>JAROOJ010000030.1:767500-1052500 GCA_030578275.1 Meda fulgida
ATGTCTCTTAACAAAAATTGGTTGTCGAAAATTGTTCTTTTGGGGATACAGTATGACTGATCCTCATGAATTATAGTTGCCATACATTTCTTCAACCTATTGGTTATAGCTTTTGACAGTATTTTAAAATCAGTACACAGTAATGAAACAGGATGCCAATTCTTTAAGTATCCAAGATCTCCTTTTTGGGTATTAATGTCAGCACCGCTCTTCGACAGCTCAAGGGTAAGATACCTTGGTTAAAGGACTCCAGAAAAACATGATACAAGTCTTGTCCAAGCACATTCCAAAACCCTTTGTAGAACTCTGCAGACAGACCGTCCAGCCCAGGTGATCTGCCACTGTTCAGCCCCAGCACAGCACTTGACAGCTCAGCAAAAGTCGGAAATCCCTCCAGCTCCTCCTTCTCAGTCGTTGACAACTGTGAAAGACCTTGAAGAAGTTCTTCAACTGCTGCTTCCTCACAGTGTTCTGACTGATTGAGGTTCTCATAAAAAGAAATAGCAGAAGCTATCATTTCTCGCTGGTCAGTAGTTTCACTGCCATTAGAAAGTTTCAGCTTATGGAAAAAAATCCGCTCTTTTGACTTTTTCTCTAGTCCAAAAAAAAGGCCGTTGGAGCATCCATTTCATTGCGCTTCAAATATCTTGTTCTCACAAGTTTCCTTTTCCTGTTCATCCAATAAATCCTTCAAAAGGCTTTTATTCGCGTTAATGATGTCAGCTGACAATAATCTGCCTCCTTCGTTGATGTAGCTAAGTATTTCTTGTTCCAAAATCTTCATTTTCATTTTCAAATTTTCTGTATTATGTGCAGTGTATTGTTGGCAAAAGTTTTTTATCTGCACTTTTCCCAAGTCCCACCACTGATTTAAAGATGTAAAGCTAGATCTCTCTTCTCTCCAAGATTTCTACAAGAGATCAAAAGAGTGCACAAAGATGTGATCATGCAGTAATCTACTATTAAAGTGCCAATGTGTCTGATAGGGTTTAGACGACAGGACAGACATAGACATAGAAATAAAATGGTGATCTGACATAGATGTTGGTGAGATACAACTGCCATGAAATCTTCCTTTGCTACCCTTTTCAACATAAAAACGATCCAGTCTCGCAGCAGAGACCTTATTTGAATTCATTTTTAACCAAGTGTACTGTTTAACATGAGGGTAAGCCTCTCTCCACAAATCTACCAGATTGTGTCTATTAATTAAAGATTTAAAAACAACCGCTGAACTAGGATGAGGTTCCTCATGCTTCCTATCTAATTTGTGATCTACAGTACAATTGAAATCACCACCTAATATAACAATGTTATTCTGAGGACATTTCAACAATTCCTCAGAAAGTTTAAAAAAAAAAACACTTTGTTCACTTCCTATATTAGGAGCGTAAATATTAAAAAATGAAAAACTATTACTATCTATTGTTATATCAGCACGCAATAGGCGTCCAGGTATTATTTCTAGAAAGACTTGATCATTTTTTACACGTTTTGAAATTAAAAACGCAACACCAGCACTCAGATTTGTGCCATGACTAAGGCCAATGTTACCCGACCATTCGTTTGTCCAGTCAACTTCATTACAGGCATCGGTATGTGTCTCCTGTAACATAGTTACATCTGCTTTCTTAAGATGTAAATACTTAAATGAACTAAAGTGGCTTTCTTCATAGCAATCAGCGAGGACTCAACAAAAAGCCTTAAATCAGCAAAGAACAATTCAATCTCTGGCTTTCTCTGATTTTTTGTGGCATCTAAAAAGTCATTGAGTTGTTCCACCGTATAATATCGAGACTTTGCAAATTTACCAACAGTACTTCCCTGTGAATTAACTTCAGACAATTCATCAGCAATCGACTCTGAACAATCACTGTCCGAATCACTATCCATTACTTGCGATTTTGAAGTATCAATGTCAGACACATTACTACTTAATGCCTGCGTCTCATTCAAGCCATCACTCACTTTAGGCCGATCTTGTTCTCTAGGTTTCTCTAATTCAACAATAGCCTGCCCACTATCGTTGGGTTCACTCTGTCCAGCATCAGCTATCTTAGCAACAGTCTCAGTGATAACAACACTACAACCTTGATGCAACTGCTCTCCGAACTCAGTAAGCGCGGACCTTTCAGCGCTCGGACCGGGCGCTGCGCTTTCCCTAATCACTTCAGCCGGGCCGCTACCCTCTGGAGCATTTAACATCTGCCCTGAATCAGATTCAACTCCATTTCTTGTCGTTTGAGCCTCTTTAACCAGGGGACAGGCTATTTTAATGTGACCATATTTTCCACAAACAAAACATTTCATGGACTCAGTGCTGATAAAAATGGTGTAATCTTTTCCAAGCACCGTTAGTTTAACCGACACTTCAAGCGTTGCGAATTCAGCACTCAGTATCATAACAGCCTGACGTCTGAATGACATGACATGTTTCAACTCTGGGGTTTTCACACCCAGAGGAGTCATCTTAATCGTAACAAGCTAAAATACCCTCAAGCGCTTTTTCAGAGATAAACGGGGGTACGTTTGACAACATTACCTTTTTTGAGAGGTTGGACAAGGGTAATACAGGAATAAAAACATCATGAACAGTCAAACCACACTCCACTAAATCATTGACCATTTCAACTTCTTTCAGAAAAACAACCATTGCTTTATTCATTCTAGAAGCAGACATGATATTTTGTGCACCTATTTCTCTGCCAATTGCAACCAAAACGTTCTCAATAGACACTGATGCATCTGCCAGCATGCACTTGCACGCATGCCGAGCAGACAAACAGGAAAAACCATCGGAGTTTGAGCCCATCTCTATCAGCTATGCTGACAGAAGTCAGCACTCCGACTCTCTGTCCTCTAATCCAAAGCAATATTCAAAAGGAATAAACCCAGAAAAGAAGCGAAAGTTTGAAACTCACTCAAGAACGCCACACACTCTTCCACTCGCACGCTCCCCACAGACACTCCGCACATGCGCACTGGAGAGAGAGAGAGAGAGAGAGAGAGAGAGAGAGAGAGAGAGAGAGAGAGAGAGAGAGAGAGAGAGAGAGAGAGAGAGAGAGAGAGAGAGAGAGAGAGAGAGAGAGAGAGAGAGAGAGAGAGATGGAGAGAGATGGGGAGAGAGAGAGAGAAGGGGAGAGAGGGAGAGAGATGGGGAGAGAGAGAGAGAGAGAGGGAGAGAGAGATGGGGAGAGAGAGAGAGGGAGAGAGAGAGAGATGGGAGAGAGAGAGATGGAGAGAGGGAGAGAGAAGGGGAAAGAGAAAGAGAGATGGGGGAGAGAGAGAGAGGGAGAGAGAGAGAGAGAGAGAGGGAGAGAGAGAGAGAGAGAGAGAGAGAGAGGGAGAGAGAGAGAGATGGGGAGAGAGAGAGAGATGGGGAGAGAGAGAGATGGAGAGAGAAGGGGAAAGAAAGAGAGAGATGGGGAGAAAAACTTATACAAAGAAATCCCATCAAAACAACTCAATGACAATTATAATCTGATCAAACAAAATCTACAAACTTATGAAGAGACAATTAAAAATAATCAAAATCCACTTGACTTCCCAATTACACATGAAGAATTGGCAAACAAACTCAAAAGCCAAAAAGGAAATAAATCTTGTGGTCCTGACAGCATTCTGGGAGAGATGCTGAAACACAGCACACCGGAGCTGCAGGCGGCGCTGCTCAAACTGTTCAACATCGTACTCCGTTCAGGCTGTTTCCCTGACATCTGGAGCCAAGGACTTATTACCCCAATTCACAAGAGTTGAAATAAATTGGACCCTAATAATATCAGAGGCATTTGTGTGAGCAGTAATCTGGGGAAGTTATTTAGCAGTATTTTAAACAATAGAACTGTAAGCTTCCTTGACGAACACAATGTCCTGAGCCCGAATCAGATTGGCTTCGTTCCAAACCACAGAACTACTGACCACATTTACACCCTACACCCCCCAATCAATAAACACGTGAAACAGACCAAAAAACGGAAAAATATTTGCATGCTTTGTCGACTTCAAAAAAGCATTTGATTCTATTTGGCACAACGGATTATATTACAAACTTTTACAAAGTGGTGTAGGGGGTAAAGTCTATGACATTATAAAATCAATGTATTCGAACAACAAATGTGCAATACGAATTGGCAACAAACATAGAAAATTCTTCACCCAGAAAAGAGGAGTGCGGCAGGGCTGTAGCCTGAGTCCAACGCTGTTCAACATCTACATTAATGAACTTGCGGTGCAGCTGGAGCAGTCTACAGGCCCTGGCCTCACTCTACAGGACAGGAGCATCAAGCTCTTCTGTACGCAGACGACCTGGTGCTGCCGTCACCCTGTGTGTGTGTGTGTGTGTGTGTGTGTGTGTCACCCACTGCACAGGGACTACAGCAGCACCTGGACCTGCTGCATAACTACTGCCTGAACTGGGCCCTGGCAGTCAACCTCACAAAGACCAACATTATGGTCTTTCAGAAGAAGCCCAGATGTCAGGAACACAGAGACCAGTTCAGTCTAGGCAGCACCGGCCTCGAGCACACGATGCAGTACACTTACCTCGGCCTGGGCATCACTGCATCGGGGAGTCTCAGTATGGCAGTGAATGCTCTTAACGATAAAGCTCGCATAAGCCATTAAGAAGAAATTCCAAAACACTGAATTACCGATTCCAATCTGGTGTAAAATCTTTGATCGTGTGATTCAGCCCATTGCGCTGTATGGAAGTGAGGTTTGGGGTCCACTCAGTGATCAGAGCTACACTAGATGGGACAGACATCCAACAGAAGCCCTACACACAGAATCCTGCAAAATGATACGAAAACTACAAAAGAAAACACCCAATAATACGTGTAGGGCAGAATTAGGCCGATTCCCATTGATTATCAATATGCAAAAAAGATCCCTCAAATTCTGGATGCATCTAAAATCAAGTCCCACAGAATAGCTACATTTTAAAGCACTACAAACCCAAGAACTGAACCCCAAAAAGAGTTTCCTCAGTCAGCTGGTCCTGAGACTAACTAACCCGACTAACCCTACTAACACTAACCAGTCTCAGACCAGCACTGCTCCTCACACACACATCAGAATAAACCAAATTACCAAACAGTCTAAAAATACATATCTGGAACATTGGGATCAGGAAACCAAAACACAAAGTAAACTACAATTCTATCGAAATCTGAAATCAAATTATGAAATGGAGGAATATCTCCAGAGTGTGAGAGACACAAAGCAGAGACGGATCCTGAGCAAGTACAGGCTGAGTGTGTGTGTGTGTGTGTGTGTGTGTGTGTGTGTGTGTGTGTGTGTGTGTGTGTGTGTGTGTGTGTGTGTGTGTGTGTGTGTGTGTGTGTGTGTGTGTGTGTGTGTGTGTGTGTGTGTGTGATCCTGAGCAAGTACAGGCTGAGTGAACACAGTCTAGCCATCGAGACCGGCAGACACAGAAAGAGCTGGTTACCCCGAGAGCAAAGGGTGTGTGTTCAGTGTAGGACAGGAGAGATCGAGACAGAGACACACTTCCTCCTCCACTGTCACAGATACAGCTCGATTAGAGACCTCTACTTCAATACACTTAATAACCTAATACAGAACTTTACAGCCATGACTGAAGTAGAAAAGACAAAGATCTTACTAGGAGAGGGACAGACCGCAGCACTGGCTGCCCGATACGTGTGTGTGTGCCACAGCCTGAGAGACAGTAGGTGAATGTGTGTGTGTGTGTGTGTGTGTGTGTGTGATTACACACACACACACATATATACGAACGCGCGCACCCTTTGTAACTGCCATCGTTAATGCAGCAGAGAAACTATGCTTTGGACATTAGTACTGAACATGTGCCTAGTTGCAGCACTAAGATCGGCCTTTAAACAAGCCTTGTCCAGCGGCCGTATTTACAAATAACAGCAGCAAACCCATGACCCTGTCCCGCAAACATCACTGGGCGGTGAGGATGTCCCTTTCGACTTTAACAACTATGTGCGCCAACTTGAATGTCAGGAATGGGAAAGGTTTGAGATCCACGAGAGACACTTCAGGAAATCATTGGATACTAAGCTACTCCAAGAAAGAACTTACTTTGCCTGCTCCGGTGACTCTGCGAAATGGAGTAGGGTTGTGTCCATTCTTTCTGGAGTGTTCTTTCAAACGGAGTATTCCGCGTGAGGCGGGCCAACGGGAGGGAGTTTGGATTGCCACTCCTGAAATACGTGTCACGCATTTTGAAAAAGTTCCCCTTGAGCGATAAACATCCAGTGAAGTTAACATCGGTCTCCATTGCTTCCTGGATCGAGCGACAGCTGATCTTCGTGAGAGACGTCATCCAGCCGTCACTCAGCAGAGGGGGAACTGGGGATCGCTACAGGCAGCCAAGGACGGTAAGCGGAGATAAATTATCGTACCTATGGCAACATCGCAGGTCCAAAGCTATTGAGATTATTCTCAATAATAATACATTTCCTTCCCCTTCACCCACTATTAATGACACCAGTAACGTGTATAAGTATTACATGGACAAATGTCAATCACTCCCGTCTCACATACTGGCCACGCCCCCTTGGTCCACCAACATAGAGACAACTGCTCTAGCACATTACCCATCCACTGCTCTTTTTACTTTTGACGAAGTAGACAAGGTTCTGACCCACCTGCCAAATAACAAAGCCTGTGGATATGATGGAGTAAAACATAAGACCTTGAAAACCACAAAATCCTGGTCCACCCATATACTCACCTGTATGTTTAACACCTGTTTGATTAATAGGAAAGTACCAGATTCATGGAAGGGGGCCCTTGTCCATAGAATTCCAAAGAAAGACAATATTCCAAGTGATCCATCTACATGGAGAGACATATCTCTCCTCCCCACTGTTTATAAGATGTTTATGAAATGCCTGCTTGCCCGAATCCTTCCATGGCTTGTGGATGCAGGCATCCTCTCACCCAAACAGAAAGCCTATATAGATAGACAGGGTATGAACGAACATGTGTTCTGCCTGAAAACTGGAATTGACGATTTCAAACATGAATCAAGTAAACTATATATCGTATTCCTGGACTTCAGAGATGCCTTTGGGACACTATCTCACAAATTGTTGCTTAATGCATTAGAGGAGATCCATCTACCTCAGCCCTTTGTGGACATCATAACGTATGTGTACAGAGGATCTTTTCTGCAAGTCATCTGTGGTAAACAACTTACAAAACCTATACCTCTCGACCTGGGGATAAAACAGGTTGCCCATGGAATGCTGTTAACTTCATTCTGGCTATCAATCAGTGGATGAAATGGATCTGTCAGTGTGCACCATCACATACCAGATCCCCAAACCCTGTCCAGGGGTACGCTGACGATGTTGAGGTGTCTTCTAGGGAGGAGAACGTCATCCAAAATATGCTAGCCAGAACGGATAAATTTCTTCAATGGTCAAAGTTGGAGGTGAAACATACCAAATGTGCAGCATTTTACGAACGGCGAAGCGGTGGAAATCGGTGGTACAAATCTAAATCTGATAACCCCCCCTCCTTTAAAATAATGGGACAGCCTATCAGGGTCTACTCTCGTCATGAAACATACACCTACCTTGGACATAAATTCAACATTGCAGGTGAGTGGGGTGAACAGGTACAGGAGTTATCCTGTGCCTTTAAGAACAGGATCGATCTGATCGATTCCTCCCCTCTACCTGTAGTCATGAAACTGGAGGCCGTTAGAAAAGTAGCTCTGGCAAAGATACAACATCTCTTTGCAAACATTCACATCCCACAAAATGTCCTACGGGACATGAATAATAAAACAGTTGAAGCCGTCAGGAAATGGCTGGGACTGAATTCACATTCCATTAGAGACATAATCTTCCTCACACTCAATGAAGGGGGTCTGGGGGTCCCAAATGTGGAATGGACGTACCCCACTACAAGACTAACACACCTCATCAGAATGCTCAACAACGACGATGCTGCGGTCAGAGAGTTAGCCAGAGCTTCCCTATTACTGGACCTTAGGAAGAGAAAAATCCTTTTGGCCACTGGTGATCAAGACAGCTTCCTAGGCTTCAGGAGGAAGAGCAACAGTAAACTGGACACACGAGCCGTAGGTTTCGGAGTTCGCTCAGACTTGCCGGACTTAAACGACTTGTGTAATAGATTGGCAGTTAAACTACAGTGGACACAAAGCAACGCACAAACTGCACCAGAGGTATCTGACGCAGTGGTCACTGACCCATCTGTTACTGTGAAGGCCACAGTCTGTCACAATGAGACACAACACACTACAGAGCGCAACAGCAAGAAGATCTTTAATGAACATCAAACAGATGGACACAAAACAACACTGGACTGGACTAAAAATGCAGGGAAAACTGGCATGCCTTGACTTTGCTGACCATTCTACCTCTCATTCTATGTACAGAAATGCTGCAATAGGGGCGGATATTCTTTACTTCACTGTCAAGGCCAGACTTCAGGTGTTACCAACCAGATACAACCTAGCATTATGGTACCCTGAAAATTACTATCCACACTGCATAATGCATTCTAACTCTGATCACCTTGAATCAGTTGCCCATATTGTAAATGGCTGTAATATGTATGAAGGGTTATACACAGCACGCCATGACCGTATTGTAGATCTCATTGCAAGTGCTGTTCAAAACATATTTCCAAAAAATATGCCTATGTATAAACATTTACGAGTAATATCGGACTGGTTTAAAAGTTCTGATGATTTGTTTCGAAACATCCCTAAAACCCCTGACGTTGTGCTCATAGATACAGATAGAAGGGACGTGTTAGTCCTTGAAATAGGTTGTGTTTTTGATTTGTATATGGACATTGCCTTTTTGGAAAAAATGACTAAATAGCAGCCCCTCCTTGCAAAGATCAGTGACCTAGTGTTATGTAGCAGCTGAAGCAGAGACAAAAGCAGGATCCAAATGCAGCAGTGTTTTAATGAAGACAAGATAACCAGACTTAGGAACAGGACAGCGTGCATACAGCATTACAACAATACAAGAACTCACAAAGACAGGACTGAAACACAGGGCTTAAATACCGGGGCAAACGATCTAAACAGGATAACAAGGGGGTGTGGTGAACGGGAAACACCTGGGAAGACTAATAGACAGACAGGGAACCACTAAACATGACAAGACAAACCCACACCGTGACATAGCCCCCTCCCTATGGGCGGCTCCTGACGCCCATAACACACCAAAAAGTTCAGGAGGGTGGTGAAGTGGAGGCGGTCCTGGGGGAGGGACGGAGGGCCAGGCCCGTGCAGGGAACAGAACCAGGGCCTTGCAATGGCGGGCATGGGCCATGGAACGTGGGCGGAGCATGGCGCGCAGGCGGCGGCCAGGGCGGAGACGACCCCTCGGGCGGCCAGGGCGGAGACGACCCCTCGGGCGGCCAGGGCGGAGAAGACCCCTCGGGCGACCCCTCGGGCGGCCAGGGCGGCGAAGACCCCTCGGGCGGCCAGGGCGGCGAAGACCCCTCGGGCGGCCAGGGCGGAGAAGACCCCTCGGGCGGCCAGGGCGGAGAAGACCCCTCGGGCGGCCAGGGCGGAGAAGACCCCTCGGGCGGCCAGGGCGGTGACGACACCGGCTCAGGAACAGCAGACACCGGCTCAGGAACAGCAGACACCGGCTCAGGAACAGCAGACACCGGCTCAGGAACAGACAACACACACACTGGCTCGGGAACTGGCTCGGGAACAGACAACACACACACTGGCTCGGGAACAGACAACACACACACTGGCTCGGGAACAGACAACACACACACACTGGCTCGGGAACTGGCTCGGGAACAGACAACACACACACTGGCTCGGGAACTGGCTCGGGAACAGCCATCACACACACTGGCTCGGGAACACACAACACACACACTGGCTCGAGAGCAGACACAAGAACAGTAACGGCCACAAGGACAGACATAAACACAGGAACGGACTCTGGCTCGGGCTCAGGAACGGACTCTGGCTCGGGCTCAGGAACGGACTCTGGCTCGGGCTCAGGAACGGACTCTGGCTCGGGCTCAGGAACGGACTCTGGCTCGGGCTCAGGAACGGACTCTGGCTCGGGCTCAGGAACGGACTCTGGCTCGGGCTCAGGAACGGACTCTGGCTCGGGCTCAGGAACGGACTCTGGCTCGGGCTCAGGAACGGACTCTGGCTCGGGCTCAGGAACGGACTCTGGCTCGGGCTCAGGAACGGACTCTGGCTCGGGCTCAGGAACGGACTCTGGCTCGGGCTCAGGAACGGACTCTGGCTCGGGCTCAGGAACGGACTCTGGCTCGGGCTCAGGAACGGACTCTGGCTCGGGCTCAGGAACGGACTCTGGCTCGGGCTCAGGAACGGACTCTGGCTCGGGCTCAGGAACGGACTCTGGCTCGGGCTCAGGAACGGACTCTGGCTCGGGCTCAGGAACGGACTCTGGCTCGGGCTCAGGAACGGACTCTGGCTCGGGCTCAGGAACGGACTCTGGCTCGGGCTCAGGAACGGACTCTGGCTCGGCAGACGTGACGTGAACGGACTCTGGCTCGGCAGACGTGACGTGAACGGTCTCTGGCTCGGCAGACGTGACGTGAACGGTCTCTGGCTCGGCAGACGTGACGTGAACGGTCTCTGGCTCGGCAGACGTGACGTGAACGGTCTCTGGCTCGGCAGACGTGACGTGAACGGTCTCTGGCTCGGCAGACGTGACGTGAACGGTCTCTGGCTCGGCAGACGTGACGTGAACGGTCTCTGGCTCGGCAGACGTGACGTGAACGGTCTCTGGCTCGGCCGGGACCAGCGGCGAGGACTCTAGGCTGACAGGAAGTACAGGGACCAGCGGCGAAGGAAACTCTGGGCTGGACGGGACCAGCGGCGAAGGAAACTCTGGGCTGGACGGGACCAGCGGCGAAGGAAACTCTGGGCTGGACGGGACCAGCGGCGAAGGAAACTCTGGGCTGGATTCATGGGCCAGAACTGATGCGTGTGTAGCCCACACACACAGAATCGCCGCAGACATCACCATCAATGCAGTGTCCTCTCACGTGGACTCACGTGCGATGTGCTTAGTCTCTGGCGGGTAGGCGTGCACCAGCGTTGAAGGCAGCTCTGAACGGACGGTCTCTGGCTGGACGGTCTCTGGCTGGACGTGGCTGACGTGAAGCTCTGGCTGGACGTGGCTGACGTGAAGCTCTGGCTGGACGTGGCTGACGTGAAGCTCTGGGCTGGACGTGGCTGACGTGAAGCTCTGGGCTGGACGGGACCAGCGGCGAATGGGGCCCTGGGGTGGACATCACCAACCCAGGGTCGAAGAATGGCCAGCGTGGAGAGTGGTGTCGGGGCTCCTCTCGACCACCTCCTCTACTGAGGCCTCCACGTGTCCCACGAGACTTGACCAACCGGGTCCCCTCAAAAGAGTGGCCTCTCCTCTGCTCGGTGGCTGGAGAAGAGACACTGGCGAACATGCTGCTGGATTCAGTGTTGGTGAGTTCTTCTGTTATGTAGCAGCTGAAGCAGAGACAAAAGCAGGATCCAAATGCAGCAGTGTTTTAATGAAGACAAGGTAACCAGACTTAGGAACAGGACAGCGTGCATACAGCATTACAACAATACAAGAACTCACAAAGACAGGACTGAAACACAGGGCTTAAATACCGGGGCAAACGATCTAAACAGGATAACAAGGGGGCGTGGTTAACGGGAAACACCTGGGAAGACTAATAGACAGACAGGGAACCACTAAACATGACAAGACAAACCCACACCGTGACACCTAGGCTATGCATGTAAGTTTGTGGCATTGATATTTGGCAGCCTGGGACATGTCCACAAATCGGCTGTTAGTGGACTGAGACTGGCAGGGCTACCAAAAGGAAAGTCTAAACAGCTGGCAAAATTTTGCTCTATATCTGCTGTAATAGGCAGCCTTGCTGTGTTGCGTAAGCGATGTTTTATGTACCCCTGAGTGTCGAAGCTGTGTTATCTCTGAAATATTTGAACCCTTTCTGTAAGAAATTTGATTGGTGGATTCAAATAAAGAAACCAAATGTGTGTGTGTGTGTGTGTGTGTGTATGTGTGACCTCAGTGTGATTCCCTAATGTCCACCACAGTGACCCTCAGTAGTGTGTGTATGTATATACATATATATGTTAAAACACTGTGGTATCAAATGTTCACAGAAATTATAATCTGTTACACCGTTATTTTTTGCAATTCATTTAAGTTGTACATTTCAATTTAAGTTGTTATAATACTTTGTTATTATTGATGTCTTCACTATTATACTATGTGTTACAAGCTTTGGCAATATTGTAATATGTACAGTCATACCAATAAAGCAATTTGAATTTAATTGAATTGAATTGAGAGAGAGAGAGATGAGGATGGAGAGAGACAGAGACAGAGAGAGAGAGAGATGGAGAGAGAGATGGGGGGAGAGAGAGAGAGAGAGAGAGAGAGGGAGAGAGAGAGAGAGAGAGGGAGAGAGAGAGCGAGAGAGAGAGAGAGAGAGGGAGAGAGAGAGAGGGAGAGAGAGAGATAGAGAGAGAGAGAGAGAGAGAGAGAGAGAGAGAGAGAGAGAGAGAGAGATATGGAGGACTTGCGTCAGCAAACTGAGAGAATAAGATTCAGTCTCTTTTGTTAACTAGCAATATCTCACAGAACGATGACTTGTCATTATTCCTATGATTATCATCCACTCATCATTATTATCTTTCAAAAACTATGATAATTACAGTAACATTTGCTGACAGTCACGTTGATTATGACTGAACGGCTACTGATAAACATTCCAGGATTGTCCAGATTTCATTTTCCTCTTAGGGAACCAAAATTAGCGTGAAATTTTAATGACGAAAAGAACTTTGAAAAAGGGCATTTTACTAAATATGTATTGCTGCATGGAAAAAAATTCAATTCACATTTATTTGAACAGCGCTTTTCACAATACACATCGTTTCAAAGCATTACACATTATAATTTAGAGTGATCTGTTATCAGAGGAAACTGTCTAAGTTATGTATTTCAGAAATGTAGATATACAAAATCACAGTAGCTAAAAATGTAATAATGTAATAATAAATTATTATGTAATAATTTAAGGCTGAAACAATGAGCTCATTGAGCTTGTTGAAGTAATGAATACTTGTTTGGTAACAAATTATTATATATGAAGATATAGAAAATTGTAGCATCGGTGCATGTTGATAAAAAAAATAAAAATAAAATGAATAATAAAAGCTAAAGATTTATCCAAATGTTCTAGACTGGATGGACCAATAGAAAACCGCTTATGATTGGCGTCTCGACGTCAACAACGTTCTAAATGTGCAGATTCTGATTCATTGTAACTCTGTTCTTCTTCATTTTAGACATGAGAGAGAGAGAGAGAGAGAGAGAGAGAGAGAGAGAGAGAGAGAGAGAGAGAGAGAGAGAGAGAAAGAGAGAGAGAGAGAGAGAGAGAGAGAGAAAGAGAGAGAGAGAGAAAGAGAGAGAGAGAGAGAGAGAGAGAGAGAGAGAGAGAGAGAGAGAGAGAGAGAGAGAGAGAGAGAGAGAGAGAGAGAGAGAGAGAGAGTGAGAGACATTAGCCAGCAGAGGGCAGCAAACACAAGAAATGTTGTTGTTTAAAAGCTATATTTTTTGGTGCGACAGTGTCTTCAAGCCTGCAGTGGCAACATCAAAGCCATACACGCGACAGTATTTTCTCCAATGACATCCTAAGTATTTTATTTCACATTAAAGCTTCCCTTAACACGTCTGGAACTCTGCAATTATTCCTGGATCCCCGAGCCATGCCTGTGAAGGACAGCACTCTCTGTGCAGTGTTGCTATAGTAACTCCAGGGCTGGATAGTGTCAGGTAATGAAAAGCTGATCAACAGAACAGGAAAGCAAACTTGAATTTGGAGAGGGGCTTAACCAACCATGCAGGCTATAATCTTTCCTAGCAGTGTCCTGTACATGTAAAGACTTCAGAATAAAATTTAAAAAATCAGTGCTGACTTTTGTAAAAAAAAAAAAAAAAAAATCCAAATGTGCAGTGTGCGCAACATTACGCCGACGTAAATAACCATTTTGAGGCTCTTTAGGTGGGTCGCCTGGCACTCAGTTAGCAGTGAATTCACCGGCTCGGGTTTCTATAGTAACTGAACAATGTGTCGTGGGGGGAAATAGGGGGAAAAGACAATTAATTCTTTTTAATCTTTTCAATTCCACATAATGGAAAAAATTCTGAAACGTTGTGCATGTGCTTGAGATTTCAGATGTGCTCCTGAAGGCACATGCTCATAGAGCTTGTCTGGCAGAAGAACGAATGCTTTTACTGAAGCGAGAAGGCACACATGCAATCATTTACTAGCGAACTGTCAATGCACATCCAATCCATAGCAACGCAGGTGACCTGTGGGTCGTGATGGGGACATGGAGGTCGTCGGTGTGTGTGCAGAACAGGGCCAGTGTCCCGGGCCCCGGGGCCTCCTGTGAGAAGGTGGTGTCTCGGGTCAAAGGCACAGCGGCCCCGGGGACACTCACTCTCTCCATACAAATCTGCAGCTCTGCCATGCTTTCTCAAGAGCTATTTTTAAGCGAATGAATGCAAACGACTTCAAAGGGTCGCACAAAGAGGAGAGACATCGTTGAGACTGAGGTACAGTAAGAAAGATCAGGAAAAACTCATGCTATAGTGACTGCATACATTCAGCTAACGCTTTATGATCGAGGATTGGTCTGTTATTTTCAGTAAGAAATAGTCAAAACAAAAAGTATTCAGACACCAGATAACATTTTTGATATTGTTTCACTTGTGTGTGAGGACACTATAGTTCATTTATGTAAGTGAGGAGAGCAAAATAAAGTAAACTGTGACATATTATACCCATCATTCTTCAGACAGTGACTACCAGTAAAACTTTAGGACCAGAAATGATTCTCCACTTTGAGCTGATCATGTTTTCTTCAGTGTTTCTCTGTAATTAATGCTCTTTTCACACACAGACTGAACAACATGAAGCATTGCTTGGTCACTGGTGGAGCTAAACTGGTATTATCTAATTGTGTAGTTAAATTTACCAGCTGACAGATATTCATCATAATTCATGTGTGAGAGTCTAACAGAAGGACGGACAACAGCAGTGAAATATCAACTAATAACTCTGAGTTCTGCTCATATTTAATATAACTATAGCCAATAAACTGTGATAATGTGAGAAATGTTGGATGTGTCTGAATATATTTTGGTTTGACTGTTTTAAAGAGGTCAGATTCTTCATTCTTGTGTTTATGAACCGTATAAATCAACACAAATGTCATTTAGATGTTTGGGTGTGTAATAAACAGTGACGAGGGTAACGCTTTGGTTTACGGTCCAATTCTCACTATTACGTTGCTTAGCTTGCATTATATTGGCTGTTTATTCAAGCACATATTAATGGCTTATTCTGCATGACCATACCTAAACATAACCACTACCACAACTGCCTTTATTAGGGTGATATCCTCAAGTCACGATACGATACACGTCCCGATACTGAACTCACCATCCCATATTATTGCGATACTCCAAGACATATGATAAAAGGTTAACAAAAACTGTTGATTAAAATGCTAAATTTGGTGTTTCATTGTGTGTGTAAATGAACAGGATTGGACTTTGTGCTGAAACCCAATGAACAATAGAGACGCCAGAATAACAATATTCATGATTCTGAAGCTGAAAACAGAATTATTTCAGACGGATATGCTTTCACTGTCACTGACTAGATATATTTAAAATAATGTCGGCCACTTTTACTGGTAACATCAGACATTAGGCATTATCAGCACACACAGATATTCCCCACTGCATTATTAAACATTATATTCAACATTATTAAAACTCTGCAAACTTTAATTTTTTGACACAGTAATTTTTATTTTGGGTAAACTATACACAATACATATTGTTGCATTTTTATATTGCGATATATTGTGACACCCCTACTAACTATTAATGAGCAGTAAATTAGGAGTTTATTGAGACAAAGGTCATAGATAATAGTGAATATATGTTCCCCGAACTAAAGTGTGACCGTGACGAGTTCTTTATTATCTCTATATTTAGCTTTAAAGTTCACGATAAGATCCTCTTAGTTAACATTAGATGATGTGTTAACCAGTGTTGGGTGTAACACATTAATACGTTTTTAAATACTGTTATTTAATTACTTTTCCCTTTAAGTAAAGAAAGGGATTATTTAGCTATTTAATTACAGTTACTTCTGGTGTAATTACATTAAAAAATACTGTATATACTATAGAACAATTCTATATTAAACAACAGTGGATCGAACATCGAAATTTAATGTTAAAATGTTTGTTTTTAATGTCTCCCTACATACTTTGGTCAATTCAAGAATCATTTATGCAATTTTATATTATTTATTTGGAAGAATTAAAAGAGCTGTTTAATGTCTATCCTTGTGTTGTTCAATCAATCAATCAATCAATCAATCAAAATGTATTCATAAAGCACCTTAAAAAACCCAGTGTGTGCCGGATTAGATGAAAAACAGTAAAATACAAGAAATTAACAGATTGTGAAATTCAGAATTATTTGTCATTGTTAGTTTATTAATGTTGGAACAGTGGAAATGTTTACAGAGATTTTCAATGGTATAATGTAATGTTAGTCACGCCTGTGATAAACAGCCTGTGATGTTTTCGTATAATGATATAATTGCAGCTACTGATGACGATTCCCATTGATGTATATATCTTAAACATCATTAACCTTAATCTGAAAAAATTGTCATCATCATCATCTTTTTCACTTTTTTTCATGCTCATAAATAATGCATGACCTGATGGCAATATTCAATATTGAATGCAGATATGGATATTGCACCACGTCATTGATTTAGGTCTTGATCCATTAATAGCCCATTAAATGATTTTTCTAAGATTGTATGGGGGAGCATATTGATTTTTCTTCTGTTCAAATTGATTCACCTTAAGGTAATAAGCAGTTTATCACTGGTTGAGGATGGACAGATACTTGGAAACAAAGGAATTCAATTTAGAGTGTGTTGCTGTGGGGAATGAAGGCTTATTGTGTCGATTCAAAGCGAATCCTCTGTTTCTGCTCTTAGGATCTTATCATGCTAATAATAACAGCGCACAGGTCAAACACTGTGACATCAGCACCTTTAATCCTCGACGAGAGACATTCAGATCTGATGAAAAACACACACACACAGAAATCATAAATGTCAGTCCTTATCGCATTTTTAGTGTATTGTGTGTGTTTGAGCACTGATTTTGGAGTATATTTACCGCGGCTCTGCTGAAGTAATGGGCTTTGGCAGCTGTGTAATTCTTTTTGATTTACTCTTGACCTATGACGAGTTCTGCTGCACATCCAATCTCAAAAAACTGAATGTGGACCTCCGTCTGCAGTGTCATATTTCCCGTCGGATAGACACATCAGGGCCGACCCTATGATAATACTGTCCTCTGTGTCTGTGGGCCGTGCTGTCATAAGAGATAAGGGCCGAGGGGAGAAACACGCACCAGACACGTGCCTTCAGACGCAAAACAGGGAATTATGCACTAATGATTAGCGGGATTTGCTTCATAAGCTTGGATATCTCTAATAAAATGCACGGAATGAGCAAGTTCATTCTCTGATGTGGACAGTGATTTTCTGTGAATGCTATAAAGTCATGTTCTTCCTCCTCTCATGCTCAAATCACATTTGTCTTGCATATATTTTTGTCCACAACCATGACTGGACTGACGTAATTAACAGGATACTGAATGTGTTTAAATAAGTATTATATATTTCTTTTCTTTTGTGAGAAAATCTTTTTTTGTCCCTCACATCTGTCTCAATCCTGCAACAATAACCTCTTTAGAAATAATGCTTTTATTTTTATGACAATCTATTATATAAATAGAGTGTTATTATATACTGTATTATATACAGTGGATTTAAAAACCATAAATGATGGTTTTTACCATCATTTATGATGAAAAAACATAAAAAATCATATCTAATCTTTTGCATCTTTAATATAAAAATGACAAACGCTAGTGACACATTTCAGTTGGAAAAAAGACTAGCTACATATGTGTGCACACCCTTTTATAATTATGAATGTGGCTGGGTTTATTATATATATATATATATATTGCTAAATAGGCAAGATATTTGGCTTGGTTTTACAGGTCAAATGGTTTAAATCTTACCTTACTGATCGTCCCCGGTTTGTTGTCTTAGGAAACAACAAATCTGAGATTTGACCGTTCTGTTCCTCAGGGATCTGTCATGGGTCCTATATTGTTTAGCGTTTATATGCTTTCTTTGGGGCAAATAATAATGGAAATGTGGTTTGGGGTATCAGTTGCATGCTTATGATACTCAAATAGCTATACGATATTACAGTCAGCTCTACAAACCTCTCGCAGTGTGTGCAGGAAATAAAAACGTGGCTGGACCATAATTGTTTAAAACTGAATTGTTCCAGCAGCTATTCACAAAGGGAGAAATTTTAATTTGATTATGGATGATAGTGTTGTGTTTCCATCTACTCAAGCTTGTAACCTTGTTGTTATTTGTGATGCTCATCTGACATTAGACTCACATTTTAAAAGAATCACAAAACCTCCATCATCTCAGAAACAATGCTAGAAGTACCTAACTCTGCCTGATGCTGAAAGGCTTATTCACGCATTTTTTACTTCCAGGATTGATGATTGTAATGCACTATTTGTTGGTTTACCCGCTAAATCAATCCAACGGCTGCAGTACATCCAGAATTCAGAAGTATACGTCTGCACATCACAGGCATGCTTTATAGTTTGCATTTCTTTTTTACATCGCTTACATAGATCATAGTGATTATTAGCATTCTATTGTGTTGATTAGTTGTACTGCAATGATTCATGTTTTAGATTTATTGTTTCTTTGTATTGTATTATTTTTGTACTTCTTCATAAATGTTGTTTCTCATGCTCAAATAGCATTAAAAATAGCATACGTTTCACGCTAGAACCCCCAGTGATGCGATGACTTTATTAATTAGTGATTGGCTCTTTTATTTGGAAGGCTGGACTGATTCTGCATAATTTATAAGTAATATGAGTGCACCATCTTTGTGTGTATAAAGTTTTTGGGCTCTTTGTTCAAATTATAAATTCCAAACATACTGTGATGTGGTTGAAGTAATATAGCACTTTAAACAATGTGAAATTACCAATTACTATAGCACAATCCAAACCACAATTACTTTAAAAAAGCCCATTTTTGTTGACCACTAATTGTAATTTTTAAAAGCTGTAAAATGAAAAACATTTGGTTACTCTGGTTGTGTTGACAGTGGTTAATACTGTAAATTATGTGATTGTGATAATATATCCAGCTGCCTTTGTTTTTTGTTTTTCGTTTTGTGTGTATTACCATTCATTCTCTCATAGATTCCATTCACAAATGCAGATTGCCAAAAAGCATCATAGAGTCGTCATTGTGTTTTGACACGTGACAGTGTTGCTGCTTCCACATCAAGGGCTGTTCATACACGAGTGCATCCAATGCACAAGCTTTTCTATGATGAAACAATACTGGGGTGAGACACGTTAAAGCCTTTATGTTTAAGCGTCCTTTTGTGTCTTATCCATAAAGGTGTCATGGAAATGGTGGCGGTTTTGCTGTGGAAATGCAGTATCTGTCTGCCTCAAGAAATGGATTTGTGGTCTTTTATTTCACCTCGATTCACTGCAAAATCAATCAAATGGCAAGTGAGCAGAGGAAGAGTGCTTTGGTGACAGGTTTGGTTTCAGAGGCACTGACGGGTAGAAACCACTTCTACAGAAGATGCTAAAGGGACATATGCAGTCTTGTAAGCTTTTATTGACACTACAGCAGCTGTCAGGTGGAAAATATATAAAACAAACACACAACAGAGCTACATATCTCATCCACACTCAATGCATCGTGACCGTCCTGCTTTTTTTTAACAATAGCATGACAAATTAATAAAACCATTCAATGGTTCAAATCGTACCTCTCAGTAGGTCCTTCAGGGTGTCTTGGAGGGTCGAGGTCTCTAAGTCACAACTTCTTGCTACTGGAATGCCTCAGGGCTCAGTGCTTGGACCACTTCTCTTCTCCATCTACATGCCATCACCTGGATCTGTCATTCAGAAACATTGTTTTTTCCTATCACTGCTATACTGACGACACACAACTCTACCTCTCATTCCAGCCGGATGATCTGACGGTAGATACTCGCATCTCAGTCTGCCTGACAGACATTTCTTGCTGGATGAAGGACCATCACCTTCAACTCAACCTTGCTAACTGAGAAATAAATGCTTGTGGTCTCGGCCAACCCAACACTTCAGCACAACTTCTCCATTCAGCTATAGGTTTATCATCCATTACTCCTTCCACGACAGCCAGGAATCTTTTTGATTGATCAGTTAAGCTTCACAGACCATATTTCTACATGGCCCGGTCCAGCAGATTTGCTTTACACAACATCAGGAAGATCAGACCCTGCCTGTCAGAGCAGGCCACAAAACTCCTTGTCCAAGCTCTTGTGCTCTCCAGACTGGACTATTGTAGTGCTCTGTTAGCGGGCCTTCCGGCATGTACTATCAAGCCTTTACATCTGATCCAGAATGCAGCAGCGAAGGTTGTCTTCAACGAGCCGAAGAAAGCCCACGTCACTCCTCTGTTCATCAGTTTGCACTGCCTCCCAATAGCCGCTCGCATCAAATTCAAGGCACTGATGTTTGCCTATAAGACAATCACTGGGTTTGCACCAATATACCTAAACTCGCTAGTTCAGACTTAAGCCCGGGACACACCAAGCCGGCGAACGGCCGTTGGGCAACGTCGGACCGTTTTTGAGCGTCGGCCGATGTAGTTTTCCTGGTGTGTTCTGCACTGTTGGCTCTAGTCTGACGCTGTCTGGGTTTTTTTTGGACCGATTCAACATGTTGAAAAGATGTTGAAAAGAAGACATGGTGAAAGAGGGAACTCTGATTGGCTGCTCAGCTTAGTGAACGAGTCAGTGCATGAGAATAATAGCAAAACAGCGAGCAAAGAATTCAAAACAGTACAGATAGACGGCTGTTCTAATGTTACGTCATCTTTCCTGAGTGTTCCTTGGCGAATATTTCAATATTAACATGAGCGGAGTGGAATAAATAAAGTGTTTAGCAGGATTGATATTCAAAACAGTAAGCACTCACTGCTTTGTTTATGGTTTGTGTATCGGCAGCATGCACCGTCGGTTTCCCTTTTTGAATTCCGAATATAGACGAATATATCTGAAATAGACAGTTGTCTCATTTACACGCAGGCGCAGAACACGCATGCTAGCTGACAGTCGCCTGTAGTTCTCTCAGTGTGTTCAAGTGCAGCTTTTCCCCCCGATGCAGGCGAGGCGACAACACAGTCGGCTTTCATCAGCGCTAGTTCTTTGGCGTCGGTTTGGTGTGTCCCGGGGGCTTTATGCGCCCTCCAGAAGCTTGCGTTCTGCAAGTGAACGACACCTCGTGGTGCCATCCCTAAGAGGCACTAAATCACTGTTCTTTAGCCATTTTCAAAAAATATATATTTCTGATATATAAAAAGAAACTCCAAAAAATGTGCGATGTTTTAACTGTGCTAGACTTGTATATGAGACTAGACAGCACTTGTATACGGTTGCCCTCTTGCTGGTCTGATTACTTCTATTGTCCTCCTCAGTTGTAAGTCTCTTTGGATAAAAGCGTCTTCTAAATGAATTATTGTTTTTAGTGGGGTGCTACATGGTTGTTATGCATGTCATTCATGTAAATAGCACAAACAGCACAATTAACACACTAATAGAAAAGGATTGGGAAATTATATAAGAGGATTTTTCTTTATTTTTGTCTCATTTTCCAGTACAAATATCTAAACATTCTTAAATCAAGAAATCCGTGTGAACGAGGATCGTTTTGATAATGGTGTCTTTTGTACGCGGAAAACTCAAAGGAAAAACTTCTCAGTTTTAAGCATATTGTTGTCATATAAACGTACCCTAGGTCAAACACCATTTACAAAATAAAAAATTAAATAAATGTAAAACAACGATGTCGTACGGTTTGGAGGAGAAAATTAGTTTTCTGCCCTTCGCTACTGTAAGATATTGTAGTCTGCCTCGACCCAGACTCCACTCCAAAATATATTTTAGAATGAGCTCATACCCAAAATGGCATTTTTTCTTCACCATTTGGGTTGATCACATCCTGAGCAAATGGTAGTGAATTGTAGAATGGGACTGGGTGTGGGACACAGATAACCTTCTCAGACAATGGGGATCCTCAACTTCATTAACATACAGACCACAGCTGTTACAACAAGGGCAACTTCATTTACATTAAGAGTTGTAAACTGTAACAGGATAAAAGGTTTAAGATTTGGATATTCTTGGTTCATTCTGACGCCAAGGTGCTTCGTGTACCTTGCCACTGCTATGCTGTAATAAACTTCATTTTTGAGATCTTCGATGTCCACATAACTTTTTCTTACACTACGTTTTCCGCCTGGCCTTTTCAACCTGATAATGTAATGTGTGGCGCATCAGTGCTTGTGCAAGATGAGCATTTGTGGTTAAAAAGTATATAAATGTTTATTTTTTGTATATAAAATGGCCGCTGGTTTGTGTAGATGAGACTCGTATTCCTCGGCTGGATCGTGTCGTGACTTTGAAGCTGCACTGAAACTCACATCTGGACCTTCAACCCGTTGGACCCCATTGATGACACTATATGGAAAAAAAAATGTCCTGGAATGTTTTCCTGAAAAAACTTTCATTTCTTTTCCACTAAAGAAAGAAAGACATGAAAATCGTGGGGGTGAGTAAATTATCAGAAAATTTTAATTCTGAAGTGACCTAATCCTTCTTGTTTTCTGAAAAATGTATACAAATTAAGGGAGCTTAAAGACATACATTTTTCATTAACATTGTCACTTAGTTTGTTACTATATTATATAATGACACTCAATGACTTCAACATGGCATCTGACTCTCATTAGACAAAAAAGCATCAATTAATATGACTATTAATATGCAGTGCTTGTTATAAAGTGAAAGTTTGTTCACAGATGGCTGACTGGTCCCCTTGTTTCATCCCTTAAGGCAAGTCTAGTATTAAACTAGCCTGTATTTGTTTATCCAAATCCTCATGGTATATGTTGTGTGTGTATTTTAATCTTCAAGTGCCTCTTTCCTCGGCTGACACCCTCTCCTACTCAAGTGTGAAATGTTATTAATCTCTTGCAGATTCCATCCCACCAGACTAAGAGGATAATGTAACAAACGCAACCCCATCGCAGTTAAAAGCGCTCTGAAAGCATCTCAGAAAAGCCTGTGGCATGTTATTACGTTTGGCAAGAGGGCTGTTTGATTAACTTTGGATTATTTGAAGGTGTGAGCTGGCTTTTGTATTAACAAACCCCAATTTGACATTCAGTGCACTGGCATATTCATAGACATTTGAAGACTATGTTTTAACAGAAAGTCCATTAAACATCTGGCAGTCATATCCCAACCAATTGTACTTTGCCAGTGTAGGCATATGTATGTTTTTATTTCTACACAGTTTTTCTTCCTCAGTATTTTTGTCTTATTTTCCAGTACAAATATTTAACCATTCTTAAATCAAGATACATTTACTGGAGAATCAACATGACTTAAGATGTTAGTCTTGTTTTCTGATAAAAGTGTCAAAATGTGAGTTTACACTAAAAATCAGAACAAATATATGCGTGTGGGGTCAGAAAAATAATATTGTTTTCCCTTTGAATTCTGATTTTTTTTTCTTGCTTTAAGCATAAACTCACTTAATTCTGAAGATTCTTTTTTTTTTAGTTAACAAGACGATGTCTAATGTCATTTTGCTTCTCTTGATTTAATAATGTTCAGATATTTGTACTGGAATGCAAGGCAAAAATACTAAGCAAGAAAAACATTAGCAGTGTATACGCCCTATGGCATGGACTGGATATACATTCAATCTGGTGACAATATTTTGTTCCTCGAGACTTCAAATGCAAAAAGATTGTATTTCTGCATAAACAGATGCCTGGTCTTGATCTGAAAATGCAACTCTTCCAAAAAAAAAAAAAAAAAAAAAAAACCAAACAATGTTAACATAGGAGGCCAGCTGAATGCACTTGAAGCGAAGACAATGGTTTTGTTCAGATGCATCTTGGCAGATGATTTAATCGAAAAAGTCTGCTTCTCATGAATCATCTTGGTCGGTCAGCCTTGTGTAACAAACAGGACTGGGGGAGGGCAGATAATGTAGGAGACAGACTGTGGCTGGGAGCTCAGGGTGTGTGTGGGGGGTGAGGTGTACTCGACAGGACAGTTCAAAGACTAAGCCTTAAGGAGTTGAAGTCTAAAATAATTTTTCTACTGTGCTCTTCACAATACAAATCGTTTCACTGACTGAATAGAGTAAAGCCATGTTTCAAAACCTACTGAGCTGCCTTGATGTCTACACTGTTGTCCTTCCTCATTATTTTTTTTCTTGTCCAGTAGCATTCTTATGTCAAGATAAATTTACAGGAAAATCAAAATGACTTCAGATATTAAGTCTTGTTTACTGTAAAATGGATTTAAAAAAAATAAAAATGAGTGCTTAGAACATGAACACATAGTAGCCATATTTTCCAATGGGGCATACAATTTTGTTTTGTTCTGATTTTAACTCACTGTTATTTCTGCTTTTGGTTTGGTTTCACATTCATGTTTCAATGTCTTTTGCCATAGGCATGTCATTTCCCTGTTATTGTGTCATGTGATTTCTTGTTAGCTTCATGTGATCTGGTCATGTGGTTACTTTATTTCATGTGTTATGTTTCCATTGGTTTGTTCTTGTCAGGTGTTTCTCAGTTCAATGGTTTATCATCTAAATTACTCACAGGCAGAGGTGGCTGGAGTATCCAAAAACTGTAAAAGACAAACATTAAACAATTCAATAGCATGTTATTTTTTAGATAGATAGTTCATTTATTATAAATTACTGTTATCATAATTAGATATCTTTGTAACAGAGTCGACTCAAAGGAGTGATTAATTTGTGAATGAGGCATCGCTCATGCCCCCCAAAAAAGAGAAAGCGCGCTTGGAATAACCTACGTATTTCTTAACATGTATTGCATTAAAATAAAGTAATTGGAGGAACAGTTGTTTCATTATAAATGCACTCGAGTTAAAGTAAAATTACCCACATTTAAATCTACTCTTAAAAGTAGAAATTTTCCAAAAATAAATACTCAAGTAAATGTAACAAAGTAAATGTACTTCTTTACTACCCACCTCTGCTCACAGTTGTATCTTGTTAGTCATTGGTCATTGTGTATATACAGCCCTCATATTTTCATTGTCTTTTGTCTAGCTTTGTCTTTGTCTTTTTGTTTAGTCTGGTCAAGTCATGTTATGTCATGTCATGTCCATAGTCAAGTCAAGTCAAGGCAAAGCCATGGTCAAGTCAAGGCAAAGCCATGGTCAAGTCAAGTTAAGGTAAGGCCTTAGTCAAGTCAAGCAAAGTCATTGGAAGGCAAGTAAAGGCCTTAGTCAAGTCAAGTCCATAGTCAAGTGAAGGCAACTCCATAGCCAAGGCAGGGCCACAGTCAAGTCAAGTCAAGTCAAGGCAAGGCCATAGTCAAGTCAAGTCAACTCAAGTCAAGGCAAGGCCATAGTCAAGTCAAGTCAAGTCAAGTGAAGGCAAGGCCATAGTCAAGTCAAGTCAAGGCCATAATCAAGTGAAGTCAAGTCAAGGCCATAGTCAAGTCAAGTCAAGGCCATAGTCAAGTCAAGTCAAGTCAAGGCCATAATCAAGTGAAGTCAAGTCAAGGCCATAGTCAAGTCAAGTCAAGGCCATAGTCAAGTCAACTCAAGTCAAGTCAAGCCCATAGTCAAGTCAAGTCAAGGCCATAGTCAAGTCAAGTCAAGGCCATAGTCAAATCATGTCAAGTAAAGGCCATAGTCAAGACAAGTCAAGTCAGGTCAAGGCAAGGCCATAGTCAAGTCAAGTCAACTCAACTCAACTCAACTCAACTCAAGTCCATAGCCAAGGCAGGGCCATAATCAAGTCAAGTCCATAGCCAAGGCAGGGCCACAGTCAAGTTAAGGCAAGACAAGGCAAGGCCATAGTCAAGTCAAGTCAAGGCAGGGCCCCAGTCAACTCAAGTCAAGTGAAGGCAAGGCCATAGTCAAGTCAAGTCAAGGCCATAGTCAAGACAAGTCAAGTCAAGTCAAGGCAAGGCCATAGTCAAGTCAACTCAACTCAAGTCAAGGCAAGGCCATAGTCAAGTCAAGGCAAGGCCATAGTCAAGTCAAGGCCATAGTCAAGTCAAGGCCATAGTCAAGTCAACGCAAGTCAAGGCCATAGTCAAGTCAAGGCCATAGTCAAGTCAAGGCCATAATCAAGTCAACTCAAGTCAAGGCCATAATCAAGTCAAGTCAAGGCCATAGTCAAGTCAAGGCAAAGCCATGGTCAAGTCAAGTTAAGGTAAGGCCTTAGTCAAGTCAAGCAAAGTCTACTACCCACCTCTACTCACAGTTGTATCTTGTTAGTCATTGGTCTTTGTGTATATATAGCCCTCATATTTTCATTGTCTTTTGTCTAGCTTTGTCTTTGTCTTTTTGTTTAGTCAAGGCCATAGTCAAGTCAAGTCAAGGCCATAGTCAAGTCAAGTCAAGGCCATAGTCAAGTCAAGGCCATAGTCAAGTCAAGTCAAGGCCATAGTCAAGTCAAGGCAAGGCAATAGTCAAGTCAAGTCAAGCCAAGTCAAGGCCATAGTCAAGTCAACTCAAGTCAAGGCCATAGTCAAGTCAAGGCCATAGTCAAGTCAACTCAAGTCAAGGCCATAGTCAAGTCAAGTCAAGGCCATAGTCAAGTCAAGTCAAGGCCATAGTCAAGTCAAGTCAAGGCCATAGTCAAGTCAAGTCAAGGCAAGGCCATAGTCATTTCATTTGATTCAATCAGAGTTCGATGTTATAAGATATTTTCATGTTAGCGGTACACTAAGCATAAAACACACAGTACACAATATTTGCACAAAAAAACTTGATTTGATCATTTACATAACATTTATTTCCCCTGCTGTGCTCTTTGCCATGCATTCTGGGATTGCCTTATCCACAAAGGAAACATGCAATGCATCCCTAGATTTTGCATAAAATGGAAATGTTAAAAGGCGTCATCATGTTGCTGCCTACTTTTTGGAGCAGCCTTCATGTTAAGATCATGACTATGATGCATTAAAAAGTCTTTCAGTATGTGTTAAACCATTGCTTTGCAAAGGGTATAAATGATTTGACTTGCAAAATGATCTAGCTGATTTAGCTGTTCAAGTCCCTTGGCCTCACCTCAAGTTAAATGCCTTGCTCAAAGTCTCAGTGGTGATAGAGAATGTCAGATCTACTGGGCATTCAGCACACAACCAATGCATAAGCATTGCAGACACTTAACCACTACTCTTCTACCTGCATCATAATGCATTCTGCCATTCTTACTGTTTTTATCTTACTCTATCAATGCATTCAATCCTCAAGTTAGTTTACTTGTAGAAAGTATTTATTATCACTGTCCTGTTTATACCAAACTCCCATCAAATGTCATTTGGGAATATTTTCTATTACAGATTTTGTTTGTTTATGTGCTGTTAGACAAATGTGTATATGCACATTGTAGAAATGTCTGCTATAAGGCTTTGTATTATAGAATATAAGTCTGAACAGATGATTCCCTGAGCAAGCGCCACTAATGGCATTAACAACAATCCTTCACTCTGTGCACATCAGTATTTATTGTGTATTGGGCATACTGAAACATTTACCTAATATGAACATAAAGTTCCTTATCATCGGCATAAAAAAAGACCCAGGTGGATTCCTCTGTTAAAATCCCAGCACTCTGAATCTATCTTTTTGTCCTATTTAATTTCCTGGTTATAAGGGAGCTATTTGCAAGCCTGCCAGGAGAGATTGTCACAACCCATCATGTTAACCTTTCCCTGATGGAGACATGTGATGACTGCGGCCGCCAGCACTTCCAGCTCTCTATGTCCTCCCCTTCTTCATTCCTCTGCGTCCTCCTTCTTCCCCGTTTGGCAATGTGGCATTGCTTAAATAGCTTTATCAAGTGACTGTCCTGATATTAAGATATTAACAAAGAGAAATGGTGATGTGAGCATCGAGGAAGGAGTGAATTATGGAGGAATTATGAAGTCGGCTCAGTAAATGCCTCATGCTGTTGTGCGGTACACTGCCGCAAATGAGCCTTTTCCACTGAAAGGATTAATTATTGTCATCAATCACCCGTATGATAACTAGAGTGGAAAAATGCCTCTGTTTAGGGAGTTTGGAGAGAACATTTTTACAGAACTTGCATTTTGCATAATAAATTAAGTTGTATGAACCTCGGTCAATTGTGTAAACCAAACACAATTAATCATGACATCGCCTCAAGCGAATCAAATCCAAGGCATATTTTGATATCAGGGGACAACATATGAAAAATATCAATTGAGTGTTCTATTTTTTTACTTGGTTTAAAGTGTAATTTTGCATAACAGGTTAATATTCAGTGACAAAATGTGTATTAATGATGCAGAAAAACTATTGAATGATCCAGAATATGGGTCAGAATTATTCAAAAATACATCTGTTACAGATTTAATTACTATTGTAATTATTGTGCCTTAGAACAGCTGTACCATTTAACAATTCACACAGACAACAAAACAGATTTTGGTTACACTTTATTTTAAGGTGTTCTTACAGTGTAATTACACAAATAAGTACTGGGTAAAATGAATTACTGTAACTGCATTACTTTGTACAGGGTTAAGGTTAGGGTTTGCTTTAGGGTTAATAGCTTGTATAATTTACTGTGGTAAGTACATATAACATGTAATACGTCACTTTAAAATAAAGTGTTACCCAGATTTAAAATGTCAACTGCTTTATAAAAGCAGAAATTGAGAAAAAATGAAGACACTCCTAGAAATTAAGTGTTCTTACAGCATGACCCATTGATTATTATTAATATCATCTAAAAATATTCCATATGTAGTGTACTGTATAATATTGTGTAAAATTATAAAAACATGTACGGCTTCAGCTTTTATTTTTTTGAAAAATGTCATTATATTTTAATTGGTTGAGGGTTAGTTCAACACGATCTCATGAAAGTGCGTATCTATAGCACAAATTTTATTTCTCGTGCCATTTATACGCCAAAAATGTTTTTACGTGCAAATGATAGCACTGTAAACCCCTTGGGTAGGAATAGGGGTGTGGAGTGCATGTGCGTATTACACGCCATAAACTGTGTATCATATGTACACACAAACTATTTCTGGCGTACAAATGGTACGATAAATTTAATTTGTTCTATAGATACGCACTTTCATGAGATCGGCCTGGTTAGTTGCATGTAATTATGCATAATTTTCTGTTATTACTATGGTAAGTACATGTAATATGTATCAAGGACACTTACTGTTGAGTTTTCTGCTGTCAGTGGAGGAGTTCTCCAATCACATACACTGAGACAAAATAAATGTCCTTTCAGAAAGACATTATTGTCTAGGCCCTCAGTGGCTGGACGTCCTCGGGCATCATGGGATGGATCTATGGCGTCGATGGCAGCTGCTCTGCCTCTGTTATATCTCAGCTAGCTCTCTCATTTATCTGCAGATGACATCCTGAATTACACTGAGATCAGAAACCTGACAGCGACGTCAAATCAAATCTGTCTCAATAATCAATGTAGTGCCCCCCCACCTCGACAAACACGCAACATTGTCGAGAAGACATACACACTCTCTCTCTCTCTCTCTCTCTCTCTCTCTCCCTCTCTCTCTCTCTCTCTCTCTCTCTCTCTCTCTCTCTCGCTTTCCTACACACAGTTGCTCTGTTCAGCTCAGTGCACTAATTTACCCATGTACGCATCTTTATGTGATCCTCATCTAGTGCTGTCTTGTGCTGGACACGCTAGAGTTCTCTGGATGATGCTGGTTCTTTGTGGGTCACATGGAGAGTTGACTTCACTGATTCCCCTGAAAGCCCTTCGAGGCTGTGCTCTTTCCCGGTCCTGGAGTGGGGGAGCTGGGGTCATTTCATTACTGGAGCTGTCATCATCACCCTGGCTATCAGAACCAGAGAATGTGTGCTGTAGCATGCTTGTTTTTAGGGCATCTGACTCATGTTCTTTCTGTTTAGCAGTCGCATCGGTTTGATTGAACATGGCTTAAGTCAGTGGACAGATTTCTATCAAAATATCTTTTATTTATCTGTTGTTAAATAGGTCATTTTTTAGAGGGCATGTTGTTTTGATTTTGATTTTGCTCTAGTAGAGTTGGTTTTCATGCATGAATCTTCCCGAAAGCATCATTAGCCAACTATGATCACAAGTTCTGTCATTGCCAACATAGTTGTCACAAACGAGACTCCCGCGGTTCCTCCTGCTCACCACCAGAGGGAACCCTCTCCTGAATATTAAACATTTGAACTACATTTCCCACATACCTGCGACTGATTACCTTGCACCTGACCTTCATCAGTGGACTATTTAAGGTGCTCTCAGACTCACCCTCATTGCAAAGTTTTGTATTTACCCTGGTAATCATCTCTGAGCGTTTCTTCCCATGTTTGGTCTTCCCGTGGATTACTTTTGGACTGTTTAATTTTGTCTTGATTCTTTGCTGCCTGCCCTGGACTATATTCTCCACTGGACTGATTTATGTAAGTTTGCCGCCTGCCCTGACCTTATGCCTGTTTCTGGATTAAGAGTTGCCTTATCTCTACTGTTGTGTTTGCTGGTGATTGACCCTAATTGTACGACCACGATTATAATAAAACTGCAAATGGATCCTCACTCTCCTGAAGCTTCATTACAGAAAACTTCGCCAACACACGATCCAGCAGCTCTGGTTCAAATTTCCACAGAGATTTCCACTCAAGCTAATCAACTCGCCATTCATCAACATCAGCTAACCCATTTAACTACAGTAATGGAGGAGCTCGTCAGGACGCTACAGAATTTGCAAAAGTGACTTACGAACCCAGCACCTTCTCAACCGAGCGTGAGTGTGGACACTTCTCCACCACCTTCATTCACAGTTAACCCACGTCTGGCTCTTCCTGATAAGTTTGATGGTAACCCAACTAAAAGTAAGGGATTTCTACTACAATGTTCATTATTAATTGATCAACAACAAGCTATGTATAGCACCGATGCGAGCAAGATTTCCTTCGTATGCTCACTCCTCACTGGCAAGGCGTTAGAGTGGAGAGAGGCGGTTTGGAGAGAGGATGGTACTGCTTTTCCATCGTTTGGCATCTTTCTTCAACGATTCCGGGAAATATTTGAACACCTGGAGGGAGGTATGAGAGCTGATGATCAACTACTCGTGTTGAGCCAGGGCAGGAGTACCGCAGCAGAATATACTTTGACATTTCGTACTCTAGCAGCGCAAACTGACTGGGTGGAGAGCACGCTAAAACTGCTCTTTCGCAAGGGACTCAGCTTGGAGTTGCAATCCGAACTGGCCTGCCGAGATGAAGGGAGATCAAGCTATTCATTCAGATTGACAATCTGACTCGTTCACGTCGTCCACTCAGAACGATACCAACCAGCACACAATACCCAGTCACTCTTTCTCAAACTGAAACCATGCAGCTCGGATATACTCATCTGACTCTGGAAGAACGAGAATGCCGCATACGTCAACATCTCTGCCTCTATTGCGGTCAACCGGGCAACCTGAGGGCTTCTTGTCCCACAAGACCACCTCTTCGTAACTCCTCTTCGGTGAGTCCTTGTGTTCAAGCACATCACTCCAGTTCTTGTATCAAAGTACCTAGAGTATTGTCTCTAGAGGGGAATCATATATCAACATCAGCTCTATTAGACTCAGGAGCAGCCGGGAACTTTGTCTCATGAGTTTCCTTTACAAATACAACTCCCATTAATCTCTTGCAACTCTCAAATGGCAGTGGAAGCGCTAGATGGATGGCCTCTCGGTGATGGAAGGGTTCTGCACACCACCGTGGACCTTCAGCTACAGACCGGGGCCCTTCACACTGAGATAATTCGTTTCTACATCATCACATCACCTCATAACCCGGTAATTATTTGACTCCCCTAGCTACGTCAACATAATCCCCTCATTTCATGGAAGGAAGGTCGGATCATCAAAGGGGACCCGTCATGTCACTCCAACTGTTTAACTGGCAGCCCTTCACTCTCTATTCAGACCGTTATGCTAAAGGACGAACCTGTTCTTTTCCCCACTCTTCCCATTGAATATTCAACCTCGTTGAGGATTTTAGCAAGACCAAGGCCATGAAACTTCCTCCTCACCGCTCAAGCGACTGTTCCATCAAACTATTACCAGGGACAACACCACCTAAGGGTCGAATTTTCCCCCATCACAACCCGAATCAGAAACGATGAAGAACTACATCGAGGAGGAACTTTCAAAGGGGTTCATCAGAGCATCTACATCACCTGCAGCCTCTGGCCTCTTCTTTGTTAAGAAGAAAGACGGTGGTCTACGCCCTTGTATCGACTACCGGGGTCTCAACGGCATCACTGTCAAGTTTCATATCCCCTTACCTCTGGTACCAGCTGCTCTAGAACAACTCCGCAATGCCAAGTATTTTTCCAAACTAGACCTCCGCAGCGCCTACAATCTCATTCGCATCCGGGATGGTGATGAATGGAAGACAGCTTTTTCTACCAGCACTGGGCACTATGAATGTTTGGTTATGCCTTGCGGGCTGTCCAACAGTCCTTCCGTATTTCAATCATTCATCAATGACGTCTTTCGGGACATGCTTGATTGTTGGGTTATTGTTTACATCGATGACATTATCTACTCCAACACCTATGAGGAACAAGTGCAACACATAAGAACAGTATTACTACGACTCATTGATCACCAGTTATACGCCAAAGCAGAGAAGTGCGAATTTCACCATACTACCACGTCATTTTTGGGGTACATCATCAGTCAGGAGGGAGTCGCCATGGACGAGAAGAAGGTCAAAGCCGTTCTAGGATGCGCACAAACCAGTAACCTTAAAGGAATTACAGCGCTTTTTGGGATTTGCTAACTTCTACCATCGCTTCATCAGAAATTTCAGCTTGGTAGCCTCTCACTTAACCTCTATGACTAAGAGGAATTCATCACACCAATTCACAAAAGACCCCTCCTCCCTGTAACAACATTTAGTTTTACATTAAATTAGCTCAAATTATATATAGGGAATTTTAATAATTTATCATGAATATGATTAATATATTGCATATTACAGTTAAATTATCGAAGTTGAAAATAGATTGATTGTACACACGAATGATCAATCACAACAAATTATAATTCTTCATTCATATGTCAATGGTCCATTTTCAGATCGATTATATGAGATAACCTTTAATGGAGTTAATTTAGCTATCGAACTGTTTGTCCAGCAAACGGCCGTAAGATTAACTTATCAACTTCTCAACAAAGTTATCCCTTCTTATAAACTCCAAGAAATATCAATTTTCTGGCCGTGAACATTAATTTTCCTGTGTTTATAAAATTAGACTAAGCAACGTAGTCAATAATGAAAGCTTTGTTGCTAGGATCGAGATTTCATTGACTTTGTAAAATGAGCATTTTAGACAGAAGGCAATCAAGAATATAATGGTTTTAATAGTTGGACTAATAATACATCGAACTACAATTCACACAGAATATATGTATATACACCCGAAACAAACAAAACGAAAAACATTTCAAACACGAATTAAAATAGGATGAGAGAGGAAGATAAAAATGAGAGGGAGAGAGAGTTGGGAAAAGAGAGAGAGAGAGAGAGAGAGAGAGATCCGTAGGATCACAGTTTGGCAAAATTCACCTGGACATTTAAACCTTTAAGAGACAACATGGAAAAACAGTCTTAATGCTCTAAAATCTTGGTAACTCAAATATACTTGCATATAGTTCTCAGGTGTCTGAGCCCTGCGGCGTGTGTGAGCGGCTGGTCTTTGTATGTTCCGTTGGAGCGTCACGTGGTTTGCTGCGGTCTGGAGCGCGCAGTTTCAAAGAAGGCTTAAAGGTCTTTGACGTAAATTACCAAATAAATAATTCAGACTAAGTTCATTTCTGGTGAAATGAACAAAGGAAAAACAAACTTAAACAAAAGAAAAGAAGAGGAAAGATCCCCCAGGGCGGGGATCACGAGTATGATGGTTACATCGGATCGAAGGAGAGGGAAGAGTCCAGACCGAAGTCGAAGTTCCCTCGAAGAAGGGAGTTCCCCCAAAGATGCAGTTCTTTCTCCCCCCTCCTTACTCTTACTTCACTTCTCTAAGATCCCCAAAATGAGGTGCTTGGTGGTCTTCTTTAAAGACACTTCTGTTTACGCCTCCTCTGGCGTGAATGCACCAATCAGCTGGGAGGAAAGTGTGCGGATAAGTGTTCCTTTGTTCCCTCGAGATCGACTTTGCATGTTTCATGACCGTGATGTAAAAAAATGCGTTCAATTTTACTCCAGAGATGATAAAACATAGTAACATACATTTTACGGTTTGCACCCATATATATATGGTTTGGTCAGATCAAGAGGATTCTAAAGGTGTGAAGAACGACATACAAACATTATAGGAAAACACAGTTACATTAAAAATGCATCTAAAAGCACCTCTGTTCATTTAGAATTATAATACGATCACATCTAACCCCAATGGAACATGGGCAAACATAAAAACATATCGAATATATCATAGTACAAGTCTCTCAATTGAGGAGATTGGAGAAAAGTTCTTGTATATGTGTGTGTGTACTGTGGACGTGGCTGGGTCATTCGTTGGTGAAGATGTGGTGAACTTTTGCTCACCCCCCTCCCGGGCAATGATATGTGTGTGCGTATTCTTTGAATTGATGAGTTTTTAAGTCTGGATTACAATGACCAGAGTGGTTCATTACACAAGGTTGTCTGTGTTTGTGAGGTGTCCTGCAGAGGGGACACCACGGGATCTCCGGCCAGAGAGGCGCTCCTGTTGGGTCACATGTGGTAAGACAGAGGACCCTGTGATTACTTATCAGCGAAAAACGCCGCGGGGGCACTTCTGGCATCGGTCATTTAATTAAGTCCCATCGCCATTTGCTTGTGTGTGAATCAGTAACTTAAAAAGTCTCATGACATCTCCATTCTTCAGATTGTGAAAGAAACAGGAGTGTTTACTTAATTAGAGACTTAGTTGATTAAAACCACATGATTGCGCTGATCATCTGATTATTGCTACATCCCGAATGCCCCCCGACAAAACTTTTGTACCTCAGGATCTCTGTCAGAAAGTACTACAGCAAGTTCACTCCTTACTCAGCTCTGGTCACCCTGAAATTGCTGCCACTGTTCACCTGCTTCAGAACAGCTTTTGGTGGCCAACCTTGCGGGCAGACAGAGGTAAAATTCATTAACGAATGCATCACCTGTAACACAAGCAAACATCTGCTTGTGTAACACAAGCAAACATCTGCTTGTGTAACACAAGCAAACATCTGCAAACACCTCTCAGACAGTTACCATCTGGCCTACTGCAACCATTGCCAGTTCCCCACTGACCATTATCCCACTTTATTACCGATCTCCCCAAGTCTAATGGGAATACCACAATACTCACTGTCATAGATCGCTTCTCCAAGGCCTGCCATCTAATTCCACTCCCCAAGCTACCTACAGCATTTGAGACTGCCGAACTCATGTGCAACTTTGTGTTTCGCTTTTATGGCCTTCCTGAGGACATTGTGTCAGACCGAGGGCCCCGATTCACATTCAGAGTATGGTCAGCATTCTTCCAACAACTCAATATCAACATTAGCCTCACTTAAGGATATCACCCACAATCTAATGGTCAAACAGAACGTCTCAATCAGGAGATCATCCGGTTCCTCAGATCCTATTTTCCTCAGAACCAAGCAGATTGGAGCCAATTCCTCATGTGGGGGGTATGAGTATGCACAGAACTTACTCCAGAAACCCTCGACCAGACTAACTTCATTCCAATGTGAAATGGGCTTCCAACCTCCCCTATTTCCAATGTCAGGGGAACCTACAGAGGTACCCTCTGTCAATGACTGGCTCCAGAGAAGCGAAGACATCTGGAATCAGGCTCACACCCACTTGCTACATGCTCTCAGGAGACAGAAGTTGCAGGCCAATCGTCACCGTCGCCCCAATCCCGAATATACTCCCAGTCAATTGGTCTGGCTGTCCACTCGAGACCTACACCTCAGACTTCCTTGCAAGAAACTCAGTCCCAGGTATGTGGGTCCCTTCCAAATTGTTAAACAGATAACACCAGTTTCCTTTCGTTTGGCATTACCCTCTAATTATCGTATCTCTCCCACTTTTCATGTATCACTTCTCAAACCCGCTGGTGGTCCAAGAGCGGAGGAGGAGGAGGAGGAGCAGACCAGTGACCGCCCTGGTGGATGGCGAGGAGGCATATCAGGTTCGAGATCTACTCGATTCCAGATGCCGGGGCAGGCTCCTCCAATATCTGGTGGATTGGGAGGGTACGGACCGGACGAGCGATCCTGGGTTAATGCAGAGGACATACTCGACCCCACACTCGTGACTGAGTTCCATAGGACGCACCCGGAAAAAACGGCCCCTCAACCTCGAGGAAGACCCCGGCGTCGTCCGCCTCTTCGTGTCAGGAGCCGCTCGCGGGGGGGGGGGTCTCTGTCACAAACGAGACTCCCGCGGTTCCTCCTGCTCACCACAAGAGGGAACCCTATCCTGAATATTAAACTATATTATCTACATTTCCCACATACCTGGGACTGATTACCTTGCACCTGACCTTCATCAGTGGACTATTTAAGGTGCTCTCAGACTCACCCTCAATGCGAAGTTTTGTATTTACCCTGGTGACCACCTCTGAGCGTTTCTTCCCATGTTTGGTCTTCCCGTGGATTACTTTTGGACTGTTTAATTTTGTCTTGATTCTTTGCTGCCTGCCCTGGACTATATTCTCTACTGGACTGATTTATGTAAGTTTGCCACCTGCCCTGACCTTATGCCTGTGTCTGGATTACGAGTTGCCTTATCTTTACTGCTGTGTTTGCTGGTGATTGACCCTGATTGCATGACCATGATTATAATAAAACTGCAAATGGATCCTCACTCTCCTGAAGCTTCATTACAATAGTTCAACAATTCTGTCAACCATAATTCCAACAAACAGCATTGGACATTTACTTGGCTGGAACTACAGCTCTCGACCTGTAGAAGCAAATTGTTAAATGACATGTGGACTTAAATAGATCATGCTCTTGGGCAAAATATGCAAGCTAACTTGCAGTGCATTCTAGATCACTAATTCAATTTGAATATGGATACGTTTCAGTCTATATATTTTAGCGTGTCAACAATCAACGCTGTTTTTTGAGGAGTGCGCATGTGCGTAAATGCGCAAGGGAACCCCAGAGTATGACTTATGAGGAAACCCGGGATGAATCAATCATCAAATAAATGTAAATGACAGGGAACAAAAAAGGGTAAAGTAATCATCAAATGCCTTGTTCATCACAGAGGCATCTCAGAGATCTCGAATAGATTATTCTCAAGAAGGTATTTTAACCCTAACTCTAACTCCTCCACCCGCGCCTGATGACCTTAACGACAGTCGTAGGCCGACGGTATATTGTTGAACCAATGTGGGGCCCGCCCCTTTATTCTGCGTATGAATTATTATAATGAGGAATATTCTGACGCGTTCGTTCCCGGAAGAAACTCAAGACTACAATGGAGTTGTTTCAGGAGTTCAGAAACACTGACACTGATGTAGTCACGATATCACCCTGTTTGGACTTTGTTTTCTGCCTGTTTGTCGTCATAGTCACTGATTTGATTTCATCATTACGTTCAGGTGTGTTTGTTATTATCACGTTGTTTGTCTGTGTATTTAAATCCTGTGATTTCAGTTCACCTTTCTTTTTCATGTATGGTTATGTTTGGCTTGCTCTTCTTCATGTAGATTGACCCTGTGGATATTGTTAAATACCTTGTTAACTCTTCATCTTCGTCTCCGTCCCTTGCTATGCAGCAAAACCGTGACCGATATAGAGAATAACTGGAGGGGCTTTTCATGCTCAAACAGCAACATTACACACTAAAGAAAGATGAACAGGCAAAAAAGCATAATAGGTTCTCTTTAATATATTGCATAAAATATTCATAATAATAATAATAATATGTTTATTTTTATAGCGCCTTTCAAGTACCCAAGGTCGCTTCACAAAATAATACAAATAGTATACATACAAAAGAAACAGACTGCCAGACTAATTAAGTGGCTTATATCTTTGCAACGCTTATATAAATCAATATTCTTTTAAAAAAAAAATTGTCATAAGGGTCGCGGGAGGATGTATGTCAAAATTTGTGCAAATCAAACAAGCGACCTAGATTTTTCATAACATTCAAAATGGTGGAAAAATGTCCTCCGGTGTATGGACATAATAATAATAATTTGTAAGTATTAGCAATGGATATGTTTTTATTTAATTTTTTTATTTTTTTGTGGTAGTTGTTTTGTCTGCTCATAGCATTCCATCCTGTCGGTTAGAATTACAGAAGATTGTTTAATAAAAAGATAAGAATGAACTCTCAGTCCCTCACTGAGCAATCTCTTTAGCTCTTTATTTCCATCCTGATAATTGTCTTGTCATTGTGTATATTATCAAACTATAATCAATAAAACAACTGAGCTTGATCAAAGCATATTTCTGAAAATCTGACATATGCTTACATATATCCTTAAATGACAATGCAAGCATGTTGCAAAGTTTAAAAGACACCACAGAACAGGAAAGACCCATCATGTTTGATATAATACAACATGTTATTTGAATGGTGATGCAATATATGTTGCGTTATGTTTAGTCTGCAGATTTTTGGCATCACCTTTGAGAAAAAGTAGTAATTTAGGTTGTTGCTCTGAGGCATATTCCACATTGTTTTTGCTGACTATTCAACATTACCTACAGCTTAGGAAAACTTCCACGGTCTTAGTACTTGTTAACAGTTTGAGAACCATTATACAGCAACCAATTAAAATGAAACTATTTGTTTATACATAGATAAGCATTTACATTCTAAACAATTAAATTATAGTTTTTATATTTTACTTGAGTTTGACATTCCCTTTTATTAATCATTGTCAAATTTGATGCATGAATGCATTAATTCAAATGTCTTTGCATTAATGTATTTGTATATTCTTTAATCCCAAATGACCTTATCTGCATCCTCTGGGCTGCATTTCAAGGGTATCTTTTATATCACTCAATCGAGAGTTTCTTTCCCATGGCTACTAGAAAAAGTGGCAAAAAGCAATTAAAATCTATCGATCTTGAGATAGTCTCACCAGTGGTAGCAACATGTACATGAATATACTGTGCATTGTGACAGCTGAAGGATGGTGATGATAGCGTTTTTCTGTGTTCTACAACCATGCTAATTAGTGCAGCTGGTCGCGCTAGTTCCTGCGAGTCTAGATTGTTACACTGGGATCTTCAATTGCCTCTGCCACAGCTGATCAATCATGACAAAGACCTGTAATTGACCTGGCAGAAATCACGGCAGGCAATTGTTGTAATTTTAAGTGTTCTCTAATTTTGAAGGGTTATGTAAAACTTTGGGTTTAAAGGGTTTCAAGTAAAACTTTGTTGCACTTAAAGTCTTTAACAATCTGTTGTTGATTATAGTTAAGAAATGATTTGGTTAGAACAATAAAACACAATCTGTAGATGTTTTTTTCTTTCGCTCCCTTGGTTAACTTGCTAGTCCCTTAAATGCTGAATGTAGCAAGTCATGATCTTGCACTGTCATTTGTGGCGTCATACCAATCACTGAGCAGTCGAGCAATCCATCCAGTCCGTTTCCATAGCGATGAATGGGCTGAAAGCAGGATGAGTGGAGGAAAGTGAAGAACAGATTGCCGACACCTGTGCTTGAAAAAAGAGCTTAATTGCAGTACTGCATATGTCTGTATTCTGTTAATTGTGTCCTTGTGACATGACACTTATCAATTTTAATCTTAAAATCTTGAAAAATACAATAGGTTCTCTACATCACAGCATGCTTTGTATAATAAAACGTCAATCAATGTCATTCAATTTAGCTACATTCATTTAGTGACCTACATATTTCATTCCAGGTAATGTCTCAGACCTCTGGAACCCACAGTATTCCCATGAAAAAAACATGCATTATGCATGCCAACTAACTCTAACTAACTGTATAACAGATGAACTGTACCACATTCTCCTCATGCATGTTGTTGGTTCATTCGGATCCCTCTCTGTGGCGTTGATCTGTGAAGCAGGGTCGGGTGGATCATTACATGGCCAATTAATCAGACCAAGTGGAAACACCAAACACCTGCACACGCTGCACAGAACAGAATGACAAGGAAATGAACAGAATATTAGAGATTGAAACTGAAGCAATAATTATTTGGCAATGGGCAGATAAGTGTTGAGGACGTACCTGTACAGTTCTAGATGATATAACTTGTGGTGAAGGCTAAAAAGTGTTTTTTTTATGAACAACTTTCAAATGACTATAAAGGTATTGTTTCCGCAACACGTTGCCCTCTTTAAAAGGGCTCTAAACGGGCAATAAAGCAGTGGAAAGTGTCTTATGAAGACAGACCCTTCAACACGACGACACAAGGGACATGTAGGGCAAAGGATGCTCTTTTATGTGAGAATTTATGACTGTAAGACCCAGTGAGATTTATCTTAGTTTTAATGCATGTCCTACAAGCAATTACTCAAGGCGTCCATTAGCAGTGTATTTGTGTTGTTGTTGTTGTTGTTCTTGTTTAAACTGAAACATTCATACATTAAATCTTACAAATACAAATTTCATACGAAACCTTTTACATTCTAAGCACTTAGATGCCATGGGTATTATAATTTGTTTCAATTTTAATGTTAAATTATAGCCAAAGAATATGCCAAAATAACTGCAAATAATGTGTGAAGTCTTAGTTTAGCAAATAAGTCAGTATACCAGCCTTGCACTATAAGCATACAGTGTTGTGTTTGATAGAAAATTGTCTTCAGTGAAATATCTATTTGAAATAAGAAATTGGAGTTTCCTAGAGTAAGAAAAAAAAACATTTGAATGTTGAATCAGAACAAGCTTGATGAACTTACATTGAACATGCAGAGCAAAGTTAGGACAATATATCTCAAATATAATAAAATGTACATATTCTGTAAATAAAAAGTGGTCCCAGAACTGAACCCTGGGGAATTCCTTACTGTTTACAACTCAAATATAATTATTTTATAATACAGAAATTTAACCAACTGTGGAATTACCAAAATCAATCAATCAGACTACATTGAACGTTTTATTACAAATGTGCATTTTCCTAACATATTATAACCTCTTTTTTTGGCACCTAGGTACCAATGTTTATTACACAATATTTTAATTTACTAGTGATTTGAAAATCTATCACTAGCTATATTTCCATCCACTTATTTTTAGGCGAATTTTGGAATGCCAAAATGCACATAAAAAGCGTATGTGTTCAATTGAGGCAGATAAAAAAAAATATTCGAATAAAATAAAATATAAGAAGACATGCATGACGGAAACACATTTACCAAATAAATAATTAGATGTGCAACAATAACCTCAGGTGACTTTAGCAGAGGATGTGATTGGATAATTCAAATCATGTAAAATGATTATTAGGCTGCAAAACTAGGTCAGCCAGATACAGGAATACTTCCCCCAACACCTGATGTACTCTTACATCATAAGAGGAATTTCATCTACGCTAATATTAGTCTCTCTGTTAATCAAGGTTCACCGTAGTCAGCCGGATCTGGGCCGGATCCAGAACAGATGGAGGACCTGCGCCGAGACACGACCACAGCACAGCCCTGAAGTGTCAGCAGAGACCGTGTCAACTAAACTCTCCCCTATTGACACAACAAAAGGTTTTTTTCACAACAAACGTCACTTTTGTAAAGGAAGACTACACGTCCGCTAGTGATGCGCGGATCGTGGTTATATCCACGGGCGCTGCAGATAATCCACGGATCGGGCGGGTCAAGTAATAAAAATGATATTCTGTTTAAATGCGAGTGGGTTTTGGGTGGATATGATAAATAATTAGTAACGTAAAATATTAAATACATTCTCTAAAATTAGCATGTTTAAAAAAAAATTTTTCCACCAGGCAGACAGGCACTAATTTACACTCTCATTAAGACAGACTATGCTACGCAAGCTGCGCAGGGTCCGCTTTTTAAATCAGTGATGGAGGCAAAACAGGTCCGAGAGAGGATTAAAAAAGGAGAATTAAAATCAAAACAAAAGGAAGGAAAGAACGAAAAGTACCGTGTGGGAGCGTTTTAGCGAAGTGGTTAACGAGGATGAATCAAGTGCTGGGTATGTGATATGCCACGGCCGTGAAGCGCTGTATGTTTATGACAGCCACAAAATTCGTACCTCGAACATGGTTCATCATATGTGTGTTAAAACAAAAGGCCAATCAAGCAGCATTCCTCAGTGTATTTTGTTAACATTAAAGATGCGCACATCAGCTCTCTTGCGTCGCCGAATCTGCTGTTGAAGCTGATCATCCATTTATCATAACGCTTAACACATGACAATGTTTGCCATTTGACCATCGGGTGCGGGTCGGGTACGGATATCTAAATCAGAGAAAAGTATTAGTGCGTGTGGGTGGCGAGTGGATGATTAGTTTTTGGCTGTGGATTCGGGTGACGTTGGAGCTCATCCGCACAGCTTTAAGTCCTCGCAAATACACATTCAATCCTGCATGCCCATAGACTAAACACGTAATACGCCATCACCGTTTTCACAGATTCACGTTCTTGAAGTTTACAACGCGATGATAACGGTATCACTTTCAAAACTGGACTCAGTGTTACAAACATGTTACTCAGTGTTACAAACGTGTTACTTAGTGTTACTCAGTCTTACCCAGTGTTACAAACGTGTTACTCAGTGTTACAAACGTGTTACTCAGTCTTACCCAGTGTTACACAGTGTTACACATTTTACTCAGTGTTACTCAGTCTTACTCAGTATTACAAACGTGTAACTCAGAGTTACTCAGACTTACCCAGTGTTACTCAGTGTTACTCAGTGTTACACAGTTACCGAGTGTTACACAGTGTTACCCAGTGTTACAAACGTGTTACTCAGTGTTACAAACGTGTTACTCAGTGTTACTCAGTCTTACCCAGTGTTACTCAGTGTTTCACAGTGTTACACAGTGTTAATCAGTGTTGCTCAGTGTTACTCAGTGTTACCCAGTGTTACACAGTGTTACTCAGTGTTACTCGGTGTTCAGTGTTACACAGTGTTACTCAGTGTAACACTCAGCGTTACTCAGTGTTACCCAGTGTTACTCAGAGTTACTCAGTGTTACCCAGTGTTACTAACGTGTTACCCAGTGTTACCCAGTGTTACTAACGTGTTACTAACGTGTTACTAACGTGTTACACAGTGTTACCCAGTATTACTAACATTTTACACCGTGTTACTCAGTCTTACCCAGTGTTACTAACGTGTTACTCAGTCTTACCCAGTGTTAATCAGTGTTACTCAGAGTTACTCAGTGTTACTCAGTGTTACTCAGTCTTACACCATGTTACTCAGTCTTACCCAGTGTTACTCAGTGTTACTCAGTCTTACCCAGTGTTACTCAGTGTTACTCCATCTTACACAGTGTTACTCAGTGTTACTCACGTGTGGAGCGAATCAAAGCAACATCCGCGTCTGTTTTCAGGTCTTCCCGCTTCTCTCTCCAGCACTGGACAGCTTTTCTAATATTAACGCGGGTCCTAAAGCTCTTTAATCATAACCCTTCATTTTCCAGTGATTTCCTCGTAGTTTTTCTCTTATGTTTTGTGTCTCACCTCTATTTCTGCAGTCTTTCTTAAAATCTCCACCTCTTGTTCGTTCTCTCTCCTCTACCGTCATACGCCCCCAATGCTGATTGGCTACACATTTGTTGTTGTTTGCTTGTGCGTCGGCCCGACTAACTTCCAAACAGTGTTTTTCAAATGTTGCTTACCCCACCTTTGAGCTAGACAAGGACTTTTTTCTAGAGCTGCGGTCCAGCCAAAACAATCTTTGTTGCATTCATTCCTATTATCTCTGTGAAGCTGCTTTGAAACAATCTGTTTCGTAAAAAGCGCTATATAAATGAAGGTGACTTGATTTGACTTTATAACGGGAGTAACCAGTGGACCAATGGTGTCGCAGCATCTCTAATGTTGGTTTGGTGTTTCTGAAAGTGGAAGTGTGTGATCAGAATGATTGTGTTTAATTCCCTCCAGAACGATCTCACACGAGTGTGTTCCCGAACACCAGCATCCGCACACTAGAGAACACGACAGCGTTTACTGTGTTTTGTCTGTCGCTCTGAGACACACTCGTTTATGATGGAGGTAAAAAAAGTCTGATTGCAGAAGCTTCCATTTTTATTACTGATATTTTGAATCAATTTCTCAGGAAGTGACGATTGAGTTCTCTTGAACACATGGAATCGAAGCGGTACTTTATTCGCAAATCTTTCATGCAATATTCCAATTTTTTAAGTAATTTAAACCCTCAGCTTTGGATGGATACAGTTAGTGACAATCTCCTTTTACTCGGTTATTCAAGGGAATCAAGTCCCAAGTAAACCTCACAGGTTCTGTATAGGTTAAAGAGAGCCTAAAGACTGTGCTGTTCTCTGGAGATCTGCCAGTCAGACGCCTCTGGCTGCTTGTCTTTGCTTGAGCGCTCAGTCACTTGCCGGAGCTGATGATAATGCTGATGGTCAATGGGTGGTGTAACTGCAAAAAAAAGAAGCTTCCTCACAGAGGCAGTGACCGAAAATGGTTGCACAAAAGATTACGTGGACACCTCTAGCCGAGGCATCTGAGCTGTAGATCTGGACAACTTCTGAACTAGCTAAAGGTTTCAACTCAGACCTACTTTTGCATTGCAAATATTGTAAAATATTATTATTACTGTAAAAATTTGCTTGAAAGCTGGAGGAGAAATTGAATTAATTTTGTTCCCAGAATAAGCTTAAATACGCTATCAATGCTTTGGCTTTGTCAAGACATCAAAAGCAGTCTCACACAGAATATTTCCAAACTGGCACAAAAGGATGATATTTAAAGATCTACAGATCTCTTGTGGTTATTACACCGGCATTACAAAAGAAAAGTAATGCATTTCTTCAAGACGATTAATTGCAAATTGAAGAAAGACAAAAACGTACACATGTCAATGCACTACTGAAGAAAGAGCAAGTATTTCAAAGGCTTATCTGAATGTGTATTAACCTCTGAGCTCTAATCTAGGCATTTAGTGGGATTCTATAAAACTTAATGAACCTATTTGAGCAGCTGCAGTGGAGTCCATCCACAGGAGGCCATAGATATCACAACACTGAAGTTGAGTCTGTTTCCTAGCAACCCAGCCACAAATATTTCAAATGTAGTGTGTTGTGTGTTTTTTTATTTATTTCTAATTTATTATTATTATTATATAAATATTTAACATGTAGAGTTTCTACTCTAGTGTGTGTGTGTTGGTAGTAGGTTTTATTGTACATTATTTAATTATTTTATTTAATTATTTTATTTATTTATTTGTTTGGTTCATTTTATTTGAATATCTTATATATATACATATATATATACATTTTTTTTTTTTTTCATTAAATGCGAGCACCTAAAGTATGGCCATTATAGGACTATAATTAAGAATATAATGCTTTGGAATAAAAAAGATATAATATAACATACTATAATATAATATAATAATAAATTCTTGAAAAACTAGCGGGAAAGAGCAGTGTTTTCCCGCCTGCTGTGTGTTTCCCTCTATCCAGCTGTGAGGGCAGGGGATGAGGGGAGGATCTGGAAAAGTCATTAACTCCTGATATTGGCCTTGACTGCTGAATTTATTTCTGCCCACCTCCATTACCCCAAATACAGCAACCAGACAAGACTCACTCAAGGGAAGCTCTGTGTCGACCAATCAAATATGCACGTGCATTCTGGGAAAAACAGCTTGTTATTGCAGCATGGCAAACCGATATACAAAAAACATGAACTAAATGATTTCAGAAAAAACAAAAGAATTGTCATCGCCTTTGGCCTCACCCAAGATGGTGGTAATTCACAAATCACAGACAAAAGCAGGACAAAGATACCGATCCTCCTTGGATTAGACTCCTCCTCTCGCGTTGTGGCATGAGATTTGAGAATTAAATTAATAAGACAATTTATATGATAAATACAGCAGGATGCAATGAAATAATCCATGGGTGCTGTAGGGTAATAAGGTCTAAATTAACCAGATAATTAAAAATGAACCAAAAATCCATAAGAAATGAGACAATGACCAATCAGTTTGATTAAGGGTGCTGAGAATGTGACTTACTTTCTTATTTTAATTATTTTTTTTTATATAACATTGTCACTTAATAAACAAGAGTATACCTGTGTGGTTAAAGGAACACAAATAATGTCCCATATCCCAACACTCACTTTAAATATCATTTACATTTAGATTTATTAAGTTAGTACATAGTTGAATTCAATAATCGTACAAATGAGGAATACAACAAGATGTAGCCAAAGGAAGCGTGGGAAATACTCAGTTCCCAGACATGACAGTCAGTTAGGCAATAGAGAAAGAATAGTTTATTATTATATTATTAAGCGAGACGCAGTACATTAACAGGACTAAAGCAATGGTTCATGGAAGAGATATGTCTACAACAGTGGTAGATCATTCCAGTCGAGTGAAAGTCAGGGACCATGATTGTGTTAATGGTTTCGTAACACCAAGAGCCAGATTTACAACAGCTTGAGACATGCAGGATACTGTCAGGATTTACTGAAGACACGCAGTCAAAGGTTAGCACTGAAAGGCGTGGGCTCAGTTATTTTTGCGATTGACTTTATTGCACTCCCAGGCAACATCATAGTGTCGGCCCAGATCCGGCCCACATCTGGTACGCCTGGAATCCACATCTGGCTACGCATTTGTAGGAGTTTCCCTTTCAGGGAGGAGAGTATTTAAATGAATCATTTGCTCTAGTCAGTTTACTGGTGTCATTATTTACAGCCCACCAAAAGCATGTCTTAAACCAGATTCCATTCATCTTGGTAGATTGCGTTGGTCATTATGGAAATGATCCGCGTTCTTTAATTTGCGTCGTCAGTGGATCACAAGCAGAGCTTTCCACTCCTGTCGGTGCAACTACAAGTGTTGGGGTTAACACATTACAAGAAATAATCAGATTACTTTCTTCAAGTAACATAAAGTAACACATTTCTTTTAATTGTGAATATTATAAATTGTATACATTTCATGCGTGAGCAGGCATTTACTATGCAAACCTCCAATAATGAATGTGATATAAATCATACAAATAAACTTTATGTATTTAATCTCACTTTATAAAACAATGCTGCTGACCTTCCACGATCCAATTTAATCATAATAATCAGCAAAAAAGACTTTAAATAAACCATATTTGTGTTTCTTTTGTTTAACCTCCTGAAGTTAGTTAGGAGTCTTCCAGAACAGTACAGCTGAAAGATTTGTTTGAGCTTTTTTGAGTCTTATTCATTTCACTTTTGGTGTGAAAGGGCCTTTGCATTTGCCAAAAATATAACTTTTTTGTTATTAAAAACAAGCAAGCCCATCCAAGTTGAGAAAAAGTAACGCACACGAACTAAATAACACAATCAGTAACTTTTTTAGGGAGTAGCACAATATTGAAATGTGTTACTTTTACATTTACATTTATTCATTTAGCAGATCCATGACTTACAAATGAGAACGTCTCGGCTACGTATGTAACCCTCGTTCCCTGAGTAGGGAACGGAGACGTTACGTCGGATAACGACGAATGGGGTTTCGCTTAGAACACCTATCGACTTCGAGTATACAAAAACGAGCCAATGGCAAAGAAATGCCATGGGTCTGCGGCATTTGTATGACGTAACTCCGCCCCACCTCGTGGGTATAAAAGGAGGACGCCGGCAACATGCAGTTATGTTTCTTCGCTGAGGAGCCAAGACTGAGCTCAGGCGATCCCCGCGGTACAGCGGAAGTGGCAGGAAGACGTAACGTCTCCGTTCCCTACTCAGGGAACGAGGGTTACATACGTAACCGAGACGTTCCCTTTCGTGGTCACTCCGAGTTACGTCGGATGACGACGAATGGGGTTACCAGTCTAATCACGCCACCTTCACAGCTGTCTTCCAGTGCCCTGCGTAAATCTGAGATCCTAGTTGTGAGACTAGCACGGACGAAGGACTCCTATTTAACACAGGAATACCAAGGTACACTGGGAAGCATATCCCATAGTTTAGAGGAAATATGCAATTAAAACCAACCCGGGGGGGGGGGGGGGCATTTAGGAAATACACACATGACCCGAAGGATGCATATGGAGAACACTGGGGTCTCCAGCCGCAGGTGGAATATTTCAACCCCAGGGGTGGCAAGGTGGCTTGCCAAGGGAAAGACACATGCTCAGAGAGGCTCACAGTGGAAATACACGTGTGGGGGTAGCTCCGGGGAGGGACCATGCACACGGGAGGCACCTAGCCGACGCACAGGCAATAGACACTGGCGATAGCATCAGGGGTGCTGGAGGAACTCAGGGCTTGCGGAGAAGCTCACCTGAGGAGAATATCGCACGTATCCAGTCCATGGAGTGGAATGGCGAACAAGCGAAGACACCTGAGCGGGTCCAGTACTAGCTCGTTGAAGCGAGTACATAAGAGGACACTGGCTCCACTCGGAGATTGTAGAATCTGGCGAATGTGATAGGTGTCGCCCAGCCTGCAGCTCTGCAGATGTCTGTTAGCGAGGCGCCATGCGCTAGAGCCCAAGAAGATGCCACACTCCGGGTGGAGTGGGCAGTCACAGCAAGGGGGCACGGTCGACCTTGCTGCTGGTATACCAAAGCAATGGTGTCCACTATCCAGTGAGACAACCTCTGCTTGGAGAGAGCCTTTCCCTTCAGCTTCCCATCATAACAGACAAAGAGCTGGTCTGAGGTCCTGAAACACTGCGTCCTGTCTACATAGGCGCAGAGAGCGCGTACTGGACAGAGCAGTGCCAAGGCTGGGTCTGCCTCCTCCAAGGGCAGCGCTTGCAGGTTCACCACCTGGTCCCGGAAGGGAGTGGTAGGAACCTTGGGCACATATCCAGGCCGGGGTCTCAGGATCACGTGAGAGTAAGCCGGCCCGAATTCCAGGCACGCTTCGTCAACGGAGAATGCTTACAGGCCCCCTACCCTCTTGAGAGAGGCCAATGCAACCAGGAGCACTGTCTTCATTGATAGGAACTTAAGCTCCACTGATTGCAGAGGCTCAAAGGGAGCACTCTGCAGGGCAGTTAGAACCACTGCGAGGTCCCAAGAGGGAACGAGAGGAGCACGAGGAGGATTCAGTGTCCTCGCTCCCCTCAAGAACCTGACCATCAGGTCGTGCTTCCCTAAAGATTTACCTTCCACCAAGTCATGGTGTGCGGCAATAGCGGCAACATAAACTTTGAGGGTGGAGGGAGACAGCCTTCACTCCAACCCATCTTGAAGGAAGGAAAGCACGACACTGACCGAACACCTCCGTGGGTCTTCTCAGTGAGAAGAGCACCAGTTGACGAAGAGGTTCCACTTCAACGCATAGGCGTGTCTCGTGGACGAGGCTCTAGCGGAAGTGATGGTAGCCACCACCGCTGGTGGTAGGGTACTCAAACCTGCCTCGTCCCGTCCAGGAGCCACATGTGGAGGTTCCAAAGATCGGGACGAGGGTGCCACAGGGTGCCCCGTCCCTGAGAAAGGAGGTCCTTCCTCAGAGGAATTGGCCAAGGAGGTGCTGTCGCGAAGAGCACCAGTTCGGAGAACCAAGTCCGGGTGGGCCAGTACGGCGCAACCAGAAGACCTGCGCAAGAAGGCTCACTGGGGGAAACGCGTATTTGCTCGTAGGCTGCACAGTTCAGAGCTCCGGGAATATGAATGGCTCGAAGCGACCTCAGATGCTTCTGACTCCATAAGAGGAGGTGGCGAGCGAGTTGTGACATACGGCGGGAGCGTAGACCACCTTGATGGTTGATGTACGCTACAGTGGCGGTATTGTCTGATCGGACTAGTACGTGTTGACCCTTGAGCAACGCCCGAAAGCGGTGCAGGGCAAGGCGTACTGCCAGCAACTCGAGGCAATTGACATGCCATAGGCGCTGGGGTCCTGTCCAGGAGCCCGCGGCATTATGTCCATTGCACATGGCGCCCCAGCCCGCGGTGGAGGCATCTGTTGAGACAACAATATGCCGGGAAACTCGTTCCAGGGGGACACCTGCCCTGAAAAACTGAGGTTCGACCACGGGGTGAAGGTCTGACGGCAGGTCGGAGTAACTGATACTCGGAGCGTGCCTTGTTGCCATGCCCACCTCGGGACTCGGTCGCGTAGCCAAAGCTGAAGCGGTCTCATATGAAGCAATCCGAGCAGCGTTACCGCGGCTGCAGATACCATATGCCCCAGGAGCCTCTGAAAAAATTTCAGTGGAACCGCACTCTTGCCCTGAAATTGTCTCAGACAAGTCAGCAGTGACTGTGTGCACTCGCTCGTAAGCTGCGTGGACATGGCGACCGAGTCGATGTCCATACCGAGAAAAGAGATCCTCTGCACGGGGCAAAGTTTGCTCTTTTCCCAGTTGACCCGAAGGCCCAGACGAGCTAGGTGCCGGAGCACAAGGTCCCTGTGTTCGCAAACCTGGTCTCGAGAGTGAGCTAGGACAGTCAGTCACCGAGATAGTTCAGGATGCGAACCCCGTGTTCCCATGGAGGAACAAGGGCTGCCTCGACGACCTTCTTGAAGACGCAAGGAGACAGGGCTAGCCCGAAAGGGAGAACCGCGTACTGGTATGCCTGCCCCTCGAAAGCAAACCGGAAAAACGGTCTGTGTCGAGGAAGAATGGAGACATGAAAGTAGGCGTCCTTCAGGTCGATCGCTGCAAACTAATCCTGGGGCCGAACACATTCGAAACTGCGTTTGGCGGTGAGTATCTTGAACGGCATCCTGTGAAGGGAGCGGTTCAGTACGCGCAAGTCCAGGATCGGTCGTAACCCACCGGTTTTCTAGGGGACAATGAAGTAAGAGCTGTAGAAGCCGGACCTCATCTCGACTGGAGGGACAGTCTCAATTACACCCTTCGCCAGCAGGGTGGCAATCTCTGCTCTCATGATAGGGGCATTGCCACCGACCAGAGTGGAGCGGACTCCCCTGTAGCGGGGAGGAGACCGTGCAAACTGAATAGCATTGCCGAGCCGATGGTTCGCGCGACCCAGCGAAACAGACAGGGCAGCTCTAGGCAGGCTCCCAAGAACTGTGCCAGCGGAGTCAACGAACCACCGACGTCCCCTCGGTGGTGCAGCGAAGCGGAATCACCGGCCCAGAGGTGGACGTCATAGCGACCCAGAGTGGGGGCACGGTCATAACCACACCCTGACAGAGGAGGCCAGGGAAGGACCAGTGTTCCACGGGGGCCTGCTCTGCCAGGGGTCTGGCGACAGAGGGGGATGAGAGCGGTACGGTCCAGGGACGGCACACACTGTCATCCGGCTCTGAGACAGAGGGGGACGAGGGGTGCACGGCTCGGAGGCGGCGCACCGTGTCGTCCGAAACTCTGTATGCTCAGAGACGAGAGGGTCATTTCTTTCTGAATAAGGATTCTTCCCCAGCCCTCCACCGGGGAAAGGAGTGGCCCTGCTACCAACTCCTGGAAAGAACTGAGTCCCATCTCTGAGCAGCCCATCTCAAAAGTGCCGCTTAACCCGGTGTTTAGCGGGGGGCAGGGCTGGAGAGGGCTGTGGCATCCCCCCACGTTCTTCCAAAGCCAGCCCGGGTGAACGGGTGGGGTTGGAACCGTAGGAGGGCGCCTTCGGCGGTTGGCAGACTGAGGGATCTGAGCGGACGGCGGGGCCATCGGCAGAATAACCTCAATCTGCTCATGGGCGGTTGAGAACTGTTGGGCGGAAGCACTCAGCCGCACCGCCGAAGAGGCCAACCTGGGATATGGGGGTGTCGAGCAGACGAGTCCGCCCGACATCCTGCACATCAGACCGGTCAGCCCCAGAATGGTGAACATCACCTGACTCCGAGAGCACACGGCTACCTTCGTCGCTCGGAGAGCAAGGTCAATGGCGGCGCGCAGCTCATTGAAGAGCCTTGAGTCAGTCCCGCCCTCATGCATATCCGTGAGCATCTGGGTCAGGTAGACCAGCAGAACGGCCATTAAAATGCAGTGTGGCGGCTGCCTGTCCTGTGGGACTATAGGATTTCGCCACAGATTAGTGTGGACGAAAAGAACTACAGGCTTTGGACGGGTGCTTAGGAGTGCGCTAGGAAGCACTCTGAGGACACAGTAGCATCGCAACAGAGCGTTCAACCGGGGGACCCCAGTGTACCCATGGGCAGCGGCCCCGTTGAGGGGAGGGAAGGCGGATGAGACCAACTAGCGGTCCTGAGAAGACAAGGGGTCTTCCAGGACGTCGAGATCTCATCATGCACGTCCGGGAAGAAAGATATTGGGGTTTGCCGTGGACGCGGGTCGGTGGCCTCACCCAAAAACCAATCGTCCAGGGAAGGCATGGCCGTCATCTCCAGATCAGACTCAGGCACAGCCATATGCACACCGGAAGGTGGCAGCTGTGACGAGTCGTCACTTCCAGAAGAATCAAGCCCACCTAGTGATGCTGCTACAGACATAGCACCATCCTCTGTAGCTTCAAATGAAAACACACGGGCCACCCGAGGGTAGACTCATGGAATCACCTGTTCGCTAGCGGGCACCGTCATTGAAGAGGGGGGCTGGGGCCGCGGACACAGAGTCGGCGCCTTGTTCCAGACCATCACCCTCAGGTCAACCTGGCCACCAGCCGAAGATCGGGGGGTGGATGAGGGGACTCTCACTCTTGCAAGTTCACTGAGTCTCGACCTAAATGAAGCAATGATCATGTTCCCACAGAGAGAACATGAATCACCCACGAGCACTGTTCAAGCATGATCAAAGCCCAAACACACTAGACAGCGCTCGTGCCCATCAGAGTCCGATACCAATCTGCCGCAACCACAAATGCACGGGCGAGCTGTCTTTAAAAAGACGTGCCGCGTGCAAGCTCTTTTGTGAGAGGAGAAAAAAAACCCGTGATGTTGAAGCGAGCAGAGAGAAACACACTCACTGGCAGATCACTGCACAGATCAGCAGGCAATGTGAACTCGCTGCAGATCGCCGTCACACCAACACCGGAGAGAATGGCTCGTCTCGTAGAGCGAAGTCAGAAATGGCTGTGGAGTGAAGAGATACTCTTAGCTCCGAAGCGAAAACATAAATGCATGTTGCAGGCGTCCTCCTTTTATACCCACGAGGTGGGGCGGAGTTACGTCATACAAATTCCGCAGACCCATGGCATTTCTTTGCCATTGGCTCATTTTGTATACTCGAAGTCGATAGGTGTTCTAAGCGAAACCCCATTCGTCGTCATCCGACGTAACTCGGAGTGACCACGAAAGGGAACAATAGAACCAGTGAAACTAACACTAGCACAACAATATGCAAGTGCTATGACGCTTCCCAGTTTAATCTAACGCAGTACCTGTCATTTTTCTTTCATATATATATATAGAAATAAAATAGAAAAGAAGAGAAAGTGTTAGTATTACTGGATCAAGCGCTGCCGAAAAAGATGCGTTTCTTGAAAAGTTATTAAGTAAAATAAGTTTTTTTTAAAGTATATGATATTGTTAAATGCAGAAATCACACTGCGTGCCACTTTTGTAGTGGAGACATCCCAAAGTCAAAAGAAAAACATCTTTAAAACAAGTTCACCATCGCATTCACATTCCCATTCCTATTCCTGCATTGTGGGAAGAGCTATCTGTTTGTTTTGTGCCCATTCCCAGTTCTCTCTCTCTCTATATATTGAACTGGCCCCAGACCACCTTGTTGATCACCCAGCAACAGACACGCCAGTCTGTCCCAGTCTTTCAGGCGAGCGGAAACCCAGCGCTGAGCCTCTTCTGCAGGACTCATGCAAGCTACCTGACTGCCCTACCAATGAACACAGCTAACATTCTGGGGCCCGTGTCACACATAAGGAGATGTGACATCTCAAGCCTTGCTTTCTACGCCTGAATGGATGAAAGAAGTAATGTTGTCTCCCCTCGCAAACCTCCTGAACATATATCGTGTATGACTGGATGAGAAAAGGACAAATGCGCTGAATCATTGTTCCCTCGATCATTGTTCCTGATGCATTTTATCAGTTGGCCTAAACCATCGTAATTCTGTTGATTACAGATTCCTGCTGGCAAATTCATAAAATCGAGTATTATTTGGATTTTATGAATGGTTTTATTTAAGTCAAAAATACTATTACTAACTGAATCAGGCTAAATACAGTAATATATGCCAACAAACACATCTTATATGAGCTAAATCAAGTAGAAAAGGTTCTTTAATGTATCCGTTGCAGGTCAACACTTTTTACAGTGTAGAAACAAAGATGTTATAGTTGATGTGCAAGTGATGTCTTGAGGGGATATTGGCTTTTAATGACCTTACAAGTTCGATTAGACCATCAATAAATGAGGAAAATATTTTATATTTTATATGTTATAAGTGCAAAACATTAAACTTGGTTAAGGTATGACACAGTTATTTGGCAAAAAAGGCAAACTTCAGCTGCAGGTTTTATTTTATTATGCAATAAAAAAAATGCATAGAACAAAAAGAGCAGTCAGGAAAAAGCATAAAACATGTTCAGTTATTGATATTGCATTGGTTCTCTCTTGTTTTCGCGTGTGTTCATAATTTCCAAAAACGATGTCTGCACAATTTGGCATGTTTCATTGCATTATCACAAATTGACACCAATGATAGGCAATATGCTTACAAAATCTTTAACATATCTTTAATAATATTTGAATAAATGATGAAGCCATCCATTTGTTTGGGCCACTTCTGTACACCTCGTACACATGTTTTATAAGAACAAAGAAACAAGAGCACATTGAAGGTGTTTTCTTACTGAGAAGATCAAGCACAGCACAAGTTGTTGATTAGCATTAAAACCAAATTAATAGAGGATATAAACATAAATAATGTCACGAAACACAATAAACACTTCGCTTGACAATATTTGACATATTTTTACAGTCTGGTTTTGGTCACATTCAACATCTCAATGATTTTGCATCTAAATCGCTCATTAATGATCAAGTGTTTGATAAAAGATGACATAATTACAGGGGTATAATTTGCGACCCAAACTGTATACAGTAGAAAGCATTTCCCTGAACTGGTCCACAATGCAGGGGATATATAGCCGTCCAGAAGGTGGGAATGACTGCCACCCTTTGCTGTTATGAGATTCATTGCACAGTTGAGTAATCATGTGTGCCACCAACAATCAGCAGACGCTCTCATTCTCACTACAGGTCCACAAATGTGTGGCTGCGTCTGAGCTCTCTTTCCCCAGAGGGAGAATAAACCAGATGGGTTCTAAATGCAAAATTTCATTTTGTATCATTAGTAGGTTAGTTCACCCCTCATTGGCTCACCATCTGCCATCAGCTCAGGCTTTTCATGCCTGCACTACGATACTGTTGAGAATGAAACGCAGAAGTTTGATCTTTGATGCCTCTCAAACGACTGCGACTGCACTGATGCTTTACTGAAGTGGGACGCGATGGCGTGGCCGTGGATCTGAAGTCATGCTGCTAGAAGTAATTGCTGAACAGTTGTGTGTTTAATGTGAGACATAAATTAGCTTTACAATAGTTTATCCTCTCTTTTGAATCGGCCCCTGTGGTACGAGGGAAATTTAATTCATGAATTAGCATAATTCTGATCATTTATCAAGTACAGAGATATTGTTAATTAGTTGGCCATATTTATCCTAATAGTAATAATTTTCCAAATTTCTATATTCAAATTGTCTCATATTTAATACTTTAATCTCGTGCAATTATTTATGCAATTGTAATTTCAGTGTAAATGGATTTGATCATTTGTAAGATGCATTTTTATTATTTATTTATGCAGATGTTTGAACAGCTTGTAGTGTTGGGGAAAGTTTCTTTAAAAATAAATCCATTACAACATTGCATTACTCCCTAAAAAAGCTACTAATTGTGTTACTTAGTAACTGTTTATGAAAAGTAATATGTTAATTTACTTTTTCTCACCTGGGCTGGGCTTGCTCTTTTGTTTTTAATAACAAAAAAGCCATTTCACTCCAAAAGTGAAATTAATTAGACTCAAAACAGCTCATACAAACCGTTTGGATCTCAGAAGAATAAGATGCAGGAGAAGAAAGTTCGACACTCTTACTTCAGCAGGTTAAATAAAAAAGAAACACAAATGTGGTTTATTTAAAGTCTATTCATTTCATTTTAAAGTTTATTTATTAAATTAGTTAGGTTAAATTGGATCATCGAAGGTCAGCAGCAAAGACATTGATTAATAAAGTGAGATTTAATACATAAAGTGTATTTGTGCTATTTAACATTTTTAATTATTGCATGTTTGTGTAATTTTCAGAGTTTGCATGTCACTATTTGTATAATTTTTTCTCTCAACATCAGGACAGGAGAGCTGTCAGTCAATAAATAGGAAAACAAAGTCACTTGCGTCACTTTTTAAAAAAAAAATCTGATTGCATAACTCACATTGCTTTTAAAGCGTTACGCCCAACACTGACAACTTGTTACAAAACTTTAAAAATGTGACCTTCCCCGACTTCCTAGGTTGTCTATAAAAGCCTGTATAATGATTTTTATGTGAAGGATTCTGGATTTTTTTGCCTATAATCAAAAGGATATGACATTTACGCTCCCGAGAGCCTCTCTTCCGTTCAGTGACACATGAAACGAACGAATGCTTATACAATGTTCAGGATAATGCCGAAAGAGCCATTATGGACTGTAATGTCAATGTGTCATGTAAAAAAGGGATTAATTCAAACGGTAGTCTCATAGAGCCAGATATACACTGAACAAAATTAAAAACTCAACAGTTTTATTTTTGCCCTGATTTTTCATGAGCTGAACTCAACGATCTAAGACTTTTCTATGTACACAAAAGGCCTATTTCTCTCTTATATTGTTCACAAATCTGTTTAAATCTGTGTTAGTGAGCACTTCTCCTTTGCCGAGATCATCATCCACCTCACAGGTGTGGCATATCAAGATGCTGATTACACAGCATGATTATTGCACAGGTGTGCCTCAGGCTGTCCAGAAAAGGCCACTCTAAAATGTGCAGTTTTATCGCACAGCACAATGCCACAATGTTGCAAGTTTTGAGGGAGCGTGCGATTGGCATGCTGACTGCAGGAATGCCCACCAGAGCTGTTGCCCGTGAATTGAATTTTAATTTCTGTACCATAAGCCGTCTCCAAAGGCGTTTCAGAGAATTTTGCAGTGCATCCAATTGGCCTCACAACCGCAGACCACGTGTACCCACACCAGCCCAGGCCCTCCACATCAGCATCTTCACCTCCAAGATCGTCTAAGACCAGCCACCGGACCGCTGCTGCAACACTCGGTTTGCATAACCAAAGAGTTTCTGCACAGACTGTCAGAAGCCGTCTCAGGGAAGCTCCTCTGCATGCTGGTCCTCATTGGGGTCTCGCCTGACTGCAGTTCGTCGTCGTAACCGACTTGAGTGGGCAAATGCTCACATTCGATGGGGTCTGGCACTTTGGAGAGGTGTCCTCTTCACGGATGAATCCCGCTATTCACTGTACAGGGAAGATGGCAGACAGTGTGTATGGAGTTGTGTGGGTGAGCGGTTTGCTGATGTCAACGTTGTGTGGCCCATGGTGGTGGTGGCTTTATGGTGTGGGCAGGCGTATGTTATGGACAACAAACACAGGTGCATTTTATTGATGGCATTTTGAATGCACATAGATACTGTGACGAGAATCTGAGGCCCATTGTTGTGCCATTCATCCACGACCATCACTTCATGTTGCAGCATGATAATGCACAGCCCCATGTTGGAGGATCTGTACACAATTCCTGGACGCTGAAAACATGCCAGTTCTTGCACGGCATGCATACTCACCGGACATGTCACCCTTTGAGCATGTTTGGGATGCTCTGGATCGACGTATACGACAGCGTGTTCCAGGTCCTGCCAGTATCCGGCAACTTCACACAGCCATTGAAGAGGAGTGGACCAACACTCCAAAGGTCACAATCAACAACCTGATCAACTTCATGCGAAGGAGATGTTTTGCACTGCGATAATCTGTGGCATTGTGCTGTGTGATAAAACTGCACATTTTAGTGTGGCCTTTTATTGTGGCAGCCTAAGGCACACCTGTGCAATAATCATGCTATGTAACCAGCATCTTGATACGCCACACCTGTGAGGTGGATGATGATCTCGGCAAAGGAGAAGTGCTCACTAACACAGATTTAGACAGAGTTGTGAACAATATTTGAGAGAAATAGTCATTTTGTGTACATAGAAAAAGTCTTAGATCTTTGAGTTCAACTCGTGAAAAATGGGGGCAAAAACAAGTGTTGCGTTTATAATTTTGTTCAGTGTATATAGAGTCTCAAATATACTTATAATCAACCATAACAATGTAATTTTAATGAGCACATCTGTGGACATGATGCCGGTGAATCGCAGAACTTGTGCAAACATCCACATCATGATCAGACGCTTTATGAACTGCTGTTTTCTCACTGCTGTGCTTATTTAGTTATTGAGAGGAAAGTGTACAGCACATATGTACATATTCATCTAACTGTCGCTTTTAGCAGTTCGTTTATTAACAGTATATGGCAGCAAAGTTATTTCCAACTAGAACGAAAATAACTTCAACGTGATTATATCAGGACATTGAACCACATTGAGTTATTACGAGCACGAGCAATAATCTGCTGCTGCAGTTCACTTAATGGCCACCAGTGTCACTAATAACAAGGCTTTCTGAATTCTACATATAGCACCTTTAATTCATGTAATTAAAAAACGATCAACAGTACATAACTTTATTTTTAATAAATAATGATGAGAAGGATGCCCTTTTTTCTACTTGAGCACCTGTCCCCCAAAATCTCAGTCCACTTCCCTCGTAGTTATCATCCTCTACTACACCTTTGCAGAATCAACCATTCCTACAGGCTCAATTTGTATAGATCGGGGATCAAAAATTCTAGCAAACTGTTTTCCCTGAAAGCACTGGTCACTTTGGATAAAATACATAAATGCACTTGTTAGTTGTCTCTGTCAATTTAATTGGGATAGGGAAAAGTATAAACTCAGAAGAAATGACACACGTCAGTACTATGCACTGTGTTCATGGTCATTTTTTACAGACTAAGAAGTCAAAAGCTCCAGCCAAATGTTCTTTATACCCTTCTGATAGGATTACCAACACTATGAGGCATCAAAGATGTTAGACGTGATCAACGGTCCTGTTGGAGATGACGGTCCTAAAGACCTGTTTCTACCTTTCATTGTCATCCTTAATCAATGTTTCTCATCTTGTCTGAAGACTTCTTGGTCTGTGAATGCTTTAACATCTAATTACTGACTACTAAATTATGGTTATAGGAGTTAACTTCTGAGCACAGTGTTCCTTTAGATTTCCCCGCAAGGGTATTTTATTTCAGGAGGCAGTCAGCTAAGAAGATTATAAGACCAGTTTTCAATTTATCTCCCACCCCCAGACTCTCCTTATTGACTGACTTCCTTATCACGGTTTACCAGAATCCAGAGAATGACTGGCATCGTCATCCCAATCGGACACTTTGGAAACTGCTGTTTTACAGAGAATAAATTAGTTCAGGCCTTTTTCAACCCAAAATTTGTTTTCATGGTGCATTGTTTTAGCTCTATCCAGTTTTGAACTATGAAAATATACAAAGAGAAGTAATATTAGGTCAGTCAAAAAAAAATCAGTTTGATCACCCTTTGATCACATTGATGTTTATTTTGCAGAGTAATTACATTACAAGTACTGAGTAAATCACATGCTTGTAAATATGTATTGTTGCTATTGCACTTAATTAAAATCACATATTACACGGACACTATGTGTTACCGTCATTTTTGTAGCAGGTTTTTTAATGGCTGATACCAATAGCATGTGCATGCATGCAATGCTAATCTGTTTTTCTTTTCTTTTTTTTCTTTTTTTTTTTTGCTAACTTTGCTTAGATATATTTTACACCATATTAACACAATAATTCAGAACAGAACATGCATGAAGTTTATTATCTATTGACCAGGCTTGGAAGATTTGGGAGCTGACAGAACTACATGCGTCATGGATTTTCATCCATGCTGAAAAATAATCAGCCTGGCTCTTTATTTGTGACGACTATAAAATGTAGTCAAAGTTGCTCTTGTCTAGCAAATTTATTTAATGACAAGAGGCTGTGCTTTAAAATTGTAACATTTCTTCTTGTATTTGTAGTACAAAAAAAAATGTGTCTGCGTCAAATGCATTTACATGTTTATTAGAGCGCCGCATATGCATGCAACTTCCGAGAAGACTAACATCATTGCACAATTAAAACGTAATTACAGTGAGTGGGCAGTGTCCGTCCATTGATAAAAAACCCACGATCTCTCTCATACACAGAGCAATGCGAGTTGGTCAAAAAAAAAAGAAAAAAAGAAAGAAAAAACATATACAAAGCATTTAAAAGCGCTGAGGAGAGAAGGTGGCCATGCAGTGTCTGGGATTTCAGTGGTGGAGATGTTGTGTTCGGGGAGGGTCGACTTTGAGCTGACATTGAGAGTGACGGTGTGTGCTTCATGTAACATCTCTGGACGCTCACGGTAGAGGAGCTGCTCCTGTCTCTGGCTCTTTCCCCTGTCCTTCAGCACCACGCAACTGGACAGCACCAGACAACCGACCCTCGCTCACCTTTCCCCTCAGGATAGCTGTTTGCCTCGCTTGACTTGATGGAAACATTTTGCACTGGTTTGGACAAGTAAAATTCCAAGAGTTGGAATTTGAGAGGAACCCGCGAGGTATACGCGCCGCCGCAACCAAACTGGCAGGAAAGCTGTTCCGGTGTAAGTAGATCATATTTAACTGCTATAAAACTAGTCATTTTAATGCTTTTGTTTTCATATTTTGGGGGAAATCTGAGTTATTTGAAAGTTGAACATCTAAAACGCACTGTTTTAACACACATCTGCCTGACTTTTCTGCTTGTAAAACGCGATGTTTGTGCGCGCATTTCAGACTTGCTCGTGCATGTTAGTCGGATGTATTTTAGTTTTTGTTTTTTAATCAATATTTTAGTCTCACACTCATTTATCCCGATAAAAAAAGCAAGTTGACAGTTTTGCGCGACTTTTTGACCCCGTATTTCAGCTCGAGCTCACCGACTGTGCGCGTGCAACTCTGGGCTTTTGCAAACGCGTCGCGCGCTTGGAACTTCGAACATTCTAAATTAGAATTTGACGAGATTATTCGAACGGTTTGACATAAAGTGTGATCTGTCATTTGGATTCGTGAGAAAATGATCTAAATCCACCGTTTGAATAATTTGAATTCAGAAATACATGCAAATAATTTGCCCTCTAGCTTAACTATTTTGTAAACCACCGCAGATAAGTTTTAGATAATGGAAATGCATATCATGAATTCTTTCAGTTTTGTAAAAATAAATATGTACAGACGCGCTTTTAACACCTCGCGCGCTAAAAATCACATGCACCAATTTGTATTTTATTTAGTACGCTATTTTAGTACCGTATTTTATTAAAAAAAATTGTTCATCTTAATATTATTGTATTGATAAAATTCATGTGACGAACACAATAATGTGTATATCTAAATACCACATTCTCTCAATGGTTTCCAGGTCAGTGTCAAGCTTCATTGGCGTTTTTTGACTCTAATCGTTGGTTAATCGAACCGCGAAGCTGCTGTCTACGTGGACCGGTGCTGAACTCTTCCGTCCGACCGCCAGGACCAAACCCAGAGACATGGCCACGAACGGCACCAAAGCCTCCGATGGACACGTGTTAACAGAGGTCAACGAAGCGCCCACCGCCAATGACAAACCAAAAACTCTGGTGGTTAAAGTTCAGCAGAAAAAGGACATTCCTGACAGAGAAACTTGGCAGGGGAAATTTGACTTTCTTCTGTCATGTGTTGGCTATGCCATTGGACTTGGCAATGTCTGGAGATTTCCTTATCTATGCGGAAAAAACGGAGGAGGTAAAGAAAAAAAATCCTGGTTGTTTTTACCATGTATTTCCCCCCTCGAAACAAACGGAGTAAAAAAAAAAAAATCAGATTTCGAAAATCACTCGCAATAACATGTGCGCTGGATATGCGCAATCATTGGAAGCGCAAAGATCCTAAACAGTGGATTTTATAAACGGATGCATATTTTGAATGTGTCTCATTATATTACTCTTCTGTCTGTATAGGGGCGTTCTTGATTCCCTACTTTTTGACCCTCATATTTGCTGGGGTCCCGTTGTTTCTTCTGGAAACGTCTCTCGGTCAGTACACGTCCATCGGTGGTCTTGGAGTGTGGAAACTGGCCCCTATGTTCAAAGGTAACCAACATGATTAACTAATATAAACCCTGTTTAGAGCGTGTACATTATTGTGTCACTTTGTCCTTGCCACAAAAAAATAAAAAGATCTGAAATATGGAGTTATTATAGCGCATATGTTCCCGTAGGTGTTGGCCTGGCAGCAGCAGTCCTGTCGTTCTGGCTTAACATTTACTACATAGTCATAATCGCCTGGGCAATTTACTATCTGTATAACTCATTCACCACAGTAAGTACATGCTGTCAGGAATCAAAATAGCTCATGACTATGGCTAGACTAGAACTGAATTGTCCTGTTTGAAATGTCCTGTTTCAGGAGCTCCCCTGGAAATCTTGTGAAAACCCTTGGAATACAGACAAATGCTTCTCAAACTACAGCCAGACGAACACCATCAACATGACGAGCGCCGTCGTGGAGTTCTGGGAGTAAGGGCTTTTTTTTTCTTTTTTTTGTGAAACGTTTTGGTATTCAAGCAACATGCAAACACTTTGCTTTTGTCCTCGGCCGTGTAAAAGAAGCAGTGTTGTTTCTCAAAAATGCGGCTATTGTGCTATTTTTGGCAAACAACCCTAGTTGAATGTTGTGCATCAGCAATTAGACTTGCTCTGTTTGTGGGTTACGTGGGTTGATAGATATGCATTATATTCATCTGAATTCTCTACTAATGTTTGTTCTCTCTCAGACGGAACATGCATCAGATGACTGATGGTTTGGAGAAGCCGGGAGAGATAAGACTGCCACTAGCAATAACACTGGCCATCGCCTGGGTTCTGGTCTATTTTTGTATCTGGAAGGGCGTAGGCTGGACTGGAAAGGTAAAAATGCCTTTGCACACACAAAAATTAAAAAAAAATTAATTCACATTTTTCAATTCGCATTTATTTGTATAGCGCTTGTCTCAATACTCATCTTTTCAAAGCAGCTCTACAGAAAATGCACATTACAATTTACAGGGATCTGTTATCAGAGGAAACTGTCTTAGTTATGTATTTAAAATGCAAATCACAGTTAGCGAAAAATGTAATCATTTAAACAATGAGCTCATTGAAGCAATGAATTGTTTGTTAACGTGATTATGACATTAAGAAAAATGTAGCATTGGTGCATGTTGATTCAGAATTTGAGAAAAAGACTGAAATTAAAATTAGACCTGCAATCAAGGCTTTGAGATCCCAATCTATGCGAATAATGTCACGCAGCTCTCCAGATGCTTCTTCTTTCGGTTGTCGTTATCGCACGATATCAAAGCAGACGTGCTTTTTCCTCAAGGCTGTGAATGTGTGTTTCAGGTGGTATATTTCTCAGCGACATACCCGTATTTCATGCTGTTTATCCTGTTCATCCGCGGAGTGACGCTGCCTGGAGCGAAAGAGGGCATTTTGTTCTACATCACGCCCGAGTTCAGCAAGCTGAAAGAATCCGAGGTAGAGCGCTGTGTGATTATCACCCGTGACGGACATGTTCTCACAGGCGTATGATGGGCTGATTTCTCTTCTTAGGTGTGGTTGGACGCTGCCACTCAGATCTTCTTCTCGTACGGCCTGGGCTTGGGCTCTCTCATCGCCCTCGGGAGCTACAACCCTTTCAACAACAATGTTTACAAGTATGCAGCAATTGTAAGATTTATTAAGGGGCATTCAAAATGGCAACTCTAATTTGATCTGTACAGACACAAGCTGGACAAGTCACTTTTTTCTGTTTTGTATTTCAAAACAGCCAAGGATTTCTGAAACAGTTTTTGCCTACACAAAATGCTTCCTCAGTGTGATAGATAGATAATACTCTCTTAAAAATAAGGGGTTTTGCAGTGATGCCATAGAAGAACCATTTTCAGTTCCATAAAGAACCGATCAGTTCTTAAAATATCGTTGTTGTTTTTTCTCTTGATATGAATAATTTTGTATTTATTTTTGTTCCAATGGGTTCTTCATGGAACCATCAGTGCCAATAAAGAACCTTTATTTTTGAGAGTGTAGGATGAAAAACTAAAGCGTTGCCTCCATGCTTTCGTCTGCTTCTCAGAGATTCGATCATCGTGTGCTGCATCAACTCCTTCACCAGTATGTTCGCCGGATTCGTCATTTTCTCTATCGTAGGTTTCATGGCTCACATCACGCAGCGGCCCATAGCAGACGTGGCTGCGTCAGGTAATTATGATGGATTTCAGTTTTAATCACTGGATAAAGACCTTCTTCGAGAACTTTGGGCATCTGGTGTCCATTATTAGTCAATGAGCAATCATAAGCAGTCGTGCAGCACATTACTGTACAAAAAAAAGACACTTTCCAAGAATATGTGCATGATTTATTTATTTTTTGCATTGAAGTCACACATTATTATAATGGTCCTAGCACAGTAACTGGTAACAAAAGAAACCATGAGTATGGCCTACCTCAGCCTGCAGATCTGCTGAACTGTTCAGCGCATGGTTATAAAATGTATTTTTAATTATAAACTCATTGAAATAAGCAAAAAATATATGTTCAGCTCTGTGCGACATTTTGCACATCACCCTGTTATATTATCTTATTCTCATTACTAAATAAATAAATAAATAAATAAATATATAACATCTCTTAGAGTTGTGACAGAAAGCCCATCATTTAGACAATTAATTTCTGCAGCATGACATGAAGACAAATAAACTAACTCAATTATTTTGCAAGATCAACCACCAACCCTGCTAGCGAAATTATTGTAAAAAAAACATAATTTTTTACTTTATTTAATATATATTATATATATATATATATATATATATATATATATATATATATATATATATATATATATATATTGAATGAAACAATGATATGAAAATACCAGGTGTCAGACGTTTTTAATAACAGGGTAAATGAAGTAAATGAAACTGCTATTTTTTATATTTAGTTTGAGGTTTACAGTTATGATATCCAAAGTGCAGTGCATAAAACTGACCCACTCTGAGACATTAGAGATTTATCTTTTGAGTATTATATTACTTTAGTCATGGCTTGAGTGTCTTTAATAAGTGCATGACAAAGGAATATTCAATTCAATTCAATTAAAAAAAATGAATACAGAAAATGGATGTCTACTTTACAATCCAGAGTGATCTGTTATCAGAGGTGACTGTGTCCAAGTTATGCATTTCATAAATGTACACACACAGTTAGCTAATAATGTATTCATTTAAACAATGTTTTAATTGATGGCAGAAACAATGAGCTAATATAGAATATCCCTAATAAAGTCTTTAATTATAAATCAAACCAGGAGATAACAGGAACAATAATCATTTAAGCATAACCACGTTGACAGAGACGATACCGGACAAAGAAACTGAATGAACAGAGCGCTTAAATACACAGAATAACTAACGTCACCACAAACACAATCAAAAGCCACGAGGACAAGCTAGCAAAGGGAACGCAGGCACACAGGCACACGTGAACACCTGAGACAGCTGCGAGTGTGTGCCGTCGTACGGAGAGAGAGGAGTAAAGCGTGTTGTTCTCTGCAGGGCCGGGTCTGGCGTTCCTGGCCTATCCGGAGGCCGTCACACAGTTACCCATCTCCCCGCTCTGGGCAATCCTCTTCTTCTCCATGTTGCTCATGCTTGGTATTGACAGTCAGGTAAACAACATGCCACACACACAGACACACACACACACACACACACACTACTGTCCTGTGCTGTGTGTTTAGGCATGTGTGAACTGTAGTCGTTCTACATCTCTTTAAAGAAGCCTTTCATTTCAATTCTTTTTTAAATAAAAGCTAAGCTAGAGAATTTATTTTCATTTATTCCATTTATTTTACAAGTCAAATGATATCTCTTGATGAACTGTGATACTGTAAATATACTATACTTTTAGTAGAAATGTGCAGTGCATGTTCAATGTTCTGACCCTTAAAATCACAGCTGTTGTAACATAATGTCCTAAAGCGATCGTTCACACAGAAATGACTTTGTTCATCTTCAGAACACAAATTAAGATATTTTTTATGAAATCTGAGTGATTATCGTCCCTTTATGGACAGTCTGCAACTACCACTTTCAAACCCCAGAAAGGTAGTAAATGCATCCTTACGACAATCCATAAACAGTCACAATCCATGTGACTCCAGTGGTTTAACCTCAGTTTTATGAAGTGATTTGGTTGTACAAAAACATAATTTACCACTTTATTTACAAAATATTAATCACAGACGTGCGATCTCGAGAGCACCACGATGCATGCATGTTGTGTTGATGCGAGAGAAGACGTTGTTGTGTGAACTCGCGTTGGAGATTAATATTCTGTTAATTAATAACTGATAAGAATGTAAATGTGTACCTTGAAATGCAATGTAAGTCGCTTTGGATAAAAGCGTGTACCAAATGCATAAATGTAAATGTAAAGTGGTAAATTATGGTTGTTGTTTTGTTTTTTGTGCAAACAAATCATAAACTTGAGGTTAAAACACTGGAGTCACATGGATTATTTTAATTATGCATTCATGTACTACCTTCCTTAAAGTGGTAGTTGCATAGACTGTCAATGAGGGACAGAAATCTCTCAGATTTCATTGAAAATGTGTCTTCATTTGTGTTTCAAAGATGAACAAAAGTCTTATGGGTTTGGAACGGCATGAGGGAGAGTAAATAATGACAAAATATTCATTTTTGGGCGAACTATTGATTTAATGTGAAGTATTTCTGACTTGACTCTATTTAGAGATTGCCATGTTTATGTCATGGCCAAATCAAGCCTGTTTTAATCTCCAAATATCTTTAAAGCAAACGCTCTTGTGTTGTGTGTAGTTCTGTACGGTGGAGGGATTCATCACGCTCTTGTGTTGTGTGTAGTTCTGTACGGTGGAGGGATTCATCACTGCTCTTGTGTTGTGTGTAGTTCGGTACGGTGGAGGGATTCATCACGCTCTTGTGTTGTGTGTAGTTCTGTACGGTGGAGGGATTCATCACGCTCTTGTGTTGTGTGTAGTTCTGTACGGTGGAGGGATTCATCACCGCTCTTGTGTTGTGTGTAGTTCTGTACGGTGGAGGGATTCATCACGCTCTTGTGTTGTGTGTAGTTCTGTACGGTGGAGGGATTCATCACGCTCTTGTGTTGTGTGTAGTTCTGTACGGTGGAGGGATTCATCACGCTCTTGTGTTGTGTGTAGTTCTGTACGGTGGAGGGATTCATCACTGCTCTTGTGTTGTGTGTAGTTCTGTACGGTGGAGGGATTCATCACGCTCTTGTGTTGTGTGTAGTTCTGTACGGTGGAGGGATTCATCACTGCTCTTGTGTTGTGTGTAGTTCTGTACGGTGGAGGGATTCATCACCGCTCTTGTGTTGTGTGTAGTTCTGTACGGTGGAGGGATTCATCACGCTCTTGTGTTGTGTGTAGTTCTGTACGGTGGAGGGATTCATCACGCTCTTGTGTTGTGTGTAGTTCTGTACGGTGGAGGGATTCATCACTGCTCTTGTGTTGTGTGTAGTTCTGTACGGTGGAGGGATTCATCACTGCTCTTGTGTTGTGTGTAGTTCTGTACTGTGGAGGGATTCATCACTGCTCTTGTGTTGTGTGTAGTTCTGTACGGTGGAGGGATTCATCACTGCTCTTGTGTTGTGTGTAGTTCTGTACGGTGGAGGGATTCATCACTGCTCTTGTGTTGTGTGTAGTTCTGTACGGTGGAGGGATTCATCACTGCTCTTGTGTTGTGTGTAGTTCTGTACGGTGGAGGGATTCATCACTGCTCTTGTGTTGTGTGTAGTTCTGTACGGTGGAGGGATTCATCACGCTCTTGTGTTGTGTGTAGTTCTGTACGGTGGAGGGATTCATCACGCTCTTGTGTTGTGTGTAGTTCTGTACGGTGGAGGGATTCATCACGCTCTTTTGTTGTGTGTAGTTCTGTACGGTGGAGGGATTCATCACCGCTCTTGTGTTGTGTGTAGTTCTGTACGGTGGAGGGATTCATCACTGCTCTTGTGTTGTGTGTAGTTCTGTACGGTGGAGGGATTCATCACTGCTCTTGTGTTGTGTGTAGTTCTGTACGGTGGAGGGATTCATCACTGCTCTTGTGTTGTGTGTAGTTCTGTACGGTGGAGGGATTCATCACTGCTCTTGTGTTGTGTGTACTTCTGTACGGTGGAGGGATTCATCACGCTCTTTTGTTGTGTGTAGTTCTGTACGGTGGAGGGATTCATCACTGCTCTTGTGTTGTGTGTAGTTCTGTACGGTGGAGGGATTCATCACTGCTCTTGTGTTGTGTGTAGTTCTGTACGGTGGAGGGATTCATCACTGCTCTTGTGTTGTGTGTACTTCTGTACGGTGGAGGGATTCATCACGCTCTTGTGTTGTGTGTAGTTCTGTACGGTGGAGGGATTCATCACGCTCTTGTGTTGTGTTTAGTTCTGTACGGTGGAGGGATTCATCACTGCTCTTGTGTTGTGTGTAGTTTTGTACGGTGGAGGGATTCATCACGCTTTTGTGTTGTGTGTAGTTCTGTACGGTGGAGGGATTCATCACTGCTCTTGTGTTGTGTGTAGTTCTGTACGGTGGAGGGATTCATCACTGCTCTTGTGTTGTGTGTAGTTCTGTACGGTGGAGGGATTCATCACGCTCTTGTGTTGTGTGTAGTTCTGTACGGTGGAGGGATTCATCACGCTCTTGTGTTGTGTGTAGTTCTGTACGGTGGAGGGATTCATCACTGCTCTTGTGTTGTGTGTAGTTCTGTACGGTGGAGGGATTCATCACTGCTCTTGTGTTGTGTGTAGTTCTGTACGGTGGAGGGATTCATCACTGCTCTTGTGTTGTGTGTAGTTCTCTACGGTGGAGGGATTCATCACGCTCTTGTGTTGTGTGTAGTTCTGTACGGTGGAGGGATTCATCACGCTTTTGTGTAGTGTGTAGTTCTGTACTGTGGAGGGATTCATCACTGCTCTTGTGTTGTGTGTAGTTCTGTACAGTGGAGGGATTCATCACGCTCTTGTGTTGTGTGTAGTTCTGTACGGTGGAGGGATTCATCACGCTCTTGTGTTGTGTGTAGTTCGGTACGGTGGAGGGATTCATCACCGCTCTTGTGTTGTGTGTAGTTCTGTACGGTGGAGGGATTCATCACCGCTCTTGTGTTGTGTGTAGTTCTGTACTGTGGAGGGATTCATCACTGCTCTTGTGTTGTGTGTAGTTCTGTACAGTGGAGGGATTCATCACGCTCTTGTGTTGTGTGTAGTTCTGTACTGTGGAGGGATTCATCACTGCTCTTGTGTTGTGTGTAGTTCTGTACAGTGGAGGGATTCATCACGCTCTTGTGTTGTGTGTAGTTCTGTACGGTGGAGGGATTCATCACGCTCTTGTGTTGTGTGTAGTTCTGTACGGTGGAGGGATTCATCACCGCTCTTGTGTTGTGTGTAGTTCTGTACGGTGGAGGGATTCATCACCGCTCTTGTGTTGTGTGTAGTTCTGTACGGTGGAGGGATTCATCATGCTCTTGTGTTGTGTGTAGTTCTGTACGGTGTAGGGATTCATCACCGCTCTTGTGTTGTGTGTAGTTCTGTACGGTGGAGGGATTCATCACGCTCTTGTGTTGTGTGTAGTTCTGTACGGTGGAGGGATTCATCACTGCTCTTGTGTTTTGTGTAGTTCTGTACGGTGGAGGGATTCATCACTGCTCTTGTGTTGTGTGTAGTTCTGTACGGTGGAGGGATTCATCACCGCTCTTGTGTTGTGTGTAGTTCTGTACGGTGGAGGGATTCATCACTGCTCTTGTGTTGTGTGTAGTTCTGTACGGTGGAGGGATTCATCACTGCTCTTGTGTTGTATGTAGTTCTGTACGGTGGAGGGATTCATCACTGCTCTTGTGTTGTGTGTAGTTCTGTACGGTGGAGGGATTCATCACGCTCTTGTGTTGTGTGTAGTTCTGTACGGTGGAGGGATTCATCACGCTCTTGTGTTGTGTGTAGTTCTGTACGGTGGAGGGATTCATCACGCTCTTTTGTTGTGTGTAGTTCTGTACGGTGGAGGGATTCATCACTGCTCTTGTGTTGTGTGTAGTTCTGTACGGTGGAGGGATTCATCACTGCTCTTGTGTTGTGTGTAGTTCTGTACGGTGGAGGGATTCATCACTGCTCTTGTGTTGTGTGTAGTTCTGTACGGTGGAGGGATTCATCACGCTCTTGTGTTGTGTGTAGTTCTGTACGGTGGAGGGATTCATCACGCTCTTGTGTTGTGTTTAGTTCTGTACGGTGGAGGGATTCATCACTGCTCTTGTGTTGTGTGTAGTTTTGTACGGTGGAGGGATTCATCACGCTCTTGTGTTGTGTGTAGTTCTGTACGGTGGAGGGATTCATCACGCTCTTGTGTTGTGTTTAGTTCTGTACGGTGGAGGGATTCATCACTGCTCTTGTGTTGTGTGTAGTTCTGTACGGTGGAGGGATTCATCACTGCTCTTGTGTTGTGTGTAGTTCTCTACGGTGGAGGGATTCATCACGCTCTTGTGTTGTGTGTAGTTCTGTACGGTGGAGGGATTCATCACGCTCTTGTGTTGTGTGTAGTTCTGTACGGTGGAGGGATTCATCACGCTTTTGTGTTGTGTGTAGTTCTGTACGGTGGAGGGATTCATCACTGCTCTTGTGTTGTGTGTAGTTCTGTACGGTGGAGGGATTCATCACTGCTCTTGTGTTGTGTGTAGTTCTGTACGGTGGAGGGATTCATCACTGCTCTTGTGTTGTGTGTAGTTCTCTACGGTGGAGGGATTCATCACTGCTCTTGTGTTGTGTGTAGTTCTGTACGGTGGAGGGATTCATCTCGCTCTTGTGTTGTGTGTAGTTCTGTACGGTGGAGGGATTCATCACTGCTCTTGTGTTGTGTGTAGTTCTGTACGGTGGAGGGATTCATCACTGCTCTTGTGTTGTGTGTAGTTCTGTACGGTGGAGGGATTCATCACGCTCTTGTGTTGTGTGTAGTTCTGTACCGTGGAGGGATTCATCACCGCTCTTGTGGACGAGTTTCCCCGTGCGTTACGAGGAAGACGAGAGATCTTCATCGCTGCCGTCTGCCTGGTGTCGTATCTGATTGGCCTGTCAAACATCACACAGGTAAATACACACATCTCGTCTTTTTACTGATTTCACATCGCCCCCTGGAAAGAGCTGGAGGCTGATTTTATTCTAAACCGTGTAATGGGATATATGGTAAAAATACATAAACAGGCCAGGATAAGAGCTCTTGAAGTTGCATTAAACGGACAGAAGCATTTGAGTGTGTTTTGCTGGGTTATATGATGAATCTGAAGTGTTCAAGCACTATATAACCTCAAACTGTTATATAAGAGCTAGTGAAGACTTGGAAACTGCAGACAAAAAGCAATCAATTATTATTATTTAGATAATAAAAAGTCCCTGATTTACATGTCTTTAAATGAAACTTTAGGGTAAGATTAGATATATACAGGAAAGTAATGGAATAAGACTTTTAGGGTTTGTCTTTTAAAGTCAGCGTGAAGTAATGATTGTATATGATTCGACAATGCACTTTAACTTGCAATGATCCAGTCCGTTTCTCTTGGTTTGTTTCTTCTTGAACAGGCGGCTGAACTTAGAAATGCTTCGTTACAGAAGTAAAACGGGTTGTTAACATGTTGATCTTAATAAAGACCACGAGTGCATGTGGTAATACAGCAACTCACTAAGACGCTCCGTTGGATGTGCAATAATGCTCAATCCTCACCCATAACTGCATATATTTCAGAGCAGTCACGTGACTGAACACAGCAGAGAAGAGAACGCTTGTTTAGCGCTCTGAAACCCGCAAACACTGCTATCTCCACGAGAGCGGCTTTCTACACCGACCGCATGCGCTTAACTCGCTAACCGAGGCGTTCTCCTCTCCACAGGGGGGTCTCTACGTGTTCAAACTCTTTGACTACTATTCTGCCAGTGGAATGTGTTTGCTGTTCCTGGTGTTCTTTGAATGCGTCTCCATATCCTGGTTCTATGGTAAATATGCCCAAAAATCCTAATAAATCAATGCATTTTGTTTTCCAAGCCGACACTACATTGTGGAGAAGTTGATATTTCAAGCATGACCTGACATTTAACATGGATTTTAAAATATTTTTTACGTAATTTATTAAGTGAATACATCTGAAATATGTTAATCTGTCACACCATCATTGAAATCAAAAAATGCTTTGCTTATAGGTTTTTGTAATTATTAATTCATTTGCTTTTTATTCCTCACATCCAGACATAACACACAACGCATGCTAATTATTATCACAGATAATATAATTCATGCTAATCTCGGTGCCAGACTCATTTCCACAGTCAGTTGATTTGAATGAATATGAACAGTAGAATCTTAATTGTTGTGCATGGCAGGCTTGATTATGCAAACTACCGCACGATTCTGTATTTGCATTATGAAGCAAGGCGCAGACCTCCAGTTATCCTCCACACACTGCTCAGGCATTGTAACTAGGAATAGGTCATTTTCACAAATATTGTATTCGAATATATAAGCTCAGAAAAATCGAGTATTCGAATATTTGTTTATTTAAATAAACGTTTAACTAGAAATATGCTCATGTTCAAGATGCATTCATCAAGTTTTTGTCGCCGTTTCTGACGAGTTTCCGATTAGCCAATATACACAACAAGCTTACATTATATCTTACGGTTTTATTTGAGTTGAAAACAAATATAAAAATAAAAAGAACAAAAGTATGTAAGCTCCGTGCGAACAGGGAAACGCTTATGAAGCAAGCTTTAGTAAAATCATTTTCTTATAAATAATTCCAAACTTCCGAGGTAGAAGAAAACATTACACACGTGTTCAACACGCTCCACAGCGCCACCCAGTGCATTTAGTTATAACTGCGAGTTTTAGTGCTTGGGATTTATCATGGGTTTACAACCAGCAAAGCAACGTAGTCAAATTTGAGTGGTATTTTTATTTTTCGAATAATAATAACTAGAGGTGTCACAATATATCGCAATACAAAAATGCAACAATATGTATTGTGTATAGTTCACCCAAAATTAAAATTACTGTGTGAGAAGTTTACAGAGTTTTAGTGTCAGGACTACATGAAACTACTATATAATGTTGAATATAATGTATAATAATGCAGTGGGGAATATCTGTGTGTGCTGATAATGCCTAATGTCTGATGTTACCAGTAAAAGTGGCCGACATTATTTTAAATATATCTAGTCAGTGACAGTGAAAGCATATTCGTCTGAAATAATTCTGTTTTCAGCTTCAGAATCATGAATATTGTTATTCTGGCGTCTCTATTGTTCATTGGGTTTCAGCACCAAGTCCAATCCTGTTCATTTACACACACAATGAAACACCAAATTTAGCATTTTAATCAACAGTAAAAAAAAATTTGTTAACCTTTTATCATATTTCTTGGAGTATCACAATAATATCATATCGTGAGTTCAGAATCGTGACATGAGGGTATCGGTGCACCCCTAATGATTTCAGATCGAATATTCGTGCACACGCCTAACTGTAACCGTATAACTCGCCTCTTAAATCTTATTTTGTGTCTGTTCCAGGTGTCAATAAATTCTATGGCAATATTGAGGAGATGATTGGCTACCAGCCCTGCATTTGGTGGAAGCTGTGCTGGGTCTTATTCACTCCTTTGATTGTGGGGGTAAGTTGACCCATTTACTGAGTCGTTGTGCACTGGAAGCATTTCAGACTGACTGTGTGTTCCTTCTGGCGCAGGGTGTGTTCATCTTCAGCGCCGTTCAGATGGTCCCGCTTAAACTGAACAATTACGTGTTCCCGAAGTGGGGGCAAGGCGTGGGCTGGTGCATGGCCCTGTCATCCATGATTCTGATCCCGGGATACATGGGCTACATGTTCCTCACCCTGAAGGGCTCATATAAAGAGGTAGCGCTAGCGTTTGTCCTCGCAGCCACAGGTGCAAGTGTCAGGGAACATGAAAGTCTCTCCACTGACGACAGTGGGGTAATTGACTCAGATCGCATGCATTATTAATGCAGATGTTCCAGCATGGGGCGAAGCATGCACTGTTTCTATTCCGTGGCTATTGGATTAATTCTAATTGCATCAATTAGTCTTCACTTCTTGCCATTTGAGCATGCAATCAACGACTTGGACTGATTGTGGAAATGAGAGATTTTGCTGAAGGTGTTTTCCACTACCTCAGGTTTCTGAGACCAAAGAGCATCTCAATTCACTGTGGTTGTAGCTTGTGATAATCCTGACACACTATTTTAGATTTGTCTTCAATTACATCCTAATTGTACCAATCAAGGTCATGATTTCTGCTTTCACTCTTGCACTTGAACGTTCTTTGCTGTACAATCTAAAAAAAAAGTTTGGGTCAAATATGAACAAACCCATCCGTTGGTTTACATGTTTTTATTTCAAATGAGTTTGGCAACACTTGATCCACTAATACTAACACTTTATTTTCTCTTTACTTTCACTTCTCTTCTATTCTACATCTTTTTAAAAAAAAACTGTATTAGATTAAACGGTCACAGCACTTGCGTGTTGTTGTCCTATTGTTAGATCAACTGTTTCTGTTGCTCTCCTCATTTGTAAGTGTCTTTGGATAAAAGCGTCTGCTAAATGATTAAATGTAAATGTAAACCAATACTTGGGTTTGTCCATATATGCCCCAACCATTGGTTCAAACAACCCAGCATTTATTAGTGTAGTTGTAATTTTATTTATAAAAAATTGTTACACAAGTTTAAACAGCATTTACGTTTTTCATTGTAACTGGATAAATAAATAAAAATAATAATAATATGTGACCCTGGATCACAAAACCAGTCTTAAGTCACACGGGGATATCAGTGGCAATAGCCAACAAACCCCTGGATGGGTCAACATTATCGATTTTTCTTTTATGCCAAAAATCATTAGGATATTAAGTAAAGATCATGATCCATGAAGATATTTAGTAAATTTCCTACATTAAATATATCAACATTTTATTTTTGTGAGTGGATGCAGCACAATCGCTAACAGAAATGGAAACCTTTAAAGGAGATTTTCTCAATCTTTAGATTTTTTTGAACCCTCAGATTCCAGATTTATAATAGTCATATCTCAGCCAAATATTGTCCTATCCTAACAAACCATACATCAATGGAAAGCTTATTTATTCAGCTTTCATGTGATGTATAACAATATCTCACTTTTACACATAATACTGCTTTTGTGGTCCAGGGTCACATATATTTTTTTTAAATAAATGGATAAACATAAATTAAAAAAACAATACAGCAATAACATAGGCTACTTGTCTATATACTCTCAATGTCCATCAATCCCACGAAGGGTTTTAGAGTGTAGTTTGTCTTTCCTGAAACTGCAGCTGATGACTTTCCTTCCCGTTTGCAGCGCCTTCGGATAATGATTCAGCCCACATCGGTGGTTCGGACTCAAGAGAACGGACCCGAACAACAACCGGAAAACCCCATCCCAGCCAACGACGAGGCCTACATCTAACCCGTCCTCCCGCTTCACCCCATCATCAAAGGTCCGCGTCCAGAGAGAGAATTAAAGAGCCGATCACAACCAAGGACTTCCATGTCTAAAGTATATTCACCTACCTCCGAGGGAAAACCAACCTGATTACAGTTTGACTTCTTTTGGTACATATATATATATATATATATATATATATATATATATATATATATATATATATATATATATATACGTATGGTCTAAAAAATCTATCCAGCAATGTTCTATGGTTAATCTGTATTTCATATGCAAGATATTAGTCTTTCTAAAAAAAAAAGGGTCACAGTGTAAGCACAGGATTTAAATGATAATTCAAGATTTTGCGTCCCAACGTAATTACAACAGCACAGTGTTAATTTGATATTACATGTAATTAATGTATTAAAATGCAGTTGTAGGTTAGAATCGAATTGTATCTGATTGTATCTGAAAAAATATATATATACTATATCTATATAGCTATATAAAAACAGAGAGTAAGAATATGGGAGTGTGCAACGGGCCGAGACTGAACCTTGGACGTCAAGGTTAAATAGCCAGAATACACTTTTCAAGACTAGCGTTTCAAACAGCCCTTTTCTCCCGTTTACCCTGAAAAGCACAAGACCAGTATGGATTTGGGTTTACAAACGCCCCGGGCCGTCATGCATTACCAGCCGCGGGGGCAAATTGACGTCAAAAAAGACTGTTACAATTTTTTTTTCATTTTTTTTCTAAGACAAAAAATAACTTTGTATGTGTTTTTTAGAATCATTTTAGTACATGTTTTCTATGTAAGAGTAAGAAGGACCAAATTCATGTTTATGCTACTGACAGAACTGAAAAACTGTTTTGCGTCGCGCCGTATCACTGCACAGGGTCCGAAAATCGTTTTTGGGGCAGACGTACCCCGCCAAACCACTGTAAATCCTGCTCACCACATCTGCGTGCCACTCCTCAGGAAAAATGGCGAAAGTGACCAAAATTTGCTCTCCTGGATCGAAAACGATTATAGCTGAGCAGCCTTCAGCGAATAATCAGTCCTGAGCAGAAGCTATAGTCTGTTGCCATGGTTTCTTGGGTCATTTTTTTCAGACATTGTTGAAAACCAGCACTATGTGTCAGAAACAGACAAAGCCGTCGTTCGAATGAGGAAAATGTAAAGGAAAAGTATGTTATTTTTAAATCTACAGACTAGTTGGGCAATAAATCATTTACATGAAATAATATAAAGGCATATGTGTGTGTGTGTGTGTGTGTGTGTGTGTGTGTGTGTGTGTGTGTGTGTGTGTGTGTGTGTGTGTGTGTGTGTGTGTGTGTGTGTGTGTGTGTGTGTGTGTGTGTGTGTGTGTGCGTGTGCGTGTGCGTGTGTGAGAGAGAGAAAGAGACAGAGAGAAGTGAGTGTTTTATTTCCAATGTTTTATTTTGAAATGCCACTGGTGAAAAGCACAAAGCTTTAAGTTCACACGCCACAAAGGTATCTGAAAATGAACACTGTTAGTTTGCTTCGATGGCAGCTACATGTGACAGAGATCTGGATTAATTAGTCGATTTATTCTCTGCAAGACGTCTGATGAAAATGTGCAATCAATAAGAGTTTTTTTTTGTGAAATTGTATAAATTTACCATTCATCAGATTTCTCTCTGAAACAATGTTGTAAAACTGTACCGTGTAAAAGTACCTGTGGATGTCCGTTTTGAGGTTTTTGTCTTGTTGAAGAACCTTATATTATTTGCTGTTTACTGCAATAATGCATCGATCTCAGAAACTAAAGCACATATCTTTATGAAATGTAAAAAAGAATAGTAATAACAAATGTCATAACAATGATGGAAGATTATAAGAGAATAGATAATATGTCTAGTCGAACACAATATTGTTTTGTATATTTCTAACTGTTTGGGCCTAATGTAAAATATTCTATGTAAAGAAAATATATATATAATAAATGTCTTTAGATGGTGTTATATAAAAGCATGATTGCCATATGTTATCTGATTTAAAAAAAATAAAGTATTATAGATTATAATGTGTGCTTTATGTCTTGTGTCAAATAATTATTTGGTTCTTGTCAAAATTTCATTGTATGGTTAAGTTAGTTATTAAAAAAATTAAATTGTATCGTTTTCTCTTGTTATGACATTGCTAAATACATTTTAAAAAGGAGCAGAAGAAAGTGTTTGGGTGCACAACATTAAAGCTTGATCATTAAAATGATATATAGATGTGCCATTTCTAGTTTTTAAGTGATGCTCAGATTTCACAGTACAGGAGACAAAAAGCTTGATTATAATGGTTTCCTCCGACCTGTCCGTGGATTAATAGATGTGGATTCTGTCCAGAAATTATACGTCTCCTATCATCCCCTTAATAGTCCCAATGGAGCTGCGTTATTAAACTAGTTCTGATTGTCAAATGGAACAACAAATTATTTATATACCAAGTTCTGATGATAAATCTAAATTATTAAATGCACACTCACAGACATAAATTATCTAAAATATTCCATACAAACCTTTCAATTCAGAATGCAATCACAAATGTTATTTTATTGTTCCTCAATTATTTGCTATTTAACTGATATCCATATGATTCAGCCGAGAGGTTACAGTGTAGATTTCCATACTGTGACATTCCCCGGGGCCCACGTTCACCACCGCTGTGATATAATAGCTTGTGGATCCAATCGGCATGTTAAATGTGGTCTGGGGGGGGCTTCTCCCTGGAGTCGTCAGGCCTGAACCAATGACAGATGTGCTGAGGGAATTTACTTCAGGCACAGCGCAAACTATACTTGTAAATCTGTTTCAATAAAGCACTACTTCAGAGCCAAGCCTGGAAGCATAATAACTAAGAGTCAAAATTCAACTGGCACTTTAAAAAAAAAAAAAGTATGGATTATTATTATTAATATGATTATTTGTACTGCCCTAAACTAAAATGTTAAGCCGTAATGTAGGTGTATGCCACATATCGGTGACATTTGTTCTATACTGACACTTAGCCTCGTGAAATAAACATTGAGCTGCAATACTAGCCATTGCCATCAGTCCTAAATGTTTTTTAGATAAATAAATGTGTCCAAACACACACACACACACACACACACACACACACACACACACACACACACACACACACACACACACACACTGGGTTTATGCTCTTATCAGTGTTTTGCACATGGTAGGCCAGGATACGCATTGTTAGCTAAGGCATTTATTCAAATCATTTCAACTGTATCTTGATGTTACACACACACGCCTAGTAAAATATATTTATTTGAAATGTGTAAAACTGACAGGTGCTGAATATCTAATCTGTTCTTTTCTCTGTTAGTTCTACTAATGAACTGGCCTGTAGAATTATGATGGCACCACAAAGGAAAAATGAGGAAAAAACGGATGAGAATTTAACATCAATAATAGCAGAGTGTCTGTGGTGTGTCGTGAGACATGAAACATTGATATTTTTTTATAATTATTTTTTTTGGCATGTCACATTTCTGCAAGTTTGTTGTATTAATTAGTATTTTGAATTGATCTGTCATTTAGTTTCTGATAGTTTCTTTGTTTCTGTCATTTGTTGGTTCCTTTTCTTTGACAAATCTCTCTCATGCCTTTTCCCAGTCTGTAAAAGCTCGGCTGAAATAATCTCTTATTTTGCTCTGCCTCTGTTGATGTTGAATGGACTAATACTGTTTCTTTTGTTATCTTAGTTATTGCAGATGATCTTTTTTCTGTTAAATCGTATTCGTTGGTTTCATGTATCCATTCATCATTTAATATGAAGTCATTGTGATTTTAAAAGAGTGTGTGGTGTATGAATATAGATGGTGTGTTAACCTGAAGCTGGCCCAGTTCCTTGCAATGCCTTTTTTTTTTTGATAAAAATGACTCAATATCATATTTTTTCAGGAAGAGTACAGCACTTCGGAAAATTGGTATTCCAGGGAGCGCTCAAGCACATTTTGAGAGGATCAGATTTCTGCTTTGTTGCTCACATGTTGTTACATGTGAAAACATGTCGTTTTTACAGACAATTAACTCACATTATGACAGCAGCTCATGCAGTGACAGCCAATCAGAACAGTCACAACCTTTTGTAATTATTAAAGGTAGATGACCTAAGAACTTGGGGAGGATGCATCCAAAAATTCAACATGAGAAGAGTAGTATTTGTGGTATTTGTGGAACTATTTGTCATTCTTATAGTATGGCTGTTGCAGCCGATCAGAAGAAGAATATGGCTCATTTTTAAAAAAGCGATATAAATATATGTTGGCCTAGATTTTATTTGAGCAGTTTGCGAGAACAGAGAGACCAGCCTCCATGACATAAGCCTACAGTCCGGTTAGCTGGCTAGCGTAAGAAGTACACAATAATAATGTGTGGCTTTAAAGTGAAATCAGCTACACAGCTTTGATAGTTTCAGTGTAAAAAAAGAAAGTACAGGATTAGGACAACATTAATTACCACTTCAGTGTCTTGCTCTGCACTGCAACTCACCAGTATGCAATGTGTTTGTTTGAGTAACACTTTACAATAAAGGTTCATTAGTTAATGTATTTACTAACATGACCTAACAATGAGCAATACAATTGTTACAGTATTTATTAATCTTTGTTAATGTTAGTTAATAAAAATACAGCTGTTCATTGTTTGTTCATGTGAGTTCACAGTGTATTAATCTTAACAAAATTTGATTTTAATAACGTATTAGTAAATGCTGAAATTAATATTAACTAAAATGAATAAATGCTGAAGAAGTATTGTTCTTTTTTAACTAAGGTAGTTAACTAATGGCAACTAATGAACCTTATTGTAAAGTGTTACCGTTTTTTTTTTTTTTTTTTTTTTTTGGCTGGTTCCCTGTGAGATTCTGGTGCAGTGGTAAAAACCAACACTAGCCCTAAATAACACAGTAACAAGTGTAATTGGGTATGTGTAAGTGTGTACTGTAGCTTACAGAAAATTAATTTGAAATTAAAAGGTAAATTAAAAGCTTTCAAATCTAAATATGTATTAGATTTGCCAATGCAAAACAAATAAATTGACTTGTACAGCCAGGTACATTTGAAATAACAGTAGCTCACTCCTGGTGGATAATCCAGCTAAAACCAGCTTTAGTTTGTAAGTTTGTTGCAGAACATGGTCTGGTATCTAGCTGGTCCAAGCCGGTGCGTTGTAAACCTCACTCCCCTGGCCTTGGGGAGGGTGCGAGTCCGACCAGTAACATTAGTGCTGCGTGACCCAGATAGGAGTGAGATTTAGGGGGGAGTGTGCAATGGAATAGTGCACGAGTCGATTCAGAGGGGACTGGTATCTGTTAAAAGATGGTCCACCAGCTCAGCTAGGTCCACAGCTGGTTTTAGTTGGACTGTCCACTAGGATTTTTTTTCTTACTCCCGACAAAAATTGTTGATCATGACTTTCATGTCTAAAGCTCCATCTTTTTATTTAGTTACATTCACACGGGACAGCTATTCCGAAAATTTGGGGATTTAAATAAAGGTTCAACCCATCCTCATGCCCCTTAATTGGGGGGGGGGGGGGGGGGGGGGATGTACAAATAACATTGAACAATGAACAAGCACATTTTTTGTTTATTAAGCTGCAGTATCATTTTCATACTGTTTAATAAGTTATTCATTTCAGAGTGGGTCATGTCTCAGTAAGATCAAAAAGGTCCTAATGATAGTTTTTAAGTCGTCCCAAGTCGTTTTCGTCTCCATTGGCTCTGCCCAGTTCCAAGTCATCCAAGTTGCTCAGGTCGTCCAAGTCGTTGCTGATCAAACTTGGCTCCAAGTCTTTGTTGTCCAGCCCAAAGTCTCCTTCATCGTGGATGGTCACGCCCAGCCTCCCTCTCCCTCCTCCGTCTATTCCTCTGTCTCCCTTCAGCCCGCGGGTCATCCAGTGGTTCCGCCGTGCTGCTCGGATACGCCTTGCGCTTCCAGTCATCAGCTCTGCCTTGGAGTGTGGATCCCTCAGCTCCACCTCTGCCTTTCGACCCATCGGCTCCACATTTGCTCAATGCTCCCTCAGCTCCACCTTGGCCTTCCGACCCATCGGCTCCACATTTGCTCAATGCTCCCTCAGCTCCACCTTGGCCTTTCGACCCATCGGCTCCACCTTTGCTCAATGCTCCCTCAGCTCCACCTTGGCCTTCCGACCGATCGGCTCCACATTTGCTCAATGCTCCCTCAGCTCCACCTTGGCCTTTCGACCCATCGGCTCCACCTTTTGCTCAATGCTCCCTCAGCTCCACCTTGGCCTTCCGACCGATCGGCTCCACATTTGCTCAATGCTCCCTCAGCTCCACCTTGGCCTTTAGACCCATCGGCTGCACCTTTGCTCAATGCTCCCTCAGCTCCAATTTGGCCTTCCAATCCATCAACTCCGCAATTGCTTTAATGCTCCTTCAGCTCCACCTTGGCCTTCCGACCCATCGGCTCCACATTTGCTCAATGCTCCCTCAGCTCCACCTTGGCCTTTCGACCCATCGGCTCCACATTTGCTCAATGCTCCCTCAGCTCCATCTTGGCCTTTCTACTTATCGGCTTCACATTTGCTCAATGCTCCCTCAGCTCCACCTTGGCCTTTCGACTCATCGGCTGCACCTTTGCTCAATGCTCCCTCAGCTCCATCTTGGCCTTTCGACCCATCGGCTTCACATTTGCTCAATGCTCCCTCAGCTCCACCTTGGCCTTTCGACCCATTGGCTCCACATTTGCTCAAAGCTCCCTCAGCTCCATCTTGGCCTTTCTACTTATCGGCTTCACATTTGCTCAATGCTCCCTCAGCTCCACCTTGGCCTTTCGACCCATCGGCTGCACCTTTGCTCAATGCTCCCTCAGCTCCACCTTGGCCTTTCGACCCATTGGCTCTACATTTGCTCAAAGCTCCCTCAGCTCCATCTTGGCCTTTCTACTTATCGGCTTCACATTTGCTCAATGCTCCCTCAGCTCCACCTTGGCCTTTCAACCCATTGGCTCCACATTTGCTCAAAGCTCCCTCAGCTCCACCTTGGCCTTTCTACTTATCGGCTTCACATTTGGTCAATGCTCCCTCAGCTCCACCTTGGCCTTTCGAGTCATCGGCTGCACCTTTGCTCAAAGCTCCAACAGTTCCAGCTTGGCCTTTCGACCCATTGGCTCCACATTTGCTCAAAGCTCCCTCAGCTCCACCTTGGCCTTTCTACTTATCGGCTTCACATTTGCTCAATGCTCCCTAAGCTCCACCTTGGCCTTTCGAGTCATCGGCTGCACATTTGCTCAATGCTCCCTCAGCTCCACCTTGGCCTTTCGACCCATCAGCTTTACATTTGCTCAATGCTCCCTCAGCTCCTGCTTGGCCTTTCAACCCATCGGCTCCACATTTGCTCAATGCTCCCTCAGCTCCACCTTGGCCTTTCGACCAATCGGCTTCACATTTGCTCATTGCTCCCTCAGCTCCACCCTGGCCTTTCGACCCATCGGCTCCACATTTGCTCAATGCTCCCTCAGCTCCACCTTGCCCTTCCGACCCATCGGCTCCACATTTGCTCAATGCTCCCTCAGCTCCACCTTGGCCTTTCGACCCATCGGCTCCACCTTTGCTCGATGCTCCCTCACCTCCACCTTGGCCTTCCGACCGATCGGCTCCACATTTGCTCAATGCTCCCTCAGCTCCACCTTGGCCTTTCGAACCATCGGCTCCACCTTTGCTCAATGCTCCCTCAGCTCCAATTTGGCCTTCCGATCCATCGACTCCACATTTGCTTTAATGCTCCTTCAGCTCCACCTTGGCCTTCCGACCCATCGGCTCCACATTTGCTCAATGCTCCCTCAGCTCCACCTAGGCCTTCCCACCCATCGGCTCCACATTTGCTCAATGCTCCCTCAGCTCCATCTTGGCCTTTCTACTTATCGGCTTCACATTTGCTCAATGCTCCCTCAGCTCCACCTTGGCCTTTCGACTCATGGGCTGCACCTTTGCTCAATGCTCCCTCAGCTCCATCTTGGCCTTTCGACCCATTGGCTCCACATTTGCTCAAAGCTCCCTCAGCTCCATCTTGGCCTTTCTACTTATCGGCTTCACATTTCCTCAATGCTCCCTCAGCTCCACCTTGGCCTTTCAACCCATCGGCTCCACATTTGCTCAATGCTCCCTCAGCTCCACCTTGGCCTTTCGACCCATCGGCTTCACATTTGCTCATTGCTCCCTCAGCTCCACCTTGGCCTTCCGACCCATCGGCTCCATATTTGCTCAATGCTCCCTCAGCTCCACCTTGGCCTTCCGACCCATCGGCTTCACATTTGCTCAATGCTCCCTCAGTTCCACCTTGGCCTTTCGACCCATTGGCTCCACATTTGCTCAAAGCTCCCTCAGCTCCACCTTGGCCTTTCTACTTATCGCCTTCACATTTGCTCAATGCTCCCTCAGCTCCACCTTGGCCTTTCGACTCATCGGCTGCACCTTTGCTCAATGCTCCATCAGCTCCACCTTGGCCTTTCGACTCATCAGCTTCACATTTGCTCAATGCTCCCTCAGGTCCACCTTGGCCTTTCAACCCATTGGCTCCACATTTGCTCAATGCTCCCTCAGCTCCACCTTGGCCTTTCTACTTATCGGCTTCACATTTGCTCATTGCTCCCTCAGCTCCACCCTGGCCTTTCGACCCATCGGCTCCACATTTTCTCAATGCTCCCTTTGCTCCATCTTGGCCTTTCGACCCATCAACTCCACCTTTGCTCTAATGCTCCTTCAGCTCCACCTTGGCCTTCCGACCCATCGGCTCCACATTTGCTCAATGCTCCCTCAGCTCCACCTTGGCCTTTCGACCCATTGGCTCCACATTTCATCAAAGCTCCCTCAGCTCCATCTTGGCCTTTCTACTTATCGGCTTCACATTTGCTCAATGCTCCCTCAGCTCCACCTTGGCCTTTCAACCCATCGGCTCCACATTTGCTCAATGCTCCCTCAGCTCCACCTTGGCCGTTCGACCCATCGGCTTCACCTTTGCTCATTGCTCCCTCAGCTCCACCCTGGCCTTTCGACCCATCGGCTCCACATTTGCTCAATGCTCCCTCAGCTCCACCAAGGCCTTTCGACCCATCGGCTGCACCTTTGCTCAATGCTCCCTCAGCTCCACCTTGGCCTTTCGACCCATTGGCTCCACATTTGCTCAAAGCTCCCTCAGCTCCATCTTGGCCTTTCTACTTATCGGCTTCACATTTGCTCAATGCTCCCTCAGCTCACCCTTGGCCTTTCGACCCATTGGCTCCACATTTCATCAAAGCTCCCTCAGCTCCATCTTGGCCTTTCTACTTATCGGCTTCACATTTGCTCAATGCTCCCTCAGCTCCACCTTGGCCTTTCAACCCATCGGCTCCACATTTGCTCAATGCTCCCTCAGCTCCACCTTGGCCTTTCGACCCATCGGCTTCACCTTTGCTCATTGCTCCCTCAGCTCCACCCTGGCCTTTCGACCCATCGGCTCCACATTTGCTCAATGCTCCCTCAGCTCCACCTTGGCCTTTCGACCCATCGGCTTCACATTTGCTCATTGCTCCCTCAGCTCCACCCTGGCCTTCTGACCCATCGGCTCCATATTTGCTCAATGCTCCCTCAGCTCCACCTTGGCCTTCCGACCCATCGGCTCCACATTTGCTCAATGCTCCCTCAGTTCCACCTTGGCCTTTCGACCCATTGGCTCCACATTTGCTCAAAGCTCCCTCAGCTCCACCTTGGCCTTTCTACTTATCGCCTTCACATTTGCTCAATGCTCCCTCAGCTCCACCTTGGCCTTTCGACTCATCGGCTGCACCTTTGCTCAATGCTCCATCAGCTCCACCTTGGCCTTTCGACTCATCAGCTTCACATTTGCTCAATGCTCCCTCAGGTCCACCTTGGCCTTTCAACCCATTGGCTCCACATTTGCTCAATGCTCCCTCAGCTCCACCTTGGCCTTTCTACTTATCGGCTTCACATTTGCTCATTGCTCCCTCAGCTCCACCCTGGCCTTTCGACCCATCGGCTCCACATTTGCTCAATGCTCCCTTTGCTCCATCTTGGCCTTTCGACCCATCAACTCCACCTTTGCTCTAATGCTCCTTCAGCTCCACCTTGGCCTTCCGACCCATCGGCTCCACATTTGCTCAATGCTCCATCAGCTCCACCTTGGCCTTTCGACTCATCAGCTTCACATTTGCTCAATGCTCCCTCAGGTCCACCTTGGCCTTTCAACCCATTGGCTCCACATTTGCTCAATGCTCCCTCAGCTCCACCTTGGCCTTTCTACTTATCGGCTTCACATTTGCTCATTGCTCCCTCAGCTCCACCCTGGCCTTTCGACCCATCGGCTCCACATTTGCTCAATGCTCCCTTTGCTCCATCTTGGCCTTTCGACCCATCAACTCCACCTTTGCTCTAATGCTCCTTCAGCTCCACCTTGGCCTTCCGACCCATCGGCTCCACATTTGCTCAATGCTCCCTCAGCTCCACCTTGGCCTTTCGACCCATTGGCTCCACATTTCATCAAAGCTCCCTCAGCTCCATCTTGGCCTTTCTACTTATCGGCTTCACATTTGCTCAATGCTCCCTCAGCTCCACCTTGGCCTTTCAACCCATCGGCTCCACATTTGCTCAATGCTCCCTCAGCTCCACCTTGGCCTTTCGACCCATCGGCTTCACCTTTGCTCATTGCTCCCTCAGCTCCACCCTGGCCTTTCGACCCATCGGCTCCACATTTGCTCAATGCTCCCTCAGCTCCACCTTGGCCTTTCGACCCATCGGCTGCACCTTTGCTCAATGCTCCCTCAGCTCCACCTTGGCCTTTCGAGCCATTGGCTCCACATTTGCTCAAAGCTCCCTCAGCTCCATCTTGGCCTTTCTACTTATCGGCTTCACATTTGCTCAATGCTCCCTCAGCTCCACCTTGGCCTTTCAACCCATCGGCTCCACATTTGCTCAATGCTCCCTCAGCTCCACCTTGGCCTTTCGACCCATCGGCTTCACATTTGCTCATCGCTCCCTCACCTCCACCCTGGCCTTTCGACCCATCGGCTCCACATTTGCTCATTGCTCCCTCAGCTCCACCCTGGCCTTTCGACCCATCGGCTCCACATTTGCTTAATGCTCCCTCAGCTCCACCTTGGCCTTCCGACCCATCGGCTCCACATTTGCTCAATGCTCCCTCAGCTCCACCTGGCCTTTCGACCCATTGGCTCCACATTTGCTCAAAGCTCCCTCGGCTCCACCTTGGCCTTTCTACTTATCGGCTGCACCTCAGTGAGTGTGTGAGTGAGTGAGTGAGTGAGTGAGTGAGTGAGTGAGTGAATGAGTGAGTGAGTGTGTGTTTGTGTGTGTGGGGGGGGGAGGGGTGAATGCGTGAGTGAGTGAGTGAGTGAGTGAGTGTGTTTGGGGGGGGGGGATGAGTGAGTGAGTGAGTGTGTGTGGGGGGGGTGAGTGAGTGAGTGAGTGAGTGAGTGAGTGAGTGTGTGAGTGAGTGAGTGTGTGAGTGAGTGTGTGTGTGAGTGCGTGCATGCGTGCGTGAGTGAGTGAGTGTGTGAGTGAGTGAGTGAGTGTGTGTGTGGGGGGGGGTGAATGTGTGAGTGAGTGAGTGAGTGAGTGAGTGAGTGAGTGTGTGTGTGAGTGCGTGCGTGAGTGAGTGAGTGTGTGAGTGAGTGAGTGAGTGTGTGTGTGTGGGGGGGGGTGAATGCGTGAGTGAGTGAGTGAGTGAGTGAGTGAGTGAGTGTGTGAGTGAGTGTGTGCGTGCGTGCGTGTGTGTGTGAGTGAGTGAGTGAGTGTGTGTGTGGGGGGGGGGTGAATGTGTGAGTGAGTGAGTGAGTGAGTGAGTGAGTGAGTGAGTGTGTGAGTGCGTGCGTGAGTGAGTGAGTGTGTGAGTGAGTGAGTGTGTGTGTGGGGGGGGTGAATGCGTGAGTGAGTGAGTGAGTGAGTGAGTGTGTGTGTGGGGGGGGGGGGGGGGTGAATGCGTGAGTGAGTGAGTGAGTGAGTGAGTGTGTGAGTGAGTGAGTGAGTGTGTGAGTGAGTGAGTGAGTGAGTGAGTGAATGAGTGAGTGAGTGTGTGTGTGTGGGGGGGGGGGGTGAATGCGTGAGTGAGTGAGTGAGTGAGTGAGTGAGTGAGTGTGTGAGTGAGTGAGTGAGTGTGTGAGTGAGTGAGTGAGTGAGTGAGTGAATGAGTGAGTGAGTGTGTGTGTGTGGGGGGGGGGGGGAGGGGTGAATGCGTGAGTGAGTGAGTGAGTCTGTGTGGGGGGGGGGGGTGAGTGAGTGAGTGAGTGTGTGTGGGGGGGGTGAGTGAGTGAGTGAGTGAGTGAGTGAGTGAGTGTGTGAGTGAGTGAGTGTGTGAGTGAGTGTGTGTGTGAGTGCGTGCATGCGTGCGTGAGTGAGTGAGTGTGTGAGTGAGTGAGTGAGTGTGTGTGTGGGGGGGGTGAATGTGTGAGTGAGTGAGTGAGTGAGTGAGTGAGTGAGTGAGTGAGTGAGTGAGTGAGTGTGTGTGTGTGTGAGTGCGTGCGTGAGTGAGTGAGTGTGTGAGTGAGTGAGTAAGTGTGTGTGTGTGGGGGGGGGGTGAATGCGTGAGTGAGTGAGTGAGTGAGTGAGTGAGTGAGTGAGTGTGTGAGTGAGTGTGTGCGTGCGTGCGTGTGTGTGTGAGTGAGTGAGTGAGTGTGTGTGTGGGGGGGGGGTGAATGTGTGAGTGAGTGAGTGAGTGAGTGTGTGAGTGAGTGTGTGAGTGCGTGCGTGAGTGAGTGAGTGTGTGAGTGAGTGAGTGTGTGTGTGGGGGGGGTGAATGCGTGAGTGAGTGAGTGAGTGAGTGAGTGAGTGAGTGAGTGAGTGAGTGAGTGAGTGAGTGAGTGAGTGAGTGAGTGAGTGAGTGTGTGAGTGAGTGTGTGCGTGCGTGCGTGCGTGTGTGAGTGAGTGAGTGTGTGAGTGCTTGATTGATTTTTTTTGGGGGGGGCATATGAACGCACTTTAAAGTGAAATTACAACACAAATGAGTTCATAATGGGGTGATCATTTCCTCTTCCACTTCTGATAATAAGACAAAACACTAAAACATTCTCCCCAAGAGTGAGATAAGTCAGCTGAGAGCAAAGCACAGTCTCTGGCTGTCTAATCACTTGTGAGATTGAGTGATGGCATCTCCATTTGCCTCCTACTATTTCGTTTTAGTGCTGGACACACACTGAGAGCCTTGGACATGCTACATTAGTCACCTAATATATAAGGAGCTCATAGTCAGAGAAAAAATGCAACTTTCACATTCATCTTATATTCTCTTGCCGAAGGAGACTGGAAGCACAACATTTGAATACAAACAGAAAAAGAATACAAATGAATTAAGGATATTATTTTTTCTGAATTTATCAAATAAATCCTAAATGTCGATTTACATGATTATCTCTGGCATACTTTCTGATTAGTCAATCACACCACTGAATTTATTTATTTGTATATAATATGTATATTTGACTGTTGGTCCCTCTCTTTACATACAAGCACAAGTAAGGCCTTAAACCACTGAAAGCATTATATTAGTTATATAATATAATAGTTGTCTTATGACATAATATAAAGACAATGATAGCTGTGGTTTTATGGTGTTCCCTTGAAAAATCATATTGCAATAATGATTTTTTTTTTTCCTGCATCAATTTCAGCTGCAATTGCACAGTCACTTAGAATTTGTTCATTTGACGATTAAATTAACGGCAAATTGTGCTGCTGATGTGGACACTGGGCTAAAAATGTATAAGTACGAAACGTTGCTATAGTGAAGCTTTCTGCTGTCATCAAGTGAAAAACTCAGCCTTCCGGTTTACATCAGATCAGCACAGGCTCTAACATTTTAAATCTTCACTTAAAACCGCTTACTGAAAGGGGATAAATGAAAGTGTGGAGAGTAAAAGATAAAGGTGTGCAGTTTCTAGAGAGCTTTAAGAAACTAATGATGCAAGGTATATGACAAACTGATTTAGTTTGCCTTTAATTGTATCTTGCCCAAGTGATTAAACACTGCTATTTAAAGTTTATTGCATAATTTGAAGACGCAAAGAAAGAGCAGAATGTTGCAAGACATTGCCATTAGAATCACTGATTAGAAACATGGAAAAAGTTAATATTTTTTCATATTTGGTTGTTTGGATTCCACTCATCTCACAGTGAGATATGATGTAAATGCTGCCATCATAGGCGCAACTGCTATAACTTTGTTGTTGTGCAGGTGAGTCAGAATTGTTTACTTTAATAATCCATATTGTGCCACAAATGCTGAAATGCTGATAAAATTTGACATGAACCTAGAACATTATTGTTTTTATTAATGAAATTACACCTCTTTTCTGTGCACTGCAGCATCAGCTCTTTTCTCTCAGTGTCTGAAACGCTTCCATCAAAGATTCAGGCTCTCTAAGCCCCGCCTCTCGGAGAGCTGCTCTGCTCTGATTGGTCAGAAAGCTCATTATCATATCTGAATCTCAGCTCTTGATCACAGTGATACGAACAGTAACGATGGCATGGGTTTTATCGGATAAATCTCATCAAAGTGGATTTGCTTTGTCAGCAGAAAACAGCGTCTTCTCGACACGAACAACACGAGCCAAACTCTCCAGTCTCAGATACACTACAGTGTTTGAGGGCGGAGCTAAGAGACGCTGATCAGCCAATCAACACCAGATGTGGGCATTATGCAAAATGATGGAAGTGAGACTGAAATTGCTGACGACTCATTTCAGGCAGCTCAGCTTCTTTCTTTTAGGAGACAATAACTTTACAGTTTGATCTTTTAACTTTTGCAGAGTTTTTACTTTCACAAAAAGCTCTATTACACATTACATAAAAGATAATATCCTAAAAAAGCAGTTAAATTGACACAATAAAAATTCTGCATCAAATGGCTTTTGCAATCCTAGCCAGAAAGTAATCACCACAAGTGTCCCTATTACACCTTCAGAATAGAATGCTCTCCAAACAGTGACCGGATCAATGTTTAAACACATCAGTCAGGCTCTGAACGGGAAAGGCATGTCAGGTCAGAGCACAGGGTTTGGTGAGAACGTGGAGAGCTGGCGGCTCGCTGTAATTAGTGCTGCCAATCAGTGAGATGCTGAGATGTTGAGCACTGATCGCAGGTGAAAGCTCAGCTGAAGAAGGAGACTGACGTATCCACAGCATGGGACATGTGAGACGGGAACCAGAGAAGTCATGCCTGTCAGAGCCGCCTCTCGTCAGAAGACGCTGCACTGCGTTTATTCTAATTACAGTCTGACGGCACAATTAAACTAGCAGCGACACACACTATTGCCACAGTGTCAAGAACGGAAATGGTACATCTAGGAAAGGGGATGCTGAAAAAAATGGTTACAGTTTTTTTTAAATGCTTACACACAAAATCCTTGTCACACAATTTCTTAAACCTGACACTCAAACACCAGAACCACACACCAAATCTGCAAAACCATACACACATTTTTTCCCTTTGACTCAGTTTTCAAATTCATAAAACACTTTTTGCAAACCACAAAAACAATCCTCTATGTACTGTAACACACAAATATAACAGGAAGTATCTTGATTTCCTTTTTCAAACACAACCTATCAAAATGCCACAGTAATTCATCAGCGCCTCACACACACTCCTCACATGTGCAAACACTCATTGCTTTACTGAACACCAACCAATCATGGCTTTAGAATAGGCCTATAAATAGGCCAAAGGTCAAGTTATAGGTTTATCGTACTGTGTAATATTGTATTCACAACCACAAATGCTTACAGTATAAAATAAAAATAGGTAGGTTTCAATCTTGCTTTTGTGTTTACCTTGAGTTTTTCAACATCTCTCTGACAATTGCTTTCCATCTTGAACAGAAATGTACATAGAAGTTCATGAAAGAAGAGCTTTAGGTTTTTAATAACTCTGTGTATATGTAATATCCAAAAATATAATATTATGGCAACGGTGTTTGCAACGTAAGACAAATGTTTGCTTTTGAGACGTGTTTGTGATATTTTGAATGAAGTGCTTCTTTGTGCAAGAGATGTGAGGCATTTTGTGTGTGCAATTGTTGGATTGTGCAAAAAAGGTGTAATGAAAATGTGTAAGCAGTTGAACAAAACTGTAATTGTTCAAGGTTCAAGGTTCACTTTCATAAGTCACTTCAAAGCTGCATAAGGTTGGAGTTTTGTTCTTTTCGTCCGGACTCAAAAAAAACGTCATACAAGCTCATTTTTAACACCAGACCTAAAGAAAAAAAAATATTAAAAAAAATACTTTTAATTGCCAATAAAAGTGAAATGCATTACTTCCTTTTTAGTCCAGACCAAGAGAACTGAGCTACAAGTTTGACTACACCATAAAACATCATAAACACTTGATATTCTCTCTTGAAAAAAAAACTTGAAACTTAAAATCGAAACAACTACAGTATGTTTGGATTCTTCTGGCAAAATGTTGAAAAGAGGAACTGGATAAAGGTGGCAGAGATGCATCAGGAAGTGTGTTAAACACCCACTCTTCCCAGCACTCGTTCTCATGCTGAACCCTTGCTCTGTTTAGGGAAAATAAGAGAAAACAGTGAGTCAAGCCTCAGTGTTTGGGAGCTGCTGCCCAGACTGTTAATTAAGAAGGATGAATTAATAACAGCCCTGTCTGGTCCTCCTCCCAAACCCCCAGCCCTTTGAACAACTTCGGCTTTGAAGGTTTTTTTGAAAAAGAAATAGGAAAGGGGAAAAAAGAGCAAAAAAATGGGCATCCCTCTTTTCCACACACACAAAAAAAGTTTACAATCATCCTGGGAACCCATGCTGTTTATTTTTAGATAAAGCAGGATTGTTTGTAGTAAAACATCTTCCAGTGCATTCATTCTTATTTAACATGTCAACGCTCATTTATTTCCTCTTCAATAAGAACATGTCTGTATAGAGATAAAAATCAATGTGAACAATTTATTATTTAGAGAATAATTTATTAAAAAAAAATGTTAGTTGCAGTAGTAGGTAGTTCCCTTCCAAGGGAACTGGAGCTGCGTGGAGACGCTGTGGGAACGCCCTGCGTGATCGCGTCGTGAAGCACGTGTTTAGACCAGGAAACTATAAAGCACACCTGAAAACTGACCGCGTCAGCTTCTGTGCCTTCAGCAAGCGCTCTCTGTATCAGGCGCTAGCCTCGGGTTTCCATTACCCTTCAAATTGAAATTGCGAATTGAAAATATGCCCAATGGAAACACGTCAATTTTGCAAAAACTCTCATTTATCGCTAAAAAGTTTTTCAATCCAAAAAGCAATCCGAAAAAGGAATATTTCGCAAAACTGCAATGGAAACAGTTCTTGCGCATTTACAGTCGCCTGACGTAGATGACGCGGTGTGTGTGGACAGAGTCAGAGTTCTTTATTAAACTCATAAAAGACAAAAGAATTGCAGGAATACTGGATTCTAAACCTCAGAGAAACGCCACGATCACGAGCTGAAGCAGAAATGAGGAGAAACACCAGAAACTCCTCATACGAGCCGCTCGCAGTATAAGAGGCTTTCCCTGCCATTCATGATTGATAACACACACACACACACACACACACACACACACACACACACACACACACACACACACACACACACACACACACACACACACACACACACACACACACACACACACACACACATTTCTCCTTCGATTAATAATAATGGCCAGTGCAGTGGCTGCGATATACATTAATCTACCAACGTCCATTGCCATGATTTTTGGAATGACTTGGTTATGGAAAAAAAAGTTTTAGTCGCATAACATCGGTTAATGGAAACGGCGTCATTTCATAATTGTTTTTTGATTTTTTTTTTTTGTGAAAAAAATCGCAAAAGTTTTGCGCACATCTGTAATGGTAGTTCGCCTTCTGTCTATTTGGTGTTGTCTGTCATTGCAAGCACAATATTCACACAGTTATATATATATTTATATAAATGGCAAGCAAGCAATATTTTAAGTGTTTTTAAGTTCTGCCCTTGTTTCGTCACGGGTGGGGACACACACCAGCTTTGAGTTGCTTGTTTGGGAGTGGAGCATGCCCAGTTCGTTCTCTCGGGACAGAGCTGACTGAGCATTGCTCCGGCCGGGCGTTCCTCGAGGAGGACGGTGCGCTCCCGCTGCTGCCGAGGCACGTCCACATCAGCCTCCTCCACAGGTGTCGAGGTCGTGGAAGAAACTGGCCTCATATCGTGTTTTATGAGCTGGAAATTTAATAAAATTAAATTTTACTGTAAATTTAAGCTGTCAGCATTATCAAATTATATATCATGATAAATATCGATATTGATCAATATGTAAGAACATCATATTTTATCACATCATATATTCAAGATCATATTTTAGTCATTTTGATTATGTACTTATCCATTTCTTTGTGAGTTCAGGGTGTTTGCAGAGAGACTCCGCCCACACACTCTTTTGAATGGCTGTGTTTTTTGATTGATTTGGTTGTGAGTGCAGTGCGCCTGCAGAGAGACTCCGCCCACACACTCTCCTGATTGGCTGTGTTTTTTGATTGATTTGGTTGTGAGTGCAGTGTGCCTCCAGAGAGACTCCGCCCACACACTCTCCTGATTGGCTGTGATTTTTGATTGATTTGGTTGTGAGTGTGGTGCGCTTGCAGAGAGACTCCGCCCAGACACTCTCCTGATTGGCTGTGTTTTTTGATTGATTGGTTGTGATTGCAGTGCGCTTGCAGAGAGACTCCGCCCACACGCTCTTCTGATTGGCTGTGATTTTTGATTGATTGGTTGTGAGTGCAGTGCGCCTGCAGAGAGACTCCGCCCACACGCTCTTCTGATTGGCTGTGATTTTTGATTGATTGGTTGTGAGTGCAGTGCGCTTGCAGAGAGACTCCGCCCACACACTCTCCTGATTGGCTGTGTTTTTTGATTGATTTGGTTGTGAGTGCAGTGTGCCTCCAGAGAGACTCCGCCCACACACTCTCCTGATTGGCTGTGATTTTTGATTGATTTGGTTGTGAGTGTGGTGCGCTTGCAGAGAGACTCCGCCCACACACTCTCCTGATTGGCTGTGTTTTTTGATTGATTGGTTGTGATTGCAGTGCGCTTGCAGAGAGACTCCGCCCACACGCTCTTCTGATTGGCTGTGATTTTTGATTGATTGGTTGTGAGTGCAGTGCGCCTGCAGAGAGACTCCGCCCACACGCTCTTCTGATTGGCTGTGATTTTTGATTGATTGGTTGTGAGTGCAGTGCGCTTGCAGAGAGACTCCGCCCACACACTCTCCTGATTGGCTGTGATTTTTAATTGATTTGGTTGTGAGTGCAGTGCGCTTGCAGAGAGACTCCACCCACAAGCTCTTCTGATTGGCTGTGATTTTTGATTGATTTGGTTGTGAGTGCAGTGCACTTGCAGAGAGACTCCGCCCACACGCTCTTCTGATTGGCTGTGGTATTTGATCGATTTGTCGTGTTTTGTAGTCGTGTCCTTTGTTCTGGTGTGGACAGACAAATCACTTGTAATCTTATACGTCTGTTTAGGACACAGTGTTATTGAAAGCATGGCACAATCTCAGTGCTAACAGATCCTGGTAAAGCATATTGTGGGTGGTTGATAAATAAAAGTGTTAAAGTGGTGCAACTGTTCAGTGAATTCCCTTCTGACGGTTTAGTATCTGTGCATTTACAAGACCCCACCTCACCCCAAAATGCATTGTTGATTTAAGTTTGAAGTGTTGAGTGTCTACACAAACACTTCATTTTAGATATGACACAATCATGTTCTGTAGTTCAGACTGCGCTATGATTCAAGTCAACAAGCTGTTTTGAGCTGCCAGGTTAGTTATGGAATGATATTTTTGTTTGGGACTTAAAATCAAATGTCACATCTCAGGATATTATGTGAAAGCAGCAGAGATGACAGACTACACTTATGATTAAAGGTGAGGACATATTTTACTCTTTAGACGTGTGGGCTTTACTATATCAATACATCTGTAATTCCTCTACTTTACACATAATATTAGCCTGCATTTTGTTTAAACATTTTTTTAATCATTTTATTTTTAAGCTGATTGAATTTACTCAGGCTATTTTCTATCTTTCAATTTCTTGTAAAAGTTACGTAAAACTTACAAAAAAAAAATCTGTAATTCCGAATTTGTGGCCAATTTACACATAATATTAGCATGCATTTTTTTTTACACATAATATTTTGGGGTTATGTTTTTAGCTGATTGCATTTACACTGTGGTCATTCATATTCTATTTTGTAACTGGATATAGATCTGATAGAAATGCCTGGTTTACATGTGAATGACAGTTAGTCTATAAATGCCTTCAAACATGTGTTTGAGTCAAAGTCTGATTTGGGTTAATTCCCTCGAAGAAGCGTCTCAAACGAAGAATAGTGCACACGTGATAATATGAAACTTAAATAATCCATCGCCAGTATCTGGTTGAGATCCCAGCATACAGTAGTATGCTGTCTTTTTCTGGTAAAGATGCTTTACCGGCACAAAATGAGTCAGTGTGTACGATCCTGACCTAGTGAATATACGGCATAACTGTACTCCATACTGCTTACAAATTATCTGGGCTCTGCAGATGTAGACTGCAAACAAAGATGGGCTCTTTCCCCACACCACCCTCTGATTGTAATCAGCCCTGTCAATCTAAAGCCTCTCATTGTTGTGTTTTCAGCTTGAGAGCGCTCTTCTCCCATTGGTCTACTGTGGCCGGGAGACTGAGCTATGGATGACATTGAATTCATGCCTGCCAAAAGCAGCTGCCTTTTTTGTTTTCCCCAATAATCTTCCAATGAATTTTCAAATTCCATGTGCTACAAGAGCCATTCAAGAGCTTGTGTCAACCTCAGTGAAAATGGGCTGAGATCGGGCTCTTTCAGAGAGGATATTAAGTGCTACCAGACACAGGCTGCCTGGAGGCAGAGCAACTTAGCATGTCCAAAAGAGTGGGGGAGGTAAACGAAGACTGTGTGCGGGACAAATGGCTCTTTAGATCTTACATCATCTATCCAATGCACACACAGCGAGATGTCACACGAGGCTAACAAACACAAATGACATTTAATCTTGCACGAGAAACTAGTTTATCAGAAATGTCATGCTTCTCATAACCACTGTAGCTGAAAGAGGACTGGGAGTTATTAAACGATTAATTAACATAAAAATAAAAAAATGGAGAAAAAAAAAATAATTCACACACTCATTTCATTCCAAACCCACATGACTTTCTTTCTTCTGTGGAATAATGTGCTGGTCAGTCTTTTCCATTCAATCGCACATCTACTGGATAAAATATACTCTAATAAAATACTAAATAAATTAATAGAGTTCAACAATAAATTTGATTAAGTCTTCATGCTGTGCACATAGAACTTCCATCAGTGAATAAATCTATGGAACAAAATGCATTTGAAAAAGGCCACAGCGCAAAGTTAACACTTAGTACATTTTACTTTGTTATTTCTAATTTAAAGCTAGACCTCCATCGGTTGAAGCAGAAAACAAGTTGCACAGGATCATTTACATGACAACGATGTACTAAAAACGGTTTGCGTTTTTTGCGCACAGACAATCCCTGTTCACACGAATCCGTAAAAACGACAAAATGCATAGTATTCTGCTGCCAGGCCAGTAGCTGGCGATGGCACTAGTAAAGAAACACTATGGGCCTGTAGATTGAACATGTAATACACATGCACATTTTAAACACCCATTTTCAAAAGTTTGAGTTTTCAGGACCCCAAAACGCCATTGTCGTGTAAATGAATGGCAAAAAACACATACAAAATTTTCTGTTTTTAAACGGTGTCATATAAACGGCCAGTTCAAGTCCATAGAAACAGAACATGACCTGACAATGTGTTTCTGAAATAATTTGTGTTTAATTACAGGCACAGTCACTTTCCCTTTTCGGTTCTGGATTTCAGTATTTTTGTAATGGGTGTTTGCCCAGACGGATGCGTTTTTGAATGATTCATGGGCTATGTTGCCCACTTGTTGTGGGAAAAAGTTTTCAAAGTTTTAAGCTATCCAGACGTATCCTCAAATTTACCTTGTGCGCAAAAAAACGCATAACACTATGCACTATTTCCATCCTATGTGTTCAAAAGAAAATCATCACTTCCTGGGAAATTGGTCCAAAATATCAGTAATGAAAATGGAAGTTGCTGCAATCGGGGAAGAAACCTGTTTGTTTGCCTGGATTATTCCCATTGCTGTTTGCTGCCTGTCCTGATCTTCTGTCTGTTATGACCACATTTACAAGAAAATGTCAAAATTAGTCCCAATTAAAAAAATAATAATAATAATTTAGTGAATTTGTAAGTTTCGTCTGGCTGTGAAGAAATATACAGCTGAGTATCATCAGCGTAACAGCAAAAAATAACGCCATGCTTCCTAATGATATCTCCCACGGGTGGGATGTACAGAGTGAGCAGCAACGGTCCTAGTACTGAGCCTTGTGGTACTCCATAGTGAACTTGCGATCGATATGACATCTCTTCATTTACTGCTACAAATTGGTAACTCTCAGATCAGTACACTTTGAATAAACTATGCATTTTTTGAGAAGCCCAGCGTAACACAGCTTGTCTACACAGCTGCTTGTCATCATCCTTGTCACCTGTGTTTAGTTATCATCATCTGTGTCACCTGTTTCTGTTAATCAGTATGTGTATTTATTCCTGCCTATTCAGTTCAGTGTCTGCATGCCAGCTGCCGGAAGAAGAAGAAGAAGAAGAAGACTTCGGACTCAATAAAAGGCATTAAATGCAAAAGAGTGAATGCTATTTGTTGTCTTTTAAAGGTTCTTTGCCGCTAGCATGTCTTGTGTGTTTCTGAAACACAAAAGACTGGTGATGTGATATTATGTAAGGGAAAACATGCTGGGGAACTATAATGTTTCTACAACGTTTCACAAACTGCAGAACATTTACTGGTTTACTACATTAGAACAAGTGTAAATTGTGACTTTAGATTAATGCAGTGATTCTCAATCCTTGTCTTTTCATATTTTGTATGTCCCTTTTATTTAAAACACCTGATCCAGATCTTCAGCTCGGTAGAACAGAACTCCATGAACTGCGTTCTGATAGACAGGGTCCCTACGCAGCCTACTCCCTACTACATGAAGTTCACTTCACTTCTGAACGTTAATTCTTGGATTTGCGCTACACCACTTCCTGCAACTTGATCACACTCATGGTGCATTCAAGTCCTTGGAGAAGTTTGTATGCACATGTCGTTCGTATGCACGACTTCCCACCTAGTTTTACGACATGTTCACGACGACATGTGCTTTCAAGTCACTTTCGTCGGAGTAAGATGGTGGTGTACCTTCTCTTAATTAATTACACAAATTCGTAAACTCTACTTCTGAGAAAACGAAGAACTAGGAATATTCCACACAGTGTTTTTCTTTTTTATGTAGTTTGTTTAATTGTTCACCATGTTTCTCACTGACACACCCCGATTTATACAGATCGGGGCTTAAAGAAATTCCTGAGCTTCCCACGGAAATTACGACATTGTGGTGGCGTTCATGTGTGTTTAACTCGTAAATACGATCTTTACGACATGACTTGAATGCACCAACAGACTCCAGAATCGATTATTAGAGAAGTTTGAGGTATGAAATAATAAACATATGCAAATACAATAAACATTACCATACTTTCATTTGGTATGCATGTGTAGCCTATATTAAATCCCAGTACATTTAAATAAATATTACATATATATAAATGTATATGTTTATACACCAGAACAGGTTATTTAACCATCCAAATGATTTCTAAACGGTTTTATTAAGTTGAAATAGTTGCCAAGTTCCCCTTTAATGACTTATGGGTGTGTTTTGGGCGTAATGTGCAAAAAAACAATCTGTCTCTTCTACCATTCCCTTTAAAAGCCAGCTCGCGCCAATTTGCAAGCAAAAAAACTGAACTCTTCTCTAGCGAGGAAACGGATCTGCTTGTGCACGACGTTAAAGCACAAGCAGACCTTCTACTTGGACAAAGTGTACCGCGTACTGGACCCGCCTATAGCCCACATTACTAATGCGCTTTTTTAAATAACAAAAAAAACACTGCGCCATTGACCTTAGACCAGGTTTCAGTTGGTCAATGGCTCAGTCTATTTCAGTTGCTCAAAATAGCAATGGTCCAACAATACGCCAGAACACACACGCGGTTTTCAGACCAGCAGCTCATGCGAACAGATGGGTGCATTTGCATTTAAACAACGTGAAAAGGCAGGAGTGAAAATGCAAACTGCATCAGGCTGAAACTAGCAAAAAACACGTGCACTGGGTGTATGATTCGTGTATGATTGGGCCATAATCTTTGACAGGTGCATAACGTTATTTATGAGCGGAGTCTGAGACTAAGCCCCTAGACATGATTCCGTTGACCAGCATAATGTTATTGAAGGTCCAATCAGGCTCCCTTTGCCCATCATCTTGGACCTCCCGGCAGGTGATGAGGGAAAATGATTTCACATCACTCATCCTTACACTGGGCTTGGGTTGACTGTGGTCATGGTTTCTTTGTTCTCTCCCAGGGAACGGTGAAAGGCAGCGGGTGGTAATGGCCCTTCAGCCGGCCCCTGCTGCCCACACTCAAATCACTGAGGTAATTATCTACAATCAAAGGGACCAAAAAAAATCTATTGACACTTCAGTGCCTCGTACAGTGGGAGATTTCCCTTCCTTTCAGTCAGGTTCTGTGACTGAGCTTGTTCTCCTTGACTTTGACACAATCATTGGTGGCTCCGACAATGCTTATGCCTCAACTTGGAGATAATAAGCCACACGCTGACATAGAGATACTGAAATAGTAAAGTATAACATGAGGGAAAGAATTTTTTTCAAAGCTACATTAATACTTTTCTGGGTACTTTTTAGCATGTTACTGTGTTGTTGCAATGATGTATTGGGTGTATATAGTATCGCCCCCCTGAATAGGGCACTATTTGAGGTGACGGCTAGTGGTGTACGAAACTATAGTTTCTACCAGAAAGACTCGAGAGATAAATTGAAAAGCTGTATACATTTACCGAATCTGCATGTCCCGCCTGAGATGAAGGCGGGGGCGCAGCCGACCCCCTGGAGGTAAGGAAGAGACCATCCTGGTGGTGGTGATGGGGAGGATGGAGGGGAAGGTACCATCTTGGTGGTGGTTGGGGAGGATGGAGGTGAATGGCAGCGTCAGCATCTGCGAACTCAGACAAGTGTAAGTACCAATCTTTTATACTGTGACTGTTAACACCTGATTGGATAGGAATGAGTTAATACATGACGCGCTGATTGAGTCTTCCTGACAGAACTTAAGCTAAAGCTTTCATAGACGTTATCGAGTGCACTCATTCAATCACACAATGCACTGTAATAACAAGTGTACAACAGATATACGCTCAATGGCTAGAGAATACCCATAATGCACTGTGAGGATTGTGTGCCAAATAAATTTCCAATTTCCCAAACCGCTGGTCCAATGTGGCTACAGCGTAATACATGTAAAAATTCCTTTTTAATTGAGTTTTGAATTGTGTAATTAAGGTTTATACATAGTTTTCATGACAGAGTTCAAGATAAATCTTTTCATTTCTACTGGAGATGCTAATTTATTACGTTTCAAATTATTTCAAAAGCGGCATCCCTTCCAACGCACTCAGTGTCCGAATTCACTCACTCGGTTTCATTCACTTTCTAGGGAACTATATTAGTGGAGTAATGAAGGGAATAGTGAATGAGGGTAAATGTGTCGACTTCAGACGCAGCTAATCGGTTATTTTACATGGTGAAATATGGTTATTTAAAAAAAAAACATTTCCCTTCGTTTGTTCTTCTTTGTTTACACGCAAACTCTTTACACGCAAAATTCTTTCTAAAAACTCCGGTCAGAGTGGAGATTTCGGAAACTTTGTTTGCACGTGTGCATGTAAACTGAGAAACACAAGTTTTAGGCGGCCGACACACAGACGCGACAGAACTTGCACTGCGTCAAAAGTGCGACCTGTTTACATTCTCATCTGGCTTTGGTGATCATGGAAGCATTCAGAGTCGCAGTCGCATTTATGTTGGAGCAAACCCTTTTCCTCTGTTTGCATCTGCAGACACAGTGTCACGGAACACACACTGAAGAGAGAGATCCAAATGCAATGACTTTATTGGGTAATCCGTACTCACAAACTAGTTCAGGCAGAGGTCAAAATCCAGGTAAGCAGTCCAAAACAAGAAACAAAACACAAGGTAGACAGAGCGAGAACAACCGAATTGTGGTGACTATAAACAAGGACTCCGTGCCAAACACTAAGACAGACAGGGTATAAATACACAGACAGAAATGATCTAGACAAGGAACAGCTCAGTGAACTCAATGAACTGTGATAAGTGCAGACGGGGATTATGGGGAATGCAGTTCCTAATAAGAATGACACCGTGGGGGAAGGGGACCTCTAGTGGACACCACGGAACATAACACAACACTGTGACATAATCCCCCTCTACGGAGCGGCTACCAGACGCTCCAAGACTAGACACAAACAAAACAAGAGTCCAGGTGGGGGGGTGGAGTGGTGGAGGATCAAGGGGCAGGATGGGGGCCAGGTCCATGGAGGGGAACAGGAACAGGGGAGAACAGCTTAGCCGACAACCAGAACAAAACAGACAGTCCATCGGGCGGCCAAGGCGGAAACCTCCCCTCGGACGGCCAGGGCGGAGACGACAATCCATCGGGCGGCCAGGTCGGAGCAGACAGTCCATCGGGCGGCCAGGGCGAAGACGACCTCTCGGGCGGCCAGGGCGGAGACAACAATCCTTTGGGCGGCCAGGGCGGAGACTTTCCCTCGGACGGCCAGGGCGGAGCAGACAGTCCATCGGGCAGCCAGGGCGGATCCGGCTGTGCAGGCAGCAAGAACGGGGCAGGTCCTTTGGGCGGCCATGACGGAGACGACCAGGGCGAAGACGACCACTCGGGCGAGCACAGCAGAGATCACCCTTCGGGCGGCCAAGACACAGGAACAGACACCGACTCAGGACCAGCAACAGACACCGGCTCGGGAACAGCAGACACTGGCTCCGGCTCAGGAACAGCAGACACTGGCTCCGGCTCAGGAACAGCAGACACTGGCTCCGGCTCAGGAACCATGGTAAGCAGCTCGGGCGGGGCCAGCAGAGCAGGACAACCGAAGTGTGGTGACTATAAACAAGGACTCCGTGCCAAACACTAAGACAGACAGGGTATAAATAAGTGCATACTTATTTATGCAGACGTGATAAGTGATAAGTGCAGACGGGGATTATGGGGAATGCAGTTCCTAATGAGAATGACACCGCGGGGGAAAGGGGCCTCTAGTGGGAACACACCAGGGAACATAACACAACACTGTGACACACAGCTGCTCTATTATGGCGAGGGGTTGTTTCTATTTCCTGGATTCTGATTGGCTGACGTGGGCTTGAGCTTCTCATTACACTGCCACCTACAGGTCTGGCATGCTCTTGACGGCATATAAACACGGGTTCGTGTAAACGGACACTTTTCTGTAAATTGACCGGTGTGCATGATGATATCTTTTGAAAATGGAGAGGGTGAAATGTCTGTTTATGAAAATAGCCGTCCACGTGTAAACGTAGCCTCAGTCCACCTTATTTTTATCGTCAGAACAGCACGGCCATTTATACATTGAATGCGTCTGGCTTCCACTCGATCTCATGAAATGCGTCTCTATATCACGCATTGTAATTTATCGTGCAATTTATACACAAAAATATATATTTTTTAAAGATAATTGTGACTTTTTATCTCACAATTGCGTGTTATAAAGTCAGAATTGTGAGATATGAACTCACAATTGTCTGTTCATATCTCGCAATTCTGACTTTGTAACACGCAATTGCGACTTTATATGTCGCATTTCTGATATCTTTTCTCAGAATTGTGAGATATAAACTTGCAATTGCGAGTTATAAAGTCCAATTATAAGGAAAACAAATGTGTAAACGTAGCCTCAGTCAACTATAATGTTGTATCGTTGTAGGATTCACCCTTCACTCTGCTTCAAATGAACTGTACTTACCAGTTTATCCATGATCTCCTCACTTCATGTTCAATCATGTTCAAGATAAGTGATGCTTCTGTGGAAAGAAATGACCTGCATTGTGACTCTTTCATGACCTGTGATTATCTGAATAGCCTGTTAACCTGCTTTTGGGATGTTCTGAGTTGGATATGAAAGTTACCTGTGTGTATGGCCTGGAAACTTGCTTGCATTTCTGTTTATTGAAGTTTCAAGCTTAAACTATGGATTGAAGTTTATGTTCTCTGAAAAGACAGTTATGGGATTGATTTCAATATCTGAAATCATGTCCAGTGGATTTCAGTATACCTATCGCTTCAAGCCTATGTTTTTCAAGTTTTAATACTTACCTGCATATTCACCTTCAGCTGCTTACCAACTCGCATTTCCCTTGTGGGTGTGTCATTGCAAAAGTGGTTATAAATGTTTTATAGGTATTTTATGGTACAAATTCAATAACTTTGAGAAATGGTTGATTGTGTCTGTAAAAAAAATCAATAAGGTCCGAGAGGCCGTGCCTGTAACCCCTTCAGCCATGAATATATTCACAATACAAACAGCACGCCTCAAATACCTTATTGCTTTCATAAAACAGTTACCACCCAATACAAATATTAAAGCCAAAATTCTTTTCAAATAATATTCGCTCTGCACTGCGGGCTTCCACAATGCATGCACACATCAATATATCTCCCGCATGAGATGGCCTCAAAAAACAAAAACATAATACATGGAACAGTATAAGGGTGCACAATAGGGTGGAATAAGTCCCGCTTTCTAAATAAAAAAAAAACTCAATCGTTGATCGTTTGAAGTCATCAAAACAATGCAGCAGCCATTAGAAACTTCAGTTGCCGTAGCAACTGTTTTGATACACAGATCTGTTGAAGTGGTGAAGTGGTCATAGCCTTGTTTTGTCGTATATAAAACGTGACTACTGACCAATCAGCAGGACCCGTTTTATAAAATAATGGTGCGCAACTACTTGTCAAACTGCTTCTGTATCAATACCCTCAGACAGTGTGACAAAGTGTTTGTGTCTTTTTATAAAACAGTTGCTACAAATTTAAATATTTAGGATACAAATGTTCATTAAAACATTATTTTAAGCATTTTTAAATGAATTAAGTGCCATCCTTCCACTAGAAGATCTATTCCCTGACATAACAGAATTTTTCAATGCAACAAAACAATCTAAATTTTTATTTATAGCAAACAAATTCCTTTTCAAAGATGAAAAGGCTGCAACAACAGTTGTAAATAACCTACTAGTATTGTTAGACCCTTATATCTGTGGAGAATGAAATGCATTTACCCCTCAGTCGATGGCCAGAAATAGCTCTTTTTCTCTGAACAACAGTTCGTGAGATGTTGAAGCTGATGGAGAACATCATTACCACCACTTCAACCAAAGACAAGTAGTTTTGTTCTGCTGAGGCAGCCTATATGATACAGAAGTATTGTGTTATCGTGTATTGTGTGTAGATTTTTTTTTCTCCCAGGATAGAACTTGTTTCAGTCTGTCAGTTTAGCTTACGTTTAAGTTTATTAATTTAGCATACACAAGAAAATCATAAGTAATTTGGCATATGAACCAACAATATTCATAGTACATAGTTTAAACAAGATTAGTACACAAGCTAGAACAGAGATGAAATGCAGAGGATGTAAAGAAAATAGATAAATTGGTTACACTATTTCTATTACTTTAGACTTTAGATATTATACCAACTTTGCAACTACATGTCAACTAGGTTAGGGTTATTAGATAAATTGACATAGGAGTGTAAGTATATCTGTGTCTTGTCTCATTTATTTTTAGTGCAGTTGTCATTAATAGGAAATGCTTGTTTTGTTTGTGTTAACATGCTAAAGTTGTGTGGGTTTTCAGTTTTGGTGTGCTAGAGGAGTCTTTTTGTTTTGTTAAATAGCAAGGTTTGTTCACATTCTGTTTCTGTGGCATGTCTTCACTATGTACTTCCAAACCCCTACTGTCACTAACACTCGTGCGTCAAACACTGGAGGCGCAATCCTAGCAAACTGCATACATTCCCTAAGTCTTGTAGTTAGGGGTGTAACGGTTCACAAAATTCACGGTTCGGTTCGGTATGTTTCGATACAGCAAAAAGAAAGAAATGCCAGAGAAATTTTCTTGATTACATTTTTTTAATTCTTTTTTTTTTTAATTAAAACTAACATCATAAAGTATGATCTTTTTTTTTTTTTACTTTGAGCAATGATGAGCTACACTTGACTCGTCTTAGGAGCATATAAAACAAAAACAGCTCCTTGCTCCTTGAAAAAAAGAAATTCAATTTTGTAGTAGTTATAAACAAAGGTTTATATTATTTCAGATTAACATTTGAGGGCAGCAATTGTCAAAATAAAACCAACGTAACGTTACTTGAAAGCATTGTAGCCTACTATTCCTGCCAAACCTCCATGGTTACAGTGAGTGTTACTAGTAAACCCATGGTTACAGTGAGTGTTACTACAGTAAACCATGGTTACAGTGAGTGTTACTACAGTAAACCCATGGTTACAGTGAGTGTACTACAGTAAATCCATGGTTACAGTGAGTGTTACTACAGTAAACCCATGGTTACAGTGAGTGTTACTAGTAAACCCATGGTTACAGTGAGTGTTACTAGTAAACCCATGGTTACAGTGAGTGTTACTACACTAAACCCATGGTTACAGTGAGTGTTACTACAGTAAACCCATGGTTACAGTGAGTGCACTACAGTAAATCCATGGTTACAGTGAGTGTTACTACAGTAAACCCATGGTTACAGTGAGTGTACTACAGTAAACCCATGTTACAGTGAGTGTACTACAGTAAACCCATGGTTACAGTTAGTGTACTACAGTAAACCCATGGTTACAGTGAGTGTTACTAGTAAACCCATGGTTACAGTGAGTGTTACTACAGTAAACCCATGGTTACAGTGAGTGTGCTACAGTAAACCCATGGTTACAGTTAGTGTTACTACAGTAAACCCATGTTACAGTGAGTCTACTACAGTAAACCCATGGTTACAGTTAGTGTTACTACAGTAAACCCATGGTTACAGTTAGTGTTTCTACAGTAAACCCATGGTTACAGTTAGTGTTACTACAGTAAACCCATGTTACAGTGAGTGTTACTACAGTAAATCCATGGTTACAGTGAGTGTTACTACAGTAAACCCATGGTTACAGTGAGTGTTACTAGTAAACCCATGGTTACAGTGAGTGTTACTAGTAAACCCATGGTTACAGTGAGTGTTACTACACTAAACCCATGGTTACAGTGAGTGTTACTACAGTAAACCCATGGTTACAGTGAGTGCACTACAGTAAATCCATGGTTACAGTGAGTGTTACTACAGTAAACCCATGGTTACAGTGAGTGTACTACAGTAAACCCATGTTACAGTGAGTGTACTACAGTAAACCCATGGTTACAGTTAGTGTACTACAGTAAACCCACGGTTACAGTGAGTGTACTACAGTAAACCCACGGTTACAGTGAGTGTTACTACAGTAAACCCACGGTTACAGTGAGTGTTACTACAGTAAACCCATGTTACAGTGAGTGTACTACAGTAAACCCATGGTTACAGTGAGTGTTACTACAGTAAACCCATGGTTACAGTTAGTGTACTACAGTAAACCCATGGTTACAGTGAGTGTTACTAGTAAACCCATGGTTACAGTGAGTGTTACTACAGTAAACCCATGGTTACAGTGAGTGTGCTACAGTAAACCCATGGTTACAGTTAGTGTTACTACAGTAAACCCATGTTACAGTGAGTCTACTACAGTAAACCCATGGTTACAGTTAGTGTTACTACAGTAAACCCATGGTTACAGTTAGTGTTTCTACAGTAAACCCATGGTTACAGTTAGTGTTACTACAGTAAACCCATGTTACAGTGAGTGTTACTACAGTAAACCCATGGTTACAGTGAGTGGACTACAGTAAACCCATGTTACAGTGAGTGCTACTACAGTAAACCCATGGTTACAGTTAGTGTTACTACAGTAAACCCATGGTGACAGTGAGTGCTACTACAGTAAACCCATGGTTACAGTTAGTGTTACTACAGTAAACCTATGGTTACAGTTAGTGTTCTTGCTAGATCTCGCAGTGATGTTATTACTTCAGTGGCGAATTCAAATGCTTTCTTTACTGGATGTCTTAGCGCTGTGTAGTAACAGTGTCGCTTCATCAAGATCGGCTCGCGCTGCATTGGTCCAAACTGATAAACGGTCCGTGAAGCACAAAATAACGAGTAGCTCAGTTTCGTTCCGCTTTCATTACGTTTGTCATTTGATGTTGGGGTCACGCCAGCGTCTCTTACATTATGAGCGTGCTTGCCATGGCACTCCTCTGGTAGTAAAACTTCCACAATCTGCTAGCCTTGTGTGACTTTAAGAAAGTCAAGTCACATTCATTTATATAACACTTTTTACAATACAGATTGTTTCAAAGCAGCTTTACAGAGATACAGGAACATAATGCAATAACCTTTGTTTCCAGAAGAAAAAAGTGTCTCATACCTCATTTCCACCAAAAAAGAACTGCTTCGGAACTGGTGCTGGTTAAAAGTTGGTTCAACTTGCGAACCTTCTCAGAACCCGTTTGTTTTTCCACTGACTTGAGAGCCCAGCGAACGACGTTGTTACATCACTGTATACGTCACCACACGTCTTAGCTTTTCCACTGACCACTGTTTCGCTTTAGAATCCATCTATCTTCAATCGTTGTACTATCTTTCTACTAGCGCTGTGTTTTTAGCAATGGCGTTCACAACCTTTCCCATCACAATAACCCCACCCCCAGCCCCCGACGTAAGCATGAAGTGGTAAAAGAATGGTTCTAGCCCAGCAAAGAGTTGGCGCCGCTTTGGAACCAATTTTCCTGGCCGAGAACTGGTTCTTTGGCTGTCGAAACACAAAGAAATGGTTCGGCTCCGAACCGGCTCTCAAAATGCTTTGGTGGAAAAGGGGTAACAGTCCAGCTTAAGTAAGTTCAGGGATGTTTAATGATTTTTATTTTATTTTTTAAGTTAATAATTTAGTTAATTTAAATATATAGCCGCTCTGGAGAAAACCGTGATGTCATCGTCCAGGCAAAGTGTCTACTGTGGCTACTCACAAATTAGGTAACTAATTGGACCTTATTTCCACATGGTTCTACTCCACCGATCATACGCTGGTTACTCCACTGCATACCTCGGATCAGTTATTCCTCACTCATCCTCAACCTGGCTCCTGACACAACACAGATTCATACACAGGTCACCTTTCTGTGAAACCTACACTCATTCTCACTCAACCCCACCTTTCCACAATTTCAGTGGTGCCGCTGTCCTGCTCTTGAGTGAAGTCAAGCAGTTTAACACTGAAAAACGGAGAAACGGGAGAGTTTGCTCCTTTCCAAGTTGACCTGATGCCTCAGCTGGCTAAGGTATCTGAGTACCATGTCCCTGTGTTCGCACAACTGCTCTCGCGACTGGGCCAGAATAAGCAAGTCGTCGAGGTAATCCGAACGCAGTGTCCTCTCATTGGAACAAGGGCTGCCTCTACGACTTTCGTGAAGACACCAGGTGACAGGGACAGCTTGAAAGGGATGACTTTGTACTGATATGCTAGCCCCTCGAACGCAAAGCTCAGGAACGGTCTGTGTCGAGGGAGAATCGAGACATGACATTATGCGTCCTTCAGGTCGATCGCTGCAAACCAATCTCGGGGACGAATGCTTTCGAAGATGTGTTTCTGCATTAGCATCTTGAACTGGAGCCTGGTTCAAAACTCGCAGGTCCAAGATTGGTCGTAACCCACTGCCTTTCTTGGGTACAATGAAGTAGGGGCTGTAAAACCCTGGCTTCATATCAGCTGGAGGGACCGGCTCTATCGCGTCCTTCACCAGTAGGATTCCGATCTCTACCAGTAAGACAGGAGCATCGCTGGCCAGCACAGATGTGAATGGGATGCCCCTGAAGATGGAGGGACGTCGGGTGAATTGAGTCGCACAGCGAGTCTGATGGTCTGAATGAGCCAGCGAGACGGGCTGGGAAGCACTAGCCAGGCCCCCAGAGACGTAGAAGTGGGACCAGAGGGACCACAGATGTACCCGCAGTGGGTCAGTGAAGTGGTGCACAGGGACATAGGCATAGCATCCCAAAGTGGGGCCTGAGTTTGCGGTACAACACTTACCTGGCTCCATGGTCGTATTGTAAGGCATATCGTCCTTGAACCACACGCCGCTGGCGATAGGAGAGGGGGACCAGGGTGGCAAGGCTCAGTTAGTTAGTTTTGTTTATTTTAGTCAACTTCAAAAGAAAGAAAAAAAAGAAAAACAATTTACAAGCAAACATAGAAGCGGAAATTTAAACACGGTGTAAACAATATTTTTAAAAGAAAAAGTAGCTTGACCGAAAAGGTGTCGGCTGAAGCTTATGCTTATTGCGCCGATCCTTTTTACATTTCATTTATTTTACACACAACACCAAAACACCAAAGTCATCTTGCGTACATAAAGAATGACTAAAAGAAAAAGAAGCTAAATTCATTCAGCTTTGTATAATTTCTTAAAGCTACCTAAGGATTTACATGTTTTCAGTTCATCATCGAGACTATTCCACAGTTTAAACCCCTGAACAGACAGACATCTCTGTTTGACGTTGTTTGATAGTGTCGCACACCCCCATCTTGGGACCTAGAGATAGAGGAAACTGGTCTTCCGGAAAGAATGGCAGTAGGGTGAAGCGCTGAGAACCAGTGCCGTTCCAAAACAAAACAGGTTTTTTTTTATATTGCTGAAGCTTACAAGGGAAATGTCCACGGCACAGCTGGCAGCCTGCAGTGAGCAGAAAGATCTTTTAGGGGTTTGAACGGCAAGAAAGGCTCATGAGATCGTGACCACCGCTGCAGCGCCGTCACACCAACACCGGATAGCAGAGACCTCTTCCCGAAGAACTCGCAGACACTCGTTATCTTCACTCTTGTGACTGGATCGAGCAGGAACAGAAGAACCTCTCGGCTACGGAGCGAAAAGCTGAATGCAAATCTCACACACCAATGTGCATTGGCGCATTTAGTTAACACACGAAGGCGAGATCCCAATTCGTCAGTTCACGTCTGATGTAAAGCCGAACGTGACTGACTGATAGGGAACCCAGCAATTCATCAATAAAAATGAAGCCCCTAAAAATATAAATGTACAAGTTGTACACGTTCATTTTTAAATTAAAATTAATACTTTAAAAAAGTAAAATTTAATAGGTTCAAAAGGTGTAGTACAAACAAATGGCGCTCGTCACACTCATTCTGGCCCAGTCGCGAGAGCAGTTGTGCGATCACGATACGGTGCATTATGTAATGTTTTGACGGATACCCACTTGGACAGTTTGTGTGACATGCCTTCATTCTACACAACGCAAATCAAAACAATCCAGGCTACATTAAGATAAACAGTGATAAACATGGTTTAAGCACAATGTGTTTTGAGTAGTCAAAGACTGACTACAGAAATCATGTATTCATTTGAATATACTTCAGTATTTTATTTTAAAGGGGCTGTCTCTTAGTTATTACATATTGTCTCATAAAGGCTTTATGTATTTTCTAATTTACTGTATTATTTGTGGTATTGTGATGATGGTCTGGTCACCAGTTCCACAAATGCGATCAATAACCGTCTGTCATTCAATCAGTCAGCATGAGTTTCCATCACTTTCAATTTAAAAGGTGTAGTACAAATAAAAGCAAGGTTGATAAATGGTACATTACGATGGCTATGATTTAAAAATATTTGTAGATAAGTTCATGTTGAATTATCTAACAACTATACGGTCTTTGTTCTTTGTGGATCGTACTTGATTAAAATGCTTCGAGGTCTCTTTAAACAGACCTTTAGCGTCTATTTGAGCACTGCCAACCAAGGTACAAATGCCTGCCTTCACAACAACCACAACTAATTGAAATTCACAAAATATGTCAGGAGCTCTTCAGCCCAGATTTCATGGGACATATACCATGTGCCATATACCACGAGAGTTTCCTGGAAATCTATTCTTTTTCTCAGGCAGATAAACAAGGGGTTATTTAGCCCCTGATGGAGGAGCATAATGTTTCATGCATGGGAAAAGCTACATTTGTCAGTGCCACTGTGCTTTTCTTCCTCAGATAATTGTGCTCCATTATGTTACTAGCACAGCAGAGGATCTCCTCAGCAAAATAACATTCCTCTACATGGGTTTAAGTTGTAAAGAACCGAAAGCGATGGAAACTCATGCTGACTGACCGAATGACAGACACGTTATTAATCCCATGTGTGGGACAGGGTAGGGTTGCACCAGCCGTTCGTAAGTTCTGTAATAAATACATAAATTCAGCCATTCGTAAGTTCTGTAATAAATACATAGTCCACACTAGAGGCTTAGTAACTTCTAGCTAGTTGTACTTTATTCCGTTGCACCATTTGTTCATAAGGCAGAGCGTAGATAGTAGGATGTAAACTCTCTGTAAAGTAATGCGTAGTCGCATAATATGATGTTTAGCCTCGATGATCCAAAAGCAGCCTTCAAATAAGTGAGCAGAAGTTGTTTAAAGGAATACTCCACTTTTTTTGGAAATAGGCTCATTTTCCAGCTCCCCTAGAGTTAAATAGTTGAGGTTTACCGTTTTTCGAATCCATTCAGCCAATCTCCGGGTCTGGCGGTAGCACTTTTAGCATAGCTTAGCATAGACCATTGAATCTGATTACATCGTTAGCATCTCTCTAAAAAAAATGACCAAAGAGTTTCGATATTTTTCTTATTTAAAACTTGCCTCTTCTGTAGTTACATCGTGAACTAAGACCGATGGAAAATTGCTGCAGTGCCATGGGTGAGCAGGCGCAGTGATATTACGCAGCGCCTGAAACTTAGTGCCGGTCACGTTGGAAGTTATATAGCTGGGGACTATTTTCAGGCGCTGCGTAATCTCACTGTGCCTGCTCACCCATGGCACTGCAGCAAAGTTCCTTGATTATTATGCAGGAATGAGAGTATAGTTCCTATCCATATTGTCCTAGAAAATCGCAATTTTTCATTTTCTGTGCTAAAAGTGCTACCGCCAGACCCGGAGATCGGCTGAATGGATTCAAAATCGGTAAAACTCAACTGTTTGACTCTAGGGGAGCTGGAAAATTAGCTTATTTCCAAAAAAAAGTGTTCCTTTAAGTGCTGTGAATTTCAGTTTATCTTTCAGTCTAACTTATTTTGCCTCACGTAACAAAAAAAAAGTTTCCATTAAATACGACACTTCATCATGACAAGTGTTTTTATGTGTAATTAACATTCAGAAACTGTATTTAAAATGAAATTAATAAGGATAAATACAGGTCCTTCTAAAAAAATTAGCATATTGTGATAAAGTTCATTATTTTCCATAATGTAATGATAAAAATTAAACTTTCATATATTTTAGATTCATTGCACACCAACTGAAATATTTCAAGTCTTTTATTGTTTTAATACTGATTGGCATACAGCTCATGAAAATCTAAAAAAAATAGCATATTTCATCCGACCAATAAAATAAGTGTTTTTAATACAAAAAAAGTCAACCTTCAAATAATTATGTTCAGTTATGCACTCAGTACTTGGTCGGGAATCCTTTTGCAGAAATGACTGCTTCAATGCGGCGTGGCATGGAGGCAATCAGCCTGTGGCACTGCTGAGGTGTTCTGGAGGCCCAGGATGCTTCGAGAGCGGCCTTAAGCTCATCCAGAGTGTTTGGTCTTGTGTCTCTCAACTTTCTCTTCACAATATCCCACAGATTCTCTATGGGGTTCAGGTCAGGAGAGTTGGCAGGCCAATTGAGCACAGTAATACCATGGTCAGTAAACCATTTACCAGTGGTTTTGGCACTGTGAGCAGGTGCCAGGTCGTGCTGAAAAATGAAATCTTCATCTCCATAAAGCTTTTCAGCAGGTGGAAGAATGAAGTGCTCCAAAATCTCCTGATAGCTAGCTGCATTGACCCTGCCCTTGATAAAACACAGTGGACCAACACCAGCAGCTGACATGGCACCCCAGACCATCACTGACTGTGGGTACTTGACACTGGACTTCAGGCATTTTGGCATTTCCTTCTCCCCAGTCTTCCTCCAGACTCTGCACCTTGATTTCCGAATGACAGGCAACCACTGAGCAACAGGCCAGTGCTGCTTCTCTGTAGCCCAGGTCAGGCGCTTCTGCCGCTGTTTCGGGTTCAAAAGTGGCTTGACCTGGGGAATGCGGCACCTGTAGCCCATTTCCTGCACACGCCTGTGCACGGTGGCTCTGGATGTTTCTACTCCAGACTCAGTCCACTGCTTCCGCAGGTCCCCCAAGGTCTGGAATCGGTCCTTCTCCACAATCTTCCTCAGGGTCCGGTCACCTCTTCTCCTTGTGCAGCGTTTTTTGCCAAACTTTTTCCTTCCCACAGACTTCCCACTGAGGTGCCTTGATACAGCACTCTGGGAACAGCCTATTTGTTCAGAAATGTCTTTCTGTGTCTTACCCTCTTGCTTGAGGGTGTCAATGATGGCCTTCTGGACAGCAGTCAGGTCGGCAGTCTTACCCATGATTGCGGTTTTGAGTAATGAAACAGGCTGGGAGTTTTTAAAAGCCTCATGCAGGTGTTTAGAGTTAATTTGTTGTTTCAGATGATTAGGTTAATAGCTCGTTTAGAGAACCTTTTTATGATATGCTAATTTTTTTAGATAGGAATTTGGGGTTTTCATGAGCTGTATGCCAAAATCATCAGTATTAAAACAATAAAAGACCTGAAATACTTCAGTTGGTGTGCAATGAATCCAAAATATATGAAAGTTTAATTTTTATCATTACATTATGGAAAATAATGAACTTTATCACAATATGCTAATTTTTTTAGAAGGACCTGTAAGTAATGATACAAAAAAACATAATTCATAACATTTATTGATTATGACTGATTTTATTTGACATGCACAACACGGACCGATGGGACAAATACACACAGCGGCGCTGTAGGAAGGGTTCATGTTCATGAGCCGCTAACAATGTAAGTGAGTGTAAATGTCAGCATTATCATATGTCTAAAGAATTGAAGTCTGTCAGGTAAGAAGAGCTTATTGATGCAGTTCAGTCTGTCTGCTATTTTAGTCCAACCGTTACTCCCGATCGGAGGCTTCCGCAAATATTTAGTTTATACAGAGTTACGCTTCAACTGAGTTTAATGGTGCAACGCAAAAATATTGAGTAGTGCGTAAGTGAAGCTGGTGCAACCGGCCCCGGCCAGACCATCATCACAAAACCACAAATAATATAGTAAATTAAAAAATACATATAGCATATAAAAGAAAATATGTAATAAGTGACAGCGCCACAATTGTTCACGAGACGAAAATAAGCAAAATGTCCTTAAAATCAAATACTGAAATATGTTCAAATGAATACATGATTTCTGTAGTCAGTCTTTGACTACTCAAAACACATTGTGCTTAAACCATGTTTATCACTGTTTATCTTAATGTAGTCTGGATTGTTTTGATTTGCGTTGTGTAGAATGAAGGCATGTCACACAAACTGTCCAAGTGGGTATCCGTCAAAACATTACATAATGCACCGTATCGCAAAAGAAATTATTTGTGAAAAGCCATAGGCTGTTGGAAATAAATTGCACAGAGATACCTATAGCAAGTTTTAATAATCGTTCTAATTCTACAGTCTTAGAAGAATGGGTTCTGTATGAAACCTTAAAGGGTTCTGTCAGGTGCATCATTTATATAAAACCTTTTAGGGGTTCCCAAATTATTAAATTGGGATTACAGTGAATGTTTCTGGCTTTGTGAAGATGAAATTTACCCAGACAAAGTAATAACACAGTATTATCAAGATTAACATCCTTTGAATACAAATCGGACAAAAACTAACTACTTGTCTTGCGTGCATAATACAGCATTATTAGTGATTTTGGCGGATCCGTGTGAACAGGGATCATTTTGATATTGTTCTCATCTGTACAAAGAAAAAACCTTTCAGTGTTTAGCACATCGTTGTCATGTAAACGTACCCTCAGTTTACATTCACTAAGTTTCTGTCTCCCTTTGTTAATTTTCCCGCCACTTCTTGGTTGTCATGGTTTCTGTCAATTATGTGTTCTGTGTGTCATTAATTACTTCTTTGAGTTCCTATTTAAAATGTAGCTTTCCCTCATTTAGAGTCCAGTGTCGTTTGCGTTTAGTGTGTGTTTCTCAGTCGGTTTGCCTGGTATTTGTTTTATTATTATTAATAATAAACTTCATGTTGGAACAGTATTCTTCATCTTTGTCTGTTTATCTGCAGTCACCCGTGCCAATTTGACCATTTTACGGATTTATGGATTCATTTTTTATTTAAATTAAATGTCATTAATTTAAACCGCACGTAAAAATACTTTTATCATTACAAATAAAATTATGACATGAAAGTATGAAAGACATGAAGACATGAAAGTAAATGTACTTTATCATTGGAAAAAAAATTATGACATGAAAGTAATTTGCAATCATTTAAGACATTTTTCCTCACATAGAACCTTTTCTTTAAAACTAAGCCAAGAACCCTAGGGTTCCATTTAGAACCCAACTGAACCTTTTTTATTAAGAGTGAAGAGAATCAAAACAGAGGAACAATCAAAAATTCCAGCTGATAAACGATAAAAACATTGACAGCCAATCAGAGTCCACAAAAGAGCTTGAGCATTAAAGCTTCAGAGGACAGCTGTGTGCTTATAATAAACACAACGACATTGTCTATGGTGTCAACGCTGATGTAGTTATCGTTATAGTTATCGTTATAGTTATCGTTCTTGATGGGCCTGAAGACTGTTATCAAAACAAGTGCAAACAAAATGTTAACGTGTGTGTAAACTGTTTCCTAAATTAATCTTGATGTAGACTTATGAATCCAGTAAGCAAATGGTGGAGAAGAAGACTTGAACTAGATTTCTATTTTAACCAAATCGTTTATATTAAACATCAAAGTGTCCCAGTAATCCTGCGGCTATGAAAACAGTATGAATGTGGGGATGCACTTTAAGGGGACATGCAAACAAAAATAATTCCTGAGGACTGTATTTTTCCAAGGGCTTTAATTCCCAAACTCTCCATCTAAAATACGAATAAATACTTCCCCTTAAACCAAACTGTTTTCATTCTCTCTCTCTCTCTCTCTTTTAGAAATGTTTGCATTATGAATTGCTAAGTTATTGTCTTAATGAACCATCACATGGCAATGAAATTAACAAAGCAATTACTTTGTGATCTTATGCCCCAAACATGAGTTTAACCATGTATGACATATTAAAATTTTCAAACCAGAAAACAGTCTTGTTCGACTCTTAATGTTAGTCAAGTGGGACTTTCTATTTGCACTCCCCATTTTCACTAATATAAGTAATTGTTTACTTCATTAGTGTTTTTCAGCAAGAAACACATTTGTCGATTTTTAAAAGCGTTCATCTAATGTTTGAGTTCTCGCATTGCTTAAGGCAATGTTGGTGATATCTGTTAGCATTTCAATTATACTAATGGTTCTTCAAGAGCTCTAGGAATTCACAAAGGGATAGTTAATATGAACACAGGACAGCAGTGATGGTATAGAATATGAGACAGGAGCTATACATGCCAAGTGAAGCATGTCATGCAACATTATATACACCAGTGAAGGCAAAGTCATTGAGTAGCTGTGAGCGTCAACATACAGTTGGTAGTAAACCAGAATGCCTATTAAATTCAAACCAGTCACATTAGCTGTGTTTCCATCCAAAGTTGTAAATTTAATGCACGGGATGGAAACGCTGTTTTATTCGCAAATGTTTTATGCCCTATTCCAATTTTATGCATGTGTTCAAGAGAACAAAATCGTCACTTCCTGGGAAATTGGTGCAAAATATCAGCAATAAAACTGTTAGTTCCTGCCATCGGACTCTTTTCCCTCCATCATAAACGAGTGTGTGAGCGTCAGAGAAACACAGTAAACGCTGTCGTGTTCTCTAGCGTGCGGATGCTGGTGTTCGGGAACACACTCGTGTGTGTGAGACGCTTCTGGAGGGAATTACACACTATCATTCTGATCACACACTTTCAGAAACACCAGACCAACATTAGAGACGCTGCGACACCATTGGTCCACTGGTTACTCCCGTTATCCAATCACAGCTGACGCTGAGCCAAAGTCACAAAGTCACGATTTATTTGGTAAATATATTTTACAGACAATAACAGAACATAGTTTGCATAATCGACTAATTTTTGTTTTGTTTTAGAGGTTCATCGTACTGATCCGCAAAGTAAGCACTATTTTAGTTAAGCGCTTGATGTATGATCAGTGTCAGCCGATGTTGAAGGTGGTGCGCTCTATACGTCCCAAATGTCAATGTCTATAGTAAGATTGGTACGGTTTATTAACACACTCTTGAGAACAACAGAGAAAGAGCCTTTTAAATTCCTTTATGGGAATAATGCAATAGATTAGCGTGAACCTGATACAAACTGAACCGAGAGAAAACTGAAATATTTTGAGGACATGACTAGATAATATAAACACTGAAACGTCATGTACGGACAACACAAGAAATGAGATTATGTGCATGAGTGACATCACAGCAAAGCAGTGTTTTATCACTGCTTTATCATTAGAAATGTCTTCAGAATATGGAGAAACAGAAAGAAATGCCATCTCAATAAGCCAAGTATCTCACAGCATATGAAACAAACACACTCGGGAATAAATCAGCAATTGGCAAAGTTGGCAATTGCATCAATCTACATAGTAATGCAATCAGCGAGAGTATCACATGGCTATTTTGAATGAGGAGACCCGAAATAGCTCAGACAAGCTGAGCCTTTCGCAAGGACTCAATGCTAATGGTACTTCATTTTAAATTTAAATGTCAGCTTAGATTATGTTATTTATGGAGTTTCAGTACTTCCATTATGCAACAGACTTTCAGTATTTGACATTTTTCTGGATTTGGTGTACGGCGTCCGCTACTGAAACTGGAAGATATTCTGTTGTTTCAAGCTGAAATCAGTTCTCGGTTCAGAATTATCTATTCTCAACCAGACAGGAGCATCTTAGATAAAGAGATTGCAGAAAACGATTAAAAAACGGCCTTTGGCTCAATTTCCCAGCTTATCAATGGTGGGAAAAAGGTTTCCCACTCTTTAGAAATGCTATCCTACGCAGTGCATGCAAAGTCCATTCTGAAGGAGGACTTTTTAAATCATTTATATATTTGCATTTATCCCGGTGAAAATACTGCGTGTGGAAGTCTAAACGCAGCATATTTATTTAGGCATTAGCGTCAAGTGTCTTTTGCATAACATAATGATGTCGCTGCCAGTTGCCTGAAGCTGCTAATTTCCGCTCCGCTTTGCCTTGCGTGACCTCCCTCGTAAATCATTATGCTAATGTGTAGTGCCATGCGCTTTTTTTTCCTGCTTGAGCATAATTACCCAGACACACACTGATGCTAAGAAGTCCCGAAAGAGGGCACACTAAGATGAGGGGTGACAGAGGAAGGGTTTGGGTAAAACTGCGGCGTAATTCCAACCACTAGTCGTGAGATTATCCCCATCTAAAAAATAAATAGTTTTATCAATAAAAAAAAGTTTTGTGTGCTAAGGCCATCGTGAGGAGGGTCCATTACGTCTCTGTCATCTTCTGTTGTCTATATATTTATATAAGTCGATGGGAATACGTTTTATTGTCCGCCTTAATCAACGTAAATGAATAGCACAGCTCTTATCATCCAGATTCAAATAACCGGTTTTGATTGTGGATTGTTAAAATTGCCAATTTTTTATGAATGACTAACTTCTTAAAACTACAAACACTGTTTTTACTACAAGATTTTATGTACATTTACATACATTTATGTTATCGTTATCGGCCCAATAAAAAAATCTGGCAGATACAATAAAGCTGGTAAATAATGTATTATTTCCTTCAGCTGAGACTCTTCAGATGCGACTGTTCAACATGATGGCTTTGAATTGCTTGAAATATGATTGGAATCACTTAAAAAAAAGTAAAATACAGTAAAGTGCAGCACAAGTCTGTCATATCGGCTACACATCATTAAAATTGTGTGTTTAAGACATGGATTTTAATGGTGAGACTTGTGTTTTTGTAATCAGGCTCTCAAAAATTGTATAAAAACTTGTATTTAGATTTATCGGCCAATATATCGGTCATCAGCTTTCAAATATTAAGAATTACCGATTATCAGTATCAGACAAAAATGTCATATCGGTGCATCCCTACTTTTTTATAATTATTTTACCTTTCCTTTAGTATGTAATTTAGCTGTTTGTGCATGTAAACAGTCTGCAAAGTTACGGTAAGTTATGCTGAATTTGTATTGTAAGCGCATGATCACAAAGGATAACTTTAATATTAAATTCCACTAGGAACATGTTGGAGAATCACAGGGAAGAAGCTCAGGAAATAACCACCCTTAACATTAACAATACCTGACAATGAAGGGGCTTAAACAAAGGAGAGTAATCAACTGAACAGAAACAGGTGTGTAAAACTACCGTATAATAACAACCAAGGAGACTAGTTCGTTTCAGGTGATAATCTCCAGTGCGTTTGTCCTCGGGGTTCCTCCCACACAACAGGATTTCTGATCGGAAATATGCAACATGTTATTGAATATTGAGATCGGGTCACTCCTCACACACCTCAGGAAAATCTGATAAAATATTCTGTAGAACCATCAATATTTTACTTAGGATTGTCAAAAGGTGAGAAATCAGTCCAAAATCATCCCAAATATCTTGTAGTGTGTGGCAGGCTTTAGGATTGTAGTCAATGTTCCTCTTTTTGCCACGTGTTTCCCTTGCTCTCATGTAATCGTGTGCTTCTCTTGTCTGCCGCATGATCTGATTCCCTTGTTTCATGTGCCGTGTTCTGATTGGTTCTCGTTTCATGAGTTTTGTTTGTTCATGGGGTTGTGAGAGTCGTGTGCTTCCCTGTATCATGTTTTAAGCCCTCAGGTTTGCCTTGTCTAGCTGTCGTGTATTGAAGTATGTATGCCGTTCCATGTTTCCAGGCACCAGGTCTGTTAATAATCCAGTTTTTGTTTATACTTTGTTTCATGTTTTTGGATCTTTGGACACTGTAAATAAACTGGACTTGGGTTCTCTTCACCATCGTCTTTGTCTGCTTCCACGTCAGTATCATTACGCCAAGAAACTAAACAGACAGAAATACACATCACATCATGTTTACACATCTGCATCTACGGCCTGCTGGCACGACATTTCCGACACGCACTTTAAGCGGCTGACCAATCAACAACCGACTGATCGGCCGACCAATCAGATCAAACTTTTGGAGTCATATGAAACACATTAATGGTACTTCTGTCATTTCAGCTCTTCCCTGCTATTCTGTTTTTATTGCATGATGTTTTCTGACTTCTATCTGTATAATATTCAGTCCTTTTTTCTTTTGTTTTTTACTGTTTTGGACTGTCTTTACACATTTTGGACTAGTTTATTTGGTGTTTTTGTGCAACCAGTCATGGATGACTCTTCTGTGAAATTATCTTATTATTTTGTTTAATTAAAATTTGTTTGTAATCTAATGTCCTTTTTTGTCCATTTATGCATGAACAGTCCAGCTAGGTTTGTCTTCAGTATGTTTAATTATTTTTTGTCATAGCAGGGTAATTAATTGACTACAGTGGAGTAGAACACACACTGTAAAGCTTAAGTTTTCATGTTTGATTGCACAGAAAGTGTTAATTATGGATGCAGTATTAAGACACTAATAGATTAAGTGCTTAAGTATTTCTGGCACACAGCCTCAAGAGAACTTCACTAAACCACTGTTTTGTTAAGGCTACATAACTTTTACTTTGACAAACTCTGTCCCAAATGTAATTGTTTTCTTTTGTATGCATTTTTTTGTATTATTATTATTATTAACTGTTATATAACTGTTGTTCTCTTTCAGTCGAGAACATCAGACGTAGTCGACGTCGACTGAATGGGTATCACACCAGGGAGCCAATCATCTTTAATTACTATTACTATTGAACGAGCCAATGGAATTGGCCACCATACACTCCGCCCCCGCAGCGCGGGTATAAATACGGAAGTGGATGCACGCACCAGTTGCCTTTCGCTTTGGAGCCGATCGTTTGATGTCTCTGAGAGTGCTGTTGTTTACAACAAGCGAATGTGTCGGTGTTCTTCTGGAAGACTCCCCCAGTGCTTGTGGGTTCTACAGCTCGAGTGCAGCGGTGATCGCGAGCTTTGAGCTCTCAACTGCTGTTTTAACAGCAACAAATTTCTGTTTGTTTGTGTTTGTTGACGGCTGGTTAGAGGCGAAAAAGTGAGTTCTTCACTGTTTCAGTTCTCTGTTCAGTGTTGCCGCGGTCATTCCTCTTTGTGCTCCGGCACTGGTGATGGGTCCTATTTCCTGAAAGAGCAACACGGGTGCGTTTGCGCCTTTTTCAAGATGTCATTCCACCCGTGCGTTTCTGGATGCGGTCGTTCCTTGTTACTCTAAGACAGTCACAATTGTTGTATCATGTGTTTGGGCTTACAGCACGCTGAAGCAGTTTTTTGCGGACGGTCTATGTTCCCATTGCGGTGTTGAGATCGAGACTCGCCTTCGTCCGCGAAGCGCGAGTCCCCATTACCGCGCTCGCCCTATGGGTGCCGCGTGGGATGGGTGATAGGAGGATAGTGTTGGAGGAAGGAGGGAACGGAGGACGTAGTGCCCTCGCCACTACTGCTGAACCACCGCTGACTCCGGGGGCCGATCGGCTCCTCAGCATAAAAGCAACTAGTGCATGCGCCCACTTCCGTATTTATACCCGCACTGCAGGGGTGGAGTGTGTGATGCGAGTCACGTAAGCCAATTCTATTGGCTCATTCAATAGTAATTAAAGACAATTGGCTCCCTGGCGTGATCCCCATTCAGTCGACGTCGACTATAACCTCCGTTGCATACACAACCAGGACGTTCATATCTCTTTCAAGCAAAATATAATAATACATTTTTATCAGATTTTATGCCCATCCAAATGTAATAGGTATTGATTATTTTAACATATATAAATCATAAAAACAAGTCATTTTACAGTTCTACTTGTGTCCAAAACAATCCAAGATATATATATCCAAGATTTGATGAAATTATCCTGTCAAACTTTCTTTTCTTTTTTTTCTTTTTTTTTACGGTGTCTTGTAAACACAACTGTATTCCAGATGGACCGAAGCAATATCTGTCAACCAAACTCCATGGTCGAATCACACACCGTTATACTGAATTCAGTCAATCTTCTTTCTAATCCTGCAAGCTGTACTTGCTTGACTGGAAATAGCTGAATATGCGCAGCCATTTCATAACACTGAAATAAGAGACATCTAAAATGTAGACCAGGATTGAGAACCACTGTCTGCAATATGACATGCCAAATTATAAGGTGCAACATGATGAAATAATAGACCCTTTTCACTAGGGATTTGCTTGAAGCCGAATACCTTTTTTGGAAAGGCACAAATAGCTTCAAAACGAATAATGAATTCTACTGAATAATAGGAGACGTGTATTTGGCCGGCACTTCTCATGTTGCAATGAGATACTGTAGCTCAATATTTTAGCTATATAATTATCACTTCGCAATAATGAATATGTGAAGTGAATGAGTATAAACTCATCTAACTCTATCTAAACTAGATATACAGTAGAGGTCTAGCAGGGTGGTGAAAACAGAAGTGGACCTGGATCATGAGTCTAAGCCATGGTTTGAATTGAAAAGCAATTTAAACAAAAATCTTATCTCCGATCAGTTAGAAAAGATATAGCACACTAAGTCAGAGCAGTCTGAAGATCTTCTTGCTCATTAGTATTCAGCTAATGCATTTACTACACATTATTGTGAAGTGTTACCTAAATAACCAATGAAACCATTTAAAAAAGAAAAAGTTTTCATCTGATAATATGTGCATGGTCATGATGTCTGACAGAATTATTCTCTAATATCCTTTCAGTCAAAGTCTAACATCAAATCAAAGACTGAGTCCCTTTATCATGACAGCTCCACCCCTGAGCCCTGAAGTCCTGAAGTGTTCACGAAACCCAACCCCGGTTACAGCTGAGGATCACACACCTCAGCCCAACAGCTCTTTAGATCTGACAGCACCACATCACGCCGGGACAAGGTCACAAGCCCAGCTTCTGTCTCGCTTCTCGCCCGGCCTCAGAGGAACTAGCCTTGCTTTCATTCAGCACAGCTGGCACTGTTGTGCTGGTTCTCACTTTACGCCTTGAGATGTGTTTGTGACTGTGCAATCCCTGCTGGAGTCCACACTGTCTGTAGCCAAGGGGCTGTCTATATTCTTATGATTGCTAGACGGTATGCAATATAAGTAAGCAGAATAAAAAAATGTTTATAACAAAATTACAGTAACACTTTACAATAAGGTTCATTAGTTAACTACCTTAGTTAACATCAACTAAACTACTTCAGCCTTTATTACATTTAAATGTATGCATTTGGCAGACGCTTTTATTCAAAGCGACTTACATTGCATTTCAAGGTACACATTTACATTGTTATCAGCTCTTTTTGGAAACAGGAATGAATCAGTTTTTGCTTAAGAAAGATAAAGATGCGTTCAGATGCTTTACTGAGACAGATTTTTACCAAACAATGGAATTCAAGGGCAAGATGGCAGATTTAGTTTATAAGAATTTGTATCATCAGACTCTGCATTACCCAATAAATATAGAGACCAACCACTACTTAGATTTAATGTCATCTCATCTAATGATTATCGCTTATAATAAGAGGCCTTTCTTTTCACTTTTTACAAACTGAAAAAAAAACATTGCTCAGTATGGTGACTGCAGGAATGGAAACCATCTTTCATTTAAAATATCATTTCACATGAGGGATTTTACACTGTGCTTAACACCGGGTTATTAACTGGAACACTTCAGGATTTTCAAAATTGTCATCTGAATTCCACAGGATTTCTGGGAGACGTGTGTGGCGCGTTCTTTAACGGTCTGCCTGGAAACCCGCAGAGATGCCAAACCCCCTCATGGAAAAAGAAAGTTGTTGTGTTTATATCTGTGGCCAGGTGCTCTTATCAGAATCCACTGGATTTTCAAAAGTATGTGAAGTTTGCAGCATGGACTCTTTAAAATACATCCAAGAGTTTTACACACTGGTGTGTTATCGTAGGGACATCCACTTTACATTTTTACGCCCACAAACATGATGCTGAACAAAACGACTGTGATTGGTTGCTTTGCATGTCAGTCAGACATGTCCTTGGCCAATGAAAGCTGCTATGGAGTCCAGAGTCTGAAGGTCTAGAAACTATTGGATACAATTACAAATATTGATACATTTCACACTTGTAATTTACACTTGCTCCCGGTGCAGGTTTAGTACAGCTTTTGCGCTGTTAACCCGTATTGCGGTGCCGAACAGTCACAGAAACTTTGCTGAGTGTTGTACAAACAAACGTTTCAGTGTTTGATGGGGAGAAATGTCAAATGGTGATGGACAACGCTTCAATTAGAGTGAAGAAGAGACTGTTTGATTCTTACCTTTACAGTAGAAAATCTATTCCGGAAAAAACTTGACAGTTTAGTAGACAATGTATAATTTGAGGACGCACATGTAAACATGTAAGCTAAATCTAAATATTGATACAGTTTAACTGGTATGCTGGAACCAGTTAGTCTGATGATGATCAGTATGGAAGACAAATGGATGGATATTTCCTGCGTCAGCCGAACAAGTGACATTATTATGAAAGGGAAAGCTAACGAACAGCTCCAGTTATTATAGACCCCCAGTGAGAGGACATTTTGGATTAGTTTATTAAATGTCAACTCTTTTACACGATTCAAACCAAACTGCATCATTTCAAGTTTAGAAGAATTGTTGCCAATTTTGATTAAGCCTTTCTAAGTCCTCTATTTGTTGAGTTTAGGAGAAGTAAATTTCGCACTTTCTTCTACAGATCACAAGTTTTATTTGTTAAATCTCATCAGACATTACCTATCAACTAAACGTGCTCAGTGCCTTAATTATGAAGTTTCATTTCTGCAGATATTTAGTGATTTCAGTCACAAATTTGTCTGTATAATCAGGCATTTAGTTGGTCTTATCAGCATGCCTGTTGTGCAAATCTGAGAGCAATTAACTATGAGAGTGTGTTATTAGCCATGACCTTTCCAGGCTTCTCCTTGAATGGGTTTGTCAGGGGACGAGCTGGAGACGCAGTAACTCGCGGTGTTCCTCTGAAATGGCGCTGGTGTCGTGAACCGGCCTGCGTTTCACTGCATTTGACAACCAGAATTATTATGATATACATGATGATGTAAGCAGTCCAGAAAAAAACATGGATCATCACAGTGTAACATGTATTGTCAATGTATTTTGACCAAAATGTATTGGTTGGTCAACACTTTATTAACAATTAAACAATTCATTTATTGGACCATTGACCAACATTTATTGGTCAATGTATTTAACATTCATGGTCAAGATTATGTACAATTTTAGGTCATGTATGGCCCAGTTATGGAATTATTTATTATGGATGCACGTAGGTTGACGAGGAAAATATTTCTCTGGGATAAATACATTCTTGGTCCTTGGTCTAAAGATAAATGCAAACTGTTTAGATATGGGTTTGGTGAGTCGTTTTCTAAAAATGAAAAGCTGAATATTGGTTTGTTTAAAGAATCTGTGTTTGTTAAAGAATAAAGAGCAGTGGGCTGACGATATATGGGTTACGCCAAAATTGCGTACTTTTTGTGATGATAAAACCGGAATATGGCACAGAGAATTATGTTGTATATAACTTGTCCCAAAGGCAAAGATCTCTGTGTGGTCAAGTGAGATCTGGTGTTTTTCCGTTGACTACTGAAACAGGACCATATGTTAATTTAGAAGAGGAAAAATGGATCAGTCCCATGTGTTGTTTGAATGATATAGAAAATGAGTTCCATTTTGTTTTCTACTGTCCATTTTACTGTGAACAGCGGGATTTTTTTCTTTTGTAAGATAAAATCAGAGATTGATTTGGTAATATGGATGATGCTCAAAGATTGAGTTGGCTGTTCACATGTGAAACATAAATTAGCCAATTATCTTAAGAAAGCCTGGGAGAAGAGGAAAAAAGCTCTTTATCGAGATGATCTGTAGATGAGGATTTGTGTGTGTGTGTGTGTGTGTGTGTGTGTGTGTGTGTGTGTGTGTGTGTGTGTGTGTGTGTGTGTGTGTGTGTGTGTGTGTGTGTGTGTGTGTGTGTGTGTGTGTGTGTGTGTGTGTGTATTTTGATTCATGTATTTCTCCGAATTATTTGTATATGCTACCGGAAGATGTTTGTAAAAGTTTGTGGTGTCTTGTAATCCCATGTGGGATAGACCAAATGTTTGGCATAACACAGAAATAAAATGTAACAAAAAAAATTTAACTAATATTTGGCAGACACTTTTTTTTATCCCAAAGCAAATTGTATTGCATATAAAGGTACACATGGTATGAGTTCGTACTTTCTCTGAGAATCAAACCCATGATCTTGGAACTTTTTTTTTTTTTTACACCTTTTACCATTTTTTTCTCTTTTGCAAGCTCTCTAATTTCTTAATTTCCAGGGTTTCCTCCACAGATTATTTCTAAACTGTTGTTATTGGACTTTTTAATGTTTGCGCTTCACATGCAGGAGATAATCTTGGAAAATAACTCACAACCACTATAACATGAAGAAAGGAAAACTAAAAGAAAATTAGAAAAACTAAGGGTTTATATAAAGAGTGAGGTAATTAACCGAACTAAGAACAGGCGATGAACTAATCAGTAACCAAGGAAACTAACTAGTGGCGGGAAAATGGGATCAAAGGTAACAGGTACAAGAACTAGAACTAAACCCAAACAGAACAAACATGTGACACACTTCTTACATTTACATTTACATTTAGTCATTAAGCAGACGCTTTTATCCAAAGCAACTTACAACTGAGGACTAAACCAAGCGAGTCATCGTGAAGAGACAAAAACAACACAAGAAGTGCTCAAAATACAAAGTTCAGACATTGCTCTGAGTGGCATAAGCCAGATAAGTCTGTCTTTTCAATGCTGTCAGGGATACTGCATTCCGGATGAGGGTGGGCAGATCATTCCACCAGCATGGCACCGTGAATGAAAATGTTCGGGAGAGTGATTTTGAGGCTCTCTGTGATGGCACCACGAGCCGTCGCTCATTGACTGATCGTAGGCTTCTGGTAGAGATGTAGACTTGTAGTAGTGAGTGGAAGTAGGAGGGAGCTGATCCTGAGATAAGTCTGTAAGCAAGTGTCAACACCTTGAGCTTGATGCGAGCAGCGAGTGATAGCCAGTGCAGAGAGATAAACAGAGGAGTGACGTGGGCCCTTTTGGGCTCGTTGAAGACCAGACGAGCTGCAGCATTCTGGAACATTTGTAGAGGTTTTGTTGCACATGCTGGAAGTCCGGCCAGGAGAGCATTGCAGTAATCAAGCCTAGAAATGACCAGGGCCTGGACAAGAAGTTGTGTTGCATGCTCAGTTAGGAAAGGCCTGATCTTCCTGATGTTGTGCATAGCAAACCTGCATGATCGAGCTGTCTTTGTGATGTGGTCTGTGAAGGTCAGCTGATCATCAAAGATTACTCCAAGATTTCTGACTGACCTTGATGGGGTGATTGAGGATGAATCTAGCTGGATGGTGAAGTCGTGCTGTAGAGACGGATTGGCAGGGAGGATGAGAAGCTCAGTCTTTGCCAGGTTGAGCTGTAGGTGATGTTCCTTCATCCATGCCGAGATGTCCGCCAGACAGCTTGAGATCCGTACAGCTTCTGTCGGATCATCTGGTTGAAATGAGAGGTAGAGCTGGGTGTCATCAGCATAGCAATGGTAAGAGAAACCATGTGCCTGTATGATGGGTCCCAGTGATGTGGTGTAAATGGAGAAGAGGAGCGGTCCAAGCACTGAACCCTGGGGAACCCCTGTGGTCAGTTGATGTGCTTTGGATACCTCTCCTCTCCATGTGACCCTGAAGGACCTACCTGTGAGATAGGAAACTTCTTACAGTTCTCCTATTCAATATAAAGTCACCAAACTCTTGTTTTTAATGGAATATTGCAGTGGGTATTATAAATTATCATAATTGTGTTAAATTCATGTTCCTGGTAATCTTGACTCAGAATAACTTCCTCTTGCATCATCTCTTCTCTTCTGTGATCTCACATGAGATCAGCCAATAGCAAATCACAACCATCCAAGCATCCAATCAATTCCTCACAGACAAAATCAAGCCCTGCCCACATCTGTTCTTGTTCCTGAAGCGTTTCACACGGATATACGACACAATAGGAAAGAAAAGACTAGCGTGACTTCTGTCTCATGCCGACTTTTTAGCTGTGGGCTTCAATCACCTTAATGAGTAAAGTTAGTTACTATCTACTATTATTTATCTGCACATTTTCTATTTCAATGGATGTCGTTTTCCCAATCCAGGTTTCAGTGCTCAGTTGTTATTTCTTATTGACATATTAGGGAAGATTGCAGGGAACCGACTGCATGTGGAGCCGTTTTTCCAGCGAGTCTCAAAATGTTGCATTAAAAAACAAATGCATGAAAGGATGAAGGATGAAAATAACAGAGAGGATAAAACTGCTGCGTGGATTTGAGTTTACACTGTAGTCTTGAGTTTGAGAAGGATATAGTACGTTCTCATTTCAAAGAAGGAAATATGTGTGGGCTCCAGCTGTCAGCAAGATGGATAGTACACATTACTGCACATTTACTTCACAATGAAGCTCTTTCGTTTCTATAGGGCCATAGAGATATAAATGTCAAGATGAGGGAGTCAGGGTTTTTTAGGTTTTCAAAAATCACTCTGTTTGGCCATTTTCTGTTTGTGTGTGTTTTTAAGATCTTGTTTTTAGGGGTGGCTCTTTCTGATGTGACACATCATGGATATAAAAGCTAAAAACACATGTAACGTCTACAATGCAACACAGATTCACAGCAACCATGACCTAAGATAATCACTGAATTCTGTCATCTTTTAAGTGAGTTGTTTTTCACATCAACATAATTTTCTTCTTTAGGACACAAAAATAGATGTTGTGCAGTATAATATTGTTGTTCTTTTTCATACTAAGAAAGTGAATGACAGAGCACAATGAAATAATAAAATTGGTTAATGTGTGCTATATTCAACTGAAATTACTGGAAAGCTTCCTATCTGCTATAGAGCTTTTAATTTAACCGAATATGTGATTCCTTGATATGCCATATGAATATGCATGAATGCAAATGAGATGTTAGGGCTATAATATTTTTCAGCTAATAATTGTGTGTGTGTGTGTGTGTGTGTGTGTGTGTGTGTGTGTGTGTGTGTGTGTGTGTGTGTGTGTGTGTGTGTGTGTGTGTGTGTGTGTGTGTGTGTGTGTGTGTGTGTGTGTGTGTGTGTGTGTGTGTGTGAGAGAGAGAGAACTATCCCTTTAAATATTGTGAATTATCTGCATATTTGAGGGCTTTTAGGTTAAACTTGGCTCCTTAAAAGTGCCCTATTATGTTACTTTTAAGGTTTCTAATTTTGTTTTAAAATCTAAAAAGGTGAAAAGCACTGTAATATCTACTGTAATAATAATCTGCACTGCAGCATCAGCTCTTTTCTCTCAGTGTCTGAAACGCTTCCATCAAAGATTCAGGCTCTCTAAGCCCCGCCTCTCTGAGAGCTGCTCTTCTCTGATTGGTCAGAAAGCAAACGCTCATTATCATATCTGAATCTCAGCTCTTGATCACAGTGATACGAACAGTAACGATGGCGTGGGTTTTACCGTATCAATCTCAGTAAACAGCGTCTTCTCGACACGAAAAACACGAGCCAAACTCTTCAGTCTCAGATACACTACAGTGAGGGCGGAGCTAAGAGACGCTGCTCAGCCAATCAAGACCACAGGCTGGCATTATGCAAACGAGTTACAAACCTATGCAGATTCAGCAGGAAGTGAGACTGGAATTACTGACGACTCGTTTCAGTTCAGAATCATCTTTATTTTGAGAAACAAAAACTCCATTTATCTGCATTTGGATCTTTGAAACGTGCAGATCTTTTAAGCAGAGGTCTTCAACACACCTGAACTAGCTAATCAAGCTCTTCAGGATCACCAGAAAATCACAAGCGGAAGCAAGTTGGATATAAACTTTGCAGGGCAGTGTGTCTCCAGGAGCACCTCTGATATAGAGATTTTTGAGAAAGATTTATCACATGAAAATATGTCTATCTAGTCAACCTTAAAGCGTTATCTCTCTTCCATCAGCCTTTTAGGAAATGCATTTGTACGACAAAATCTGGTGTGACATGACAGAAAGATGATATCATGACGTGAGCAGCACGTTCCTCTCAGAGCTGCTGTCCGGTGTGTCGAGTGTCGAACAGAAGAGTCTGTTAGCAGAGACTGATGACTCCTGGGATATTCCATAAGCTTCATAAAAACCTCACGAAAAAAACATGAGTACAGGAATATCTGAGGCCTGAGAAGTGATATGCCAATCACTAAAAAGATATTTGTCGGGGAAAATAAACCTTTTTTATGTGCATGAATTTAAAAAAAAATTATTAAAGCTATCTACACTTAATCAAGTTATGCAAGTAATTTAAAACAATTCAAAATAAGAATTCTAAAGCATGTATAACATAATGTAGGTATTTGCAATAGAAAGTGTTGATTCTGCCATATCTGATATAAATGAAATATTATACTGTATATTTGAAAACATGAGATATTTGATTTTCGCAATTCTTTTATTTTAAGGTGTCCTCGTTACAGTGTAATTACACAAATAAGTATTAATTAACAACAATTATTTTGCAACCCAGAAGTTAGTTATTTTCTGTGAATGTGGGAGAATACTGATTTACTATAGCCACTATAGGGAAAGAACTGGAAGAAGTGCAGTAAATGGTCAAATATTTGCACTATATGATTATGATATTAAATAAGGGCTAATCCACTGCTGTGCATTTATCGTTTTTACTGCACGAGGTGAAGTTGCGATTCAGTAGTGAAGCTATTTAATAAGTAAAAGTCGTGGGGCAGCGTTGATAAAAAGTTTGTGTGCTCCTCAATGTCTGTGTGTGTTCTGCGCAATATCCCATCTCGTGTGTGTGTGTGTGTATGTGTGTGGTTTCAATGATGAATAATATAGAACTGTGATTAAACTGACTGGAACTACATGTGCATTAAATGTTTTAATGTATGAATATATAAGAGTAATATAAAAGCGGCACTACGGGCTGGTTTTGTACAGCTAAAAATAACTGGCCGTGGATGTTTTTATTTGCACACGATACGCAGTTTCCGCGTGCATATGATAGTGGACTTTATGGTGTGTATTACGCACGTACCCCACACTAATCCTACCCAAGGGGTTTACTATGGAAACTTGTTTCCACCACGGAATAAAAAATAAAAAACATAATTCTGACTGTTTTTCTCACAGTTGCGAGTTTACATCTCGTAATTCTGGCTTTATCTCAGAATTGCACAATATAAACTCGCAATTCTTAGGAAAAAGTCCGTATTTTTTTCCTTATAATTGGACTTTATAACTTGCAATTGCGAGGTTATATCTCACAATTCTGAGAAAAGATATCAGAAATGCGACATATAAAGTCACAATTGCGTGTTAAAAAGTCAGAATTGCGAGATATGAACAGGCAATTGTAAGATTATATCTCACAATTCTGACTTTATAACATGCAATTGTGGGATAAGTCACAATTATCTTTTACATTTTTTTACTTTAGTGTATAAATTGCACGATAAATTACAATGCGTGATATAGAGACGCATTTCATGAGATCGAGTGGAAGCCAGACGCATTCAATTTATAAATGGCCGCGCTGTTCTGACGATAAAAATAAGGTGGACTGAGGCTACGTTTACACGTGGACGGCTATTTTCATAAACAGACATTTCACCCTCTCCATTTTAAAAGATATCATCATGCACACCGGTCAATTTACAGAAAAGTGTCCGTTTACACGAACCCGTGTTTATATGCCGTCAAGAGCATGCCAGACCTGTAGGTGGCAGTGTAACGAGAAGCTCAAGCCCACATCAGCCAATCAGAATCCAGGAAATAGCAACAACCCCTCGCCATAATAGGCTCTATGCACGAACGCTGCTGACGTGTGTCCGGTAGGATCTCAGCCAGCGTCTTTACTTCCGCATCGCGCGTTCTATAGCGAAGTGAACTAGCGGCAAATCTTTAATAAAATTCATTTTCTCAGAAACCGAGACAACGATTTTAGAAACTGATTCGCTAGTCGGATTTTGCATGATATGAGAAAATACTCACCCTCAAAGTTGTTGATGTAGCTCGAAATATATCATTTAAAGCCCTTCTCTATCTTTTATGTGTGACAGAAACCTGCCTCACGGTGTTGTTAACATCATTCACGTTAACTGCGGGAAGTTCTTGTAAACAGCGAGTGTAATTTGCCATTATCTCCACCTAATGCAAAGACGGCTTCCGACGCAGCACCGGATGTAACTGGGCGGGCTGAGACAAAACACGGAAGTGATCGCGCATAGAGCCATAACAGAGCAGCTGTGTCTGCAGATGCAAACAGAGGAAAAGGGTTTGCTCCAACATAAATGCGACTGCGACTCTGAATGTCCATGATCACCAAAGCCAGATGAGAATGTAAACATAAGTTGCACTTTTGACGCAGTGTATGTTCTGTCGCGTCTGTGTGTCGGCCGCCTAAAACTTGTGTTTCTCAGTTTACATGCAAACGTCCACTCTGGCCGGAGTTTTTAGAAAGAATCGTTTTCAGAGGCGAATTCCCCGGTTGAGTGTAAACGAAGGGAAATGTCTCTGTTTTTCAACATAAACATGTACGTGTAAACGAGGCCTAAATTAGTGTCACAATCACGTAAGTTTGGACTCGTTATGTATGTCTCCGTCACATTATGTTCAGCTGTGGACTCATCACTCACCATCATCATCAGCTGTTCAGTTCAGTTTCACTTCAGTGTCGTGGATCGTGGAAGTATTTCACTGTTCCTGCTCGAATTACCTGTTGGACTTATTGAATATTACCTTATTGCTTTCATCATATATTCGTCTTTGTGTGTTTATACAACCAGCCCTGTGACAATTACGGTTTGTTTTAGAGTTAGTTTATGTATACTTTACTTTTATTATTAGCACATTCAAATAAAGTGTTACACATGTTAAATTTAGTGCCAGACTAGAATCCATGATCAAATCTGCCAGGGCTGGACTTGTTTTGAGACTCCATCCACGTTCACATGGGTAAAGAAAGTGCATCCATCAAATAGAGTTTAATCTCTGGAACAAAGATGAATCTTGTCGCAGTGAATGAGATCTTTGACTCTTTGAGGCTGGGATGGAAATGAGAGCGCGTTTTCTTCGGCTGTGGAGCCATACCTCTCTCTTTGTGCTGCTGTTCCTGGACTCTCCAGGGAAGATGGATGTCTTTTCAACCCTTACATCTGACTTGTCAACATAAATCATGGAGAACTGGGCCAAACAGGGGCCATTGGCATCAAACTGATGGGAAAAAATTTACTCACGGCTGGACTGTGAAATGGACTCATTAGGACACGTTTAACTCCTGGAAGATTGAGACATATGCGTGATGTCACGTGTGACATTAAAACGGATCTAAAGCAATTTGTCAAGTGCCTTGTAATTATTACCTTTGAAAGTTCATAGCAGGAATCATTCAAAATAACTCGTGCAGAAATGAGTGAGCACACGTATGGCACATCAGGAGAAATGTTGCTCTTTTGAATACAATACATGACTGTGTCTTTTGAAGATGATTTGTGTGAGGAAAAGATTGAAAGTTTAAATCTCATATTTAGATCAGTCATCACAGCCGCCAAATGTTATTGGTTCTTACCGAACTAAAAACAGTTTCATTTTTATTAATACATACTGTTTAGTTAATGTTAATGCATTGCACTAATTATTATTATTGTATTACTATTGTATTATTCTGTCTTTTTACTGAGATGATGTAAAGCACATTGGTCAACATATGTTGTGTTAATAGATCTATATAAATAAAAGTAACATTGACAACTAGGGACCTTATTGTAAAGGGTTACAAAATGAGTGTTGGAAGTCTTGGAATGTAGATTTGCTTTTATGGTGATTTCTCTGCTGAAAGAAACAAATAAAAACATCTCAAATCTGCATAAGCTAGTTTGCTTTTCTCTAAGGCTGGCCTGGTTTTAAAAGGTATTTTCTGCTAGTCCAGCTGGTTTTAGAGATAAACCAGTTAAACACCAGCGAGACCAGACCCGTTTAAACCAGCCAAGACCAGTAAACCATCTTAGGCTGGTTTAAGCTGTTTTTTTGGTAGCAGGGTTGTGCTTTTTTAAAGCCACTGTAAAGATGACATTGACAAAAAAAAGAGTATAAGAAATAGAAAGTGCTGAGTTTTGGCTGAATGATCCTCTGGTTTGTTTGTAATCGAATGCAATAAAATATGATGTTTCTGCAAATTCTTTTTTTTTTTTTTTTTTAAATCAACCTCATTTCTGCTCACAAGGTTTTCAGGCTCTATTACTTTCCTCCTCGTCCTTGCTTGTCTGGTTCCAGGTTTTTTTTTTTTTAATGCGAAATCAAAGGAGGGATTTAGTCCATTCTTTCAGCGGGAGCGCGCTCTCTCCCCCTCCCCCTCCAAGGTGCCGAGTGCGATAACGCGCATGTGTGTGTTTAGTGTTTGAGCGCGCGGCTGAACACTGCCACGTGATGGACACTGCGCGCTATTGCAGATCACACTGTGAGTGTTTGTGTTTGAACACGTGTGTTTGACTGTGAGAAATGATGATGTTGTGATTTAGCGCGTGTTGTGAGCGCGAGGGTTGTGTGTCTTTCAAACTGCTCACATCTTTGTGAATTTGTAAATCCCACGGTTCACACGCATAAGGTACGGTGGCCGAGAAAGCTCTTTAAGGCACTGCAACTGAAAAAAACACCCGCAAATTAAGAAAACATCTTCATCAGTTTCACAACACATGTGTACTCCAAATACTCACAACACAACCAAATACAGAAACGCACTGCAAATAACACAGCTACACAACGGAAATTTTTCCAGGGAACCAATAAGTGACGAACCGGCTGGGACGTGCACAGCTCAAAGTCTACTTCATTTTATTTTACAACTTTGTATACAACATACAAAAGGTATTAGCAATATGTTCAATGTCATCAGAATACTAAAGAGAAAAGAACAATGAGCTGAAAACTAAAATAAAAAGATAGAGAATAAAAACATGAGGGAAAGATATTAATCTATACATTAGTTGCATTGTACAAATGTTGTCATGTTATGTGTAAATACGTTTCATAATAAATGTTAGGTAATGCATGGTCCAAAGATGATTATGGAAAGTTTTAAAGTTGAGACACTCACACACAGATATTTTAAAAACTTTTTTTGCATAAAATGTATATTTATTTGCAACAGTTAACAGCAATAATAAAATATTTAATTCTGGTAATAACAGCTATTCAGCTGATGGACACCGTGCTGTGTTGTCACCATGGGCAATGCTCATGAGCAATGAGGCCGGGTTCGTCACTTATTGGGTCCCCTGGAAATATTTCCGTTGTGTTCTGTTATTTGCAGTGCGTTTCTGTATTTGGTTGTGTTGTCAGTATTTGGAGCACACGTGTTGTGAAACTGATGAAGATGTTTTCAGCTCACCTGAGAGGAAATATGATCAAACCTGTCCTAACCTTACCCCTATACACCTCAATAGCAACACACATGTTTTGCAATGCAACGTGAACATAAGTACATTGCATACTGTTTACATAATATTGTTATTTGAATCAGTATAGAACATGGAAATAATTCAGCATACTGTGAGGTAAATGTACAAATAATTTTATATACTGTAATTTTCCCTTAATCTACCCCATATACTGTGTGTGTATATATATCATTGCCATCACTGTAATAATAATAATAATGCTTTTTTTTGTCACAAGAATTAGGAGATATCGCTTAATTGTCATGAAAAAGCCAAACTGGAAAAATCTGTATTTTTATAAAATGTGCTTTAAAGTTTCTATAAAAAATCCTCTTTGATTTTGGTGTAAAATATTACCCAGACATTTCCAGACATATTTTGTCTTGAGAATGCTTGATGCATACAAGACATGTCTCTGTGTTGATAGGTGGGGAGTGTGTGTGTGTGTGTGTGTGTGTGTGTGTGTGTGTGTGTGTGTGTGTGTGTGTGTGTGTGTGTGTGTGTGTGTGTGTGTGTGTGTGTGTGTGTGTGTGTGTGTGTGTGTGTGTGTGTGTGTGTGTGTGTAGGGGTCGGAGTAAGGGGAGAGTATATACAGTTTGTACATTATAAAAACAATTACGTCTATTATAATTCTCCATAAAACATGAAAAGCCAACATGTATGTTCAGTACAAGTGTCATCAGAACAAACGTGTAAGTTTTAGTGATCACTCATATCTATTGTGACAGGCCAGTGGAGTAGATTTGGGATGCTGTTGATAATTTTAGATTTCTCAGAATATCTCTGAGTGGAGACAGAGTCAACCGGACAGGCATGAATGGAAGAGAAACAGTGTCGTTTCTCTACGCTAAAACTAATGACCTCACATCTCACGATCTTGACCACACAGACAGTCAAATCTCCCCACATGTGCTTTTCACAAACCAAAACACAACCTAAATTACAGAAAGCCATCATTCTTGCAGTGCAAATGCTCACGTACTCCCTTCAGCAGACAAAGAAACAGTGATGCATGTTTTCGCCCTGAGCATCAAGCGTGCTGTAGAGTCTGATTCACTGAAGGGGATTTGAGTCACGCTGCCATCTCATTATTATAATGCTGCATGGCCACGAACGGTAAAGACCGCTCCAAACATAATTAGCCCTGTTTATCACGCATAAGGTCAAATAACATCTCAAGAACCGGAAACACAATCTCTGCCAAATAAAAATAGAGCCACTTGAGCCACACTGCATCATTAAAACTGGCTTAGTTTGAGAAAAGAATCATGCATTTCAGTCATTTTTACTATTATTACGGTCAAATTAGTGTCATAGTCTAATTTGTTAATTGTGTGTTGTGAGGTCAGTCGGTTGAAATTTATGTAGAAAAACTTTGCTTATTAAAATTCAAAATGACAGCTCCATATTGCTGTTAAACTTGCCTTGCAGTAATAGTTGAATTAAAATTTCTGCACGTTGTACAGACATCGCAAATTAAGTGAGAAAAATGAATGAGTACATCTTGAGTTATGACATGCGATGTACATTACAATATACATCGTCTGTTTCATATCAGCTACCTTGGACTCATTTTTGCTCTTGACTGTCAGATCATTTGAAGTGAAGTTCCTAAACGTAATTTAGTGAAATGGCATCTGGCATGGAGAATCTTATTGAAAAAAAGATGTGCATGACAATTTTGCATTATGCATTATGTATTATGTATTTATACTGGTGGTGTGAATGCAACCAGGGAAATTTTCCTAAGGGAAGCATTAGTTCTCTGGGAACCACCCTGCTGGCTAGTTCCTAGAACTCCCCGGTGGGAAAGCCCCTTGTGTTTAGGTGGTGATTTCGTATGATTTGTACGATAATGTCAGTGAAATAACAACAGAATCCAGAAGTGAATGCAATCAAGAGAGCACATGTGTAAAACTCAGTTCCTGGGGGTCTACAGCCCTACAGCGTTTAGTTCCAACCCAACTCCAACACACACACAACTTCAGTTGTCAAATAAGCCTGAAGGACTTTATTAGCTGGATCAGGTGTGTTTAATTAGGTTTGAGGCAAAACTATGCAGAGCTGTGGCCCTCCAGGAACTGAGTTTGACAACCCTGCAATAGAGAGTGTATTCCTATAGTCCCCGGAACACTTCCTATAATATCTGATGGACTCGTTACAACATAAGAAGAATGACATCTACGCTAACATTAGTCTTTCTGTTTATTCTGAGGTTTACTGTAGGCAAGGCAAGGCAAGTTTATTTATATAGCACATTTCATACACAATGGTAATTCAAAGTGCTTTACATAGAAGAAATTAAAATAATCAAAAGAAATAAGAATATTTAAAGCAGTTTAGAATAAAGAAATTAAAATAATCAAAAGAAATAAGAATAACTAAAGCAGTTTAGAATAAAGAAATTAAAATAATCAAAAGAAATAAGAATAATTAAAGCAGTTTAGAATAAAGAAATTAAAATAATCAAAAGAAATAAGAATAATTAAAGCAGTTTAGAATAAAGAAATTAAAATAATCAAAAGAAATAAGAATAATTAAAACAGTTTAGAATAGAAAATAAATAAATAAAATACAGTAAAAACAGTCGGACGAGCAGTGGCACTGTAACGGTCACCAGCTGGAGTGCCCTTGAGAGCCACCAGAGGGCACTCCAGATAAGACTATTATCACTCACAAACTACATTTCCCATAACTCACTGCCTGGACTCACCATCACTTATCAGTGATCACATTCACCTGTACCTCATTCACTTATTGCATTCACCTGTGTCTCATCATCCTGTTAGTCTGTCTATATATACCATGTTCATTCAGTCACTCACCGTGAAGTCTTGTTTGTGTCCCACTGCATCTCTGAGCATTTACCTGGTTTCGGTATTTTGCCTTTTTCCCCTGCCTGTCTTTGGATTTCCCGTTTGCCTTCTTCCCTGCCTTGTATGTTTTGTTTGTTTGGACTGCCTACCGGGACTTTGACCTATTGCTTATCTGTTCGACCACGATTCTGGATTACCCCTTTATATTATAATAAAAGCTGCGTTTGGATCTAAACTTGCCTGGCTCAGAGCAGTTTCATGACAGGCACAGTGCTCATTCAGTAAATGCATAGGTAAACAGAAGTGTTTTGAGTCTGGGTTTGAAAGTGACTACTGTAGGAGCACATCTGATCTCTTCTGGAAGCTGTTCCAGCACATCTGATCTCTTCTGGAAGCTGTTCCAGCACATCTGATCTCTTCTGGAAGCTGTTCCAGCACATCTGATCTCTTCTGGAAGCTGTTCCAGCACATCTGATCTCTTCTGGAAGCTGGTTCCAGCACATCTGATCTCTTCTGGAAGCTGGTTCCAGCACATCTGATCTCTTCTGGAAGCTGGTTCCAGCACATCTGATCTCTTCTGGAAGCTGGTTCCAGCATAGTACTTAAAAGCACACTCCCCATGCTTAGAGTGAACCCTTGGTATTTCTAGCTGATGTGATCCTAGTGATCTGAGTGATCTGTTGGGTTTATATTCAGTGAGCATATCTGCAATGTATTGAGGTCCTAGGTCATTAAATGATTTATATACCAGTAATAATACTTTTAAATCAATCCTAAATGTCACTGGGAGCCCGTGTAAAGACCTGAGGACTGGTGTGATGTGTTCATATGTTCTGGTTCTGCTCAGCGTTCTGTATGAGCTGCAACTGTCTTATGGTCTTTTTAGGAAGGCCAGTGAGGAGTCCATTACAATAATCCACCCTGCTGGTGATGAAAGCATGCACAAGTTTCTCTAAGTCTTGACTGGAAACAAAGCATCTAATTCTATAGAAAATTGTCAAAGTATCCATTCGAGCTTAAGAATTTGTTCAGCTGATTGAAGACAACTTTTTCAATGATCTTGCCTAAGAAAGGAAGATTTGAGATTGGTCTATAGTTGCTTAATATGGTCTTATCCAGATTGCTCTTTTTCAGGAGGGGCTTGACAACTGCAGTTTTCAGGAAGTTTGGAAAAGTCCCATAGAGAAGTGAGGCATTTACCACTTTTAGAAGATCTGATTCTAAGCTGTTTAACACACTTTTGAAGAAAGATTTGGGAATTGCGTCAAGGGCGCAGGTTGATGTTTTAAGGTGCTGTACGGTTTCTTCCCAAATTTTGCCATCAATTCCTTTGAAATCAGACATAGTAACTACTTTATCAGTTTGTGGTCTGACCCCAGTGCGGCTCAATGATATGCTGATCACCTTTCTGATATTATTGATTTTCCCAGAGAAGAAAGAAGCAAACTCCCTGCACTTGCTGTCTGAGAGCAATTCATTGGGAATCTGGCTTGGGGGGTTCGTCAGTCTCTCTACAGTAGCAAAAAGAGTGCGTGTGTTGTTTAAGTTGCTGTTTATAATATTAGAGAAGAAAGTCTGTCTAGCTTTGCCTAGTTCCATATTGAAAGCATGGATGTTGTCTTTGTAGATGTTTTGATGTACTCTTTTCATATTTTGCACTGCTGTTGAGTTTCTCCAAGGTGCTTTCTGTCTACCACTCTTCCTGACTTTCACAGGAGCAATATCATCAATTACACCTTTAACTTTTGAGTTAAAAGAATCAAGGAGAAAATCAACAGAGTCAGCAGATATGCTTGGTGTTAAAGATATGGCCTTCATAAATACCACACTAGTGTTCTCATTTAAGCATCTCTTCTTGACAGACACAGATCTAGCTTCAATGGCAGGAGAGATCAGTATATCAAAGAAAATACAGAAATGATCAGACAGTGCTACATCCTTAATAACAATCGATGAAATGTTTAGACCCTTACTGATTAGTAAATCTAGAGTGTGTCCACGATTGTGTGTCGGTCCATGTACATGCTGAGTTAGATCAAAAGTTTTTCAAACAGTTTTGATTTCTTTTGCAATATTGGTTTCTGCATTATCTATGTGATTGTTAAAATCTCCAGCAATAGCAAAACAGTCAAACTCAGAGGAAATTGTTGATAGCAGTTCGGTAAAGTCCTCAGAAAAGGCTGAAGAGTATTTTGGAGGCCTGTAAACAAGGATAAGTAAAATGCGTGGAGCACCTTTCAACACAGTACCCAGATATTCGAAAGACGGGTAATTACCAAATAATATTTGCTTACATTGATAGACATCTTTAAAAAGAGCAGCCACACCCCCGCCTCTCTTGCCCACTCTGCAGACACTCATATAAGTAAAGTTAGGAGGGGATGTTTCATTGAGTGTTTGGGGATTACTCATTTACATTCATTAATACTTTGAATCTGTTCTCAAGACGTATAGGCGGCGGTAAGAGACCAGTATTTACAATCCTTGTCAGAGCTGTATCTGGGGTAGAGGATGCTACCGCGGCAATATGTGATGCTCGTGACAATCTGATGTCTCGAGTGCCTTTGGGTCTCGCTCCCTGTTTGTACCATCGATTTGCAAGTCGATCGGCTTGTTTCTCTACACTCAGTATGGCCTGTCGAGGAGTACTAGATTCATGGGACTCACCGGCTGTATGCTGAGGGCGTCCATGACGAAGCTCTGTTGTGTGTTCGGTCTGGTTTGGTGGTCCCACAAGTAACTTTGTTTCAAGAACTGCAATCCTTTGTAAAAGTCTCTGGCAGTTAATGCAGCAAGTAGATTCCAGAAGAGGCATTTTCTCTTATCCTTTTGAATATAGGCAGCTGTGTTTTCCCTTCCCCGGAATGTAAGCTTTAATAAAAGAATTCAGCTTTTTTGTAGTAATCCAAGCGTTTTAGCACTGTGCTGATTTGCTAAAGTTAAAATTAGGTAATAAAGGAGACAAAATATAAAAATATAAAAATCCCCACTCTACTGTAGTCAGCCGTATCCAGATCAGATGGTGGACCTACACCTAGACACGACCACAACGCGTGATGTAGTCAGCCGGATCCGGGCCGTATCCAGATCAAATGGAAGACCTGCGCCTGGACACGACCACAACTCGTGATGTAGTCAGCCTGGTCTGGGCCATATCCAGATCAGATGGAGGACCTGCGCCTAGAAAGGACCACAACTCGTGATGTAGTCAGCCGGATCCGGGCCGTATCCAGATCAGATGGAGGACCTGCGCCTAGACATGACCACAACACATGATGTAATCAGCCGAATCCGAGCCGTATCCAGATCAGATGGAGGACCTGCGCCTATACACGACTACAACGCGTGATGTAGTCAGCCTGGTCCGGGCCGTATCCAGATCAGATGGAGGACCTGCGCCTAGACACGACCACAACGCGCGATGTAGTCAGCCGGATCCGGGCCGTATTCACATCAGATGGAGGACCTGCGCCTAGACACGACCACAACTCGTGATGTAGTTAGCCAGATCCGGTCCGTATCCAGATCAGATGGAGGACCTGCGCCGAGACACGACCACAACACAGCAGAGTTAGCAGAGTTAGCAGAGATTGTCAACTAGACTCGCCCCTGTGAAGGCCTCATCAACACAACAGCCAATGGCACTGATTCTCAACAAACCGTCTCCATACCCACGTGATTACTCCGATCTTCAACCAGATGGAACTGGATAAATATTCTGAATGTTCCGATCCAATCTGACTTCTGACCTATAATGCGGCCTGAATCATAATCGCACTGTTCGTTTGCTGGCCAGAGGAGAACTGGCCTAGACACGACTTAACCTGGCATCTCCCAAGGGTTTTTTTTTTCTTTTCTCCATTCTGTCACCAGCTTTGGTTCCTTGCCACTGTTGCCTTTGGCTTTTGGCTTGCTTAGTTGGGGACACTTAATATTCAACAAGATTATTGATCTGCCTGTATTGACACCATTATATGAGAACTAAACTGAGCTGAACTATACATCACTGTTTTCTTCAGAGCGGCTAAATATATAAATTAACTAAATAACTTTTTTACAACAAAAATGAACCATCACTTGACTATGACGCTTTTTTCTTCTAGATCTGCTATACAGCTGAAACAAACTTTGTTGCATTATTTTTCTGTTATCACTGTAAATCTACTTTGAAACAATCTGTATTGTAAAAAGTGCTTTATAAATAAAGGTAACTTGACTCCACTGGACCAAGAATCTTGGTGACAGGAAACAGGAAAATACATTTGGGAGCAAGTTTTTTACAAATGGTGCGAAGAGGAATATTCTTGGATGAAAACCAAACTTTTTAAACAACGATGTATTCAGGAGGCTTCGACCGCTGGTGATTGGCCTGGGCTATAGTGTGTGAATCCACCTGAAGGAGAGTCTGTCTGGCTCTCTTTCATCTGCGATGGCATCTCTGGACAAAAGCGTGAGCAGAGCAACCAGGATTCCAGACAAGGAAATAATGGCGGCTGTTAACCTATGCTACACTCAAACGGAGACAGGCCCAAAGATGACACTGGCAACGGGTTATGTGTGTACTCAACCAATGAAAGTTGCTGACTTGAATTCTGAGACAAGACTCGCTCCAAATCTTGGTTCGCCCTCTCAGTCTTACAATTGCTCTGAGGATGGAAACCAGAGGAAAGACTAACAGTCAACCCCAGAAACCAACAAAACTCCTTCCCAAATTTGGAAACAAATTGGGGACCCCTGTCAGAGACCACGTCCGTAAGGAGGCCATGAATGTGAAAGAGGTAGTCAATGACAGCAAACGCCATCTCTCTGGCAGAGGGTATTTTGGACAGAGGGATGAAGTGTGTCGCCTTCGAGGACTGGTCCACCAAGTTCAAAACCACCATGATGCCCTGGGAGGGAAGGAGGGCTGTGACAAAATTGAGCTCAATGTGGGACCAGGGTCTCGAAGGGTCAGACATTGGCTGAAGGAGTCCAGCTGGAGGTCGACTGAAGGTCTTACAACTGGCACAAACTGAGCTGGCCAAATCAAAACAGCATATGTCATTAGCCATAGATTGCCACCAGAACCACTGTTTAGTGAGAAAAATGGTATGATTCGCCCCCGGATGATAAGCTACCTTAGAGCAATGGCCCCATCGGATGACATCGGTCCGTAAACTCTCATGCACAAACAAACGGTAACACTTTTGAACATTCAGCTGACTATAATTAACTCTGCAACTATATGTCTACTAGCTCTCATTAGAGTATTAGTAGACTGTCTGCTCAATATCTGCTAACTCTTTATTGTGATGGTCCCCCAGCAGACATTACATTTACATTTATTAATTTAGCAAATGGGAACAATAGAAACAGTTAAACTAACAGTAGGACCACAAAATGTAAGTGCTATAACCTTTCTCAGTCTAATCTAACGCAGAACCCGTAAAGGTGTTTTTATATATATATATATATATATATATATATATATATATATATATATATATATATATATATATATATATATATATAATAGAAAGGAAGAGAAAAGTGTTAGTTTTACTGGAGCAAGTGCTGCCGAAAGAGATGCGTCTTCAACCGTTTATTGAAGATGGCGACGGACTCCGCAGCTCTGGTTGAGTTGGGTAGGTCATTCCACCAGCAGGGAACAGTCATGGTAAAGGTCTGAGAAAGAGATTTTGTGCCTCTTTGACATGGTACTACAAGACGACGTTTGCTTGCAGAGCGCAAGTTTCTGGATGGCACATAAGTCTGAAGTAATGAGTTTAGGTAAAAGGGAGCAGAGCCAGTGGTTGTTCTATAGGCAAGCGTCATTGACTTGAATTTGATGCGAGCTGCAACTGGCAACCAGTGCAATTTTGTGAGGAAAGGAGTTACGTGTGCTCTCTTTGGCTCGTTAAAGACCACTCTAGCTGCAGCATTTTGGATTAGCTGTAGAGGTTTGATAGAGCAAGCTGGAAGACCAGCCAGAAGAGCAGTACAATAGTCCAGTCTGGATAGAACAAGCGCTTGGACAAGGAGTTGTGTAGCATGCTCTGATAGGAAGCGCCTGATCCTCCTAATGTTGTATAAGGCAAATCTGCAGGACCAGGCAGTTCTAGTAATGTGGTCTGTGAAGTTCAATTGATCATCAATAACAACTCCAAGGTTCCTGGCTGACCTTGAGGGAGTTATGGATGACGGACCTAGCTGAATAGTGAAGTTGTGATGAAGTGTTGGATTGGCCGGGACCACAAGTAGCTCTGTCTTCGCAAGGTTTAGTTGAAGGTGGTGTTCCTTCATCCAGCCAGAGATGTCTGTCAGGCAGGCTGAGATGCGAGCAGCTACTGTCGGATCATCAGGCTGGAATGAGAGGTAGAGTTGTGTGTCATCAGCGTAGCAGTGATAGGAAAAGCCATGTTTCTGAATCACAGTTCCTAGTGATGTCATGTAGATGGAGAAGAGAAGTGGTCCAAGCACTGAGCCCTGAGGCACTCCAGTAGCCAGATGTTGTGACCACCTCACTCCTCCACGATACCCTGAAGGACCTACCTGAGAGGTAAGACTTGAACCATTGGAGTGCGTTCCCGAGATGCCCTTCATCTTTAGGATTGACAGGAGGATCTGGTGGTTAACTGTGTCAAAGGCAGCAGACAGATCCAGCAGGATGAGAACTGAGGATTTGGAAGATGCTCTTGCCAGTCTCAGAGCTTCAATAACTGAGAGCAGAGCAGTCTCAGTTGAGTGTCCATTTTTGAAACCAGACTGATTGTTGTCCAAGAGGTTGTTCTGTGTAAGAAAGGAAGAGATCTGGTTGAAAACAACTCGTTCAAGTGTCTTCGCAACGAATGGAAGGGATAACGGTCTGCAATTTTCCAGATGTGCTGGATTAAGAGTAGGTTTCTTAAGCAGTGGGGTTACCCGAGCCTGCTTAAATGCTGTGGGAAAGGTACCAGTGTGAAGAGAGGTGTTTATGATGTGCGTGAGTGCGGGTATAACTGAGAAAGAAATTGCTGGAAGTAGGTTAGTAGGAATAGGATCAAGCAGACAGGTAGTAGGACGATTGGAAAGGAGGACTTTGGAGACTTCTGCCTCTGAAAGCAGAGAGAATGAGGGTAGAATGTGTGTGTTAGCTGGTAAAATGTGTGTGTCAGTTTGTGGATTGGTAAATTGGCCGCTGATGGTGCTTGTTTTATTCATGAAGAATGTAGCAAAGTCGTCAGCTGTTAGGGTTGATGAAGGAGGAGGAGGAGGGGGGTTGAGAAGAGAGGAGAAGGTTTTGAAAAGCATGCGAGAGTCAGAAGAATTGTTAATTTTGTTGTGATAGTAAGTCATTTTAGCAGTAGAGATATTAGCGGAGAAGGAAGAGAGGAGGGATTGATAAAGACCAAGGTCAGTAGGATCTTTCGATTTGCGCCACCTCCTCTCTGCACCCCGGAGTTTAGAACGATGTTCACGGAGAACAACAGATAACCAGGGGGCAGAGAGTGTGCTGCGGGCTGGCCTGGACGAAAGGGGGCAGAAGTTGTCCAAGCAGGATGTTAAAGTGGAGAAAAGAGAATCAGTTGCACTGTTAGTATCTAGTGTTGAGAGCTTATCAGGTGGCGGTAGTGTGGATGAGACCAAAGAGGATGGGCGAGAGGGTGAGAGTGAGCGTATTATACTTTATAACTGACTATAAGTCACTTTGCAACTACATGTCAACCCTTATATGAACCCTGACCCTACCAGTCTACAAAACTCTACTAACACTCTAATGAGAGTTAGTAGACATAGGATTTGTCAAAGTTCCTTATATCACATAATGTTTTTAAAGGGACCATCCAAATGAAGTGAAACCAAACAACCCTGAGCCTTCCAACCAAGGCGCCAAAGCCTCCAAGCAAGCTTGGCTTGCCAGCAACTGTTACCAATGTCGTAATTGTGTTCCACAGGAGAAAACAAATGAGAGAAAAACACGCAAGGATGCATCTTGTCATCCGCAGAGGAACCACTGGAGAGAACCGCACCCACCCCAACCTCTGATGCATTGACCTCCTCCCACAGTCAAGGCGTCAGGAGGAGCAGCGAGTTGTCTAGCTAATTGTCTAATTCCCAGCTAATGTGAAAAAATGAGGTAAAATTAGCAAAGCTAGAAACCTTCTGCAGGCATTGCGCGAGAATCTGTATTGGCCAAACCCACCACAGCCTGAAATTTATTGGTATCTAATGCGACACCCCCTCGATGAGAACGATGTAACCCAAAAAGGGAACGACTGTAATTAAAAAATGCATTTTCTCCACCTGACAAAAACCTGTTCTCTCGCAGCCTCTGAAGCACTGGTTATTTTGAAAGCGTATAATACAGAACAGAATAAGAGCATCCTGATACACTTATAGCAGTATGATTTAACAGAGTTTATTGCAACAACATTTCATCTCTTTCTCATTAAACACCCAGACAATAAAATCCATAGGCGGAGTTCTCAAAGCAATACCACTTTCGGAAAACCTTGTTTCTATTTAACAGCCTGGCTTTTGATGACGGCATCACCAATGTTCTTCAGCTGCCCCACAAGTATTAACACAATCCCTGAGCCTTTCATGATCCTTCTCCTCCCGGGAGATCCAAGTTCTGCCCCACCTGCATGGAAGAGATAATAATTCACTCGAAAAAAAGTTTGCACAAACGTTGGCTCGACTCTGGAGACAAGGGCCGACTCTGATTGTAGAGGTCTATCAGATCATCAAGGCAGAAACACTGAAGCGCAAACACCCTGAGAGAGGCATAAACGCTGAAGAGGCATAAACGCTGAGCGGCAGAAACGCTGACGGCAGAAACCTGAGCGGCAGAAACGCTGAGCGCAGAAACGCTGAGCGGCAGGAAACGCTGACGGCAGAAACTGCTGAGAGGCAGAAACGCTGAGAGCAGAAACGCTGAGAGGCAGAAAACGCTGTAGAGCAGAAACGCTGAGAGCAGAAACACCGATACAAAACACGGGATGGCAGAGACACAGAGGCTGAGACACAGGGGAGAGGCTATCTCTGAGCAGGCAGAGACACTGAGTGGGCAGAGACACGAGAGGCAGAGACACTGAAGGCAGAGACACGAGAGGCAAGACACTAAGCAGAGACACTGAGGGCAGAGACACAGAGAAACACTGTGAGGCAAGAAACACTGAGTGGCAGAAACACTGAGTGGCAGAAACACTGAGTGCAGAAACACTGAGTGCTAGAAACAATGAGTGGCAGTAATAAAAAAAAAAAAAAAAAGAACACTGAGTGCAGAAACAGGCGACCGAGAACTGATAGGCAGAGACACTTGAGAGCAGAGAACACGAAGGCAGAGACACTGAGAGCAGAAACCGGAAAGGCAGAAACACGAGTGGCATAGACACTGAGAGGCAGAAACACTGAGAGGCAGAAACACGGATACAGTATCACGAAGCAAAACACTGAGAGGCAAGACACTGAGTGGCTGAGACACTGAAGGCAGAGACATGAGGGGCAGAGAAACACTGTGGAAACACTGAGAGCAGAAAACCTGAGGCTGGAAACACGGGAGGGCAGAACCACTGAAGCAGAGGGAACACGGAAGCAGAACACGGAGAGGCAGAGACACTGAGAGCAGAGACACGAGAGCAGAGACACTGAGAGGCAGAGACACGGAGAAGGCTGAGACCCTGAGAGCAGAGACACTGAGAGGCAGAGACACTGAGAGGCGAAACACTGAAGAGGCGAAACACTGAAAACCCACAGAGAGGCAGAAACACAGAGAGGCAGAAACACAGAGAGCAGAGACCTGAGCGCAGAGACGCTGAGAGGCAAGACACTGAGAGCGGCAGAGACACTGAGCGCAGAGACACTGAGCGGCAGAGACACTGAGCGCAAGAGACACTGAGCGCAGAGACACTGACGGCAGAGATCACTGAGCCTAGAGACACCTGAAGCGGCAGAGACACTGAGAAAACACTGGAGAGGCAGAGACACTGATAAACACTGAGCGGCTAGAGACACTGAAGGCAGAGACACTGAGAAACACTGAGAGGCAGAAACCTGAGAAACACTTGCGGCAGAAACACTGAGCGGCAGAAACACTGAGAAACACTGAGCCGCAGAGACATCAGACAGCAGAGACACTGAGAGGCAGAGACACTGAGAAACACTGAAGGCAGAAACACTGGGAGAGCAAAACACTGAGAAACACTTGAGTGCGCTAAACACTGGAAACACTGAGCGGCAGAGACACTGAGAGCAGAGACACAGAGAGGCAGAGACACAGAAGAGCTGAGAACCACAGAGAGCAGAGACACAGAGAGGCAGAGACACAGAGAGGCAGAGACACTGAGAGGCCAGAGACACGAGACAGAACACTGAGCGTCGAGACACAGTGCGCAGAGACACTGAGGGCAGAAGACAACTGAAGGGGCGAAGACACTGAGGGGCGAGAGACACTGGAGGCAGAGACACTGAGTGCAGAACACTGAGGGCAAGACACTGAGAGGCAGAAACCTGAGGGGCAGAAACACTGAGCGGCAGAAACACTGAGCGGCAGAAACACTGATCGGCAGAACTACTGAGAGGCAGAAACTCTGTAGCAGAAACACTGAGAGGCAGAAACACTGAGAGGCAAAACACTGGGGATGCAAAACACGGAAGGCAAAACACGGAGCGCAGAAACACGGAGCGGCAGAAACACTGCCGCAGAAACACTGAGCGGCAGAAACACTGAGCGGCAGAACACTGAGCGGCAGAAACACTGAGCGGCAGAAACCTGAAGCCAAAACACAGAGGGGCAGAATCACTGAGGCAGAAAACTCTGAGAGGCCGAACACAGTAGCTTGATTCCTTTTTTAAAAACACGACCTATTCAAAATGCCACAGTAATTCAGCAAGCCTCACACACACTCCTCACATATGCAAACACTCATTGCTTTACTGAACACCAACCAATCATGGCTTTAAATAGGCCTTATATACAGGCCAAAGTCAGTTATAGGTTTATCGTAACTGGTGTAATATTGTATTCACACCACAAATACTTACAGTAAAAAATAAAAATAGGTAGTTTTCAATCTGCTGTGTGGGTGGTACCGAGTTTTCGAAACATCTCTCGACAATTGCTTTCAATCTTGAACAGAAAAATTACGTAGAAGTTCATGAAAGGAAAGAGCTTTAGGTTTTTAAATAACTTGTCTATACAATATTTCCAAAAATATAATAGTTATGGCAACGCGGTTGCATCGGAGACAAATGCTTGCTTTGAGATTTGTTTGTGATATTTTTGAATGCAGTGCTTCCATTGCAAGTAGATTGACATTTTGCATTTTTGCATTTTGTTGTGTGCCAATTGTTTATTTGTGTGTAAAGTTTGGGGGAAAAAAGGAAAAGCTTTGAAAATGTGTGTGAAGCAGATTTTTTCATATTTTAAATAAACACAAAAAACAGAGATGAAAATTAACTTCAGTAAGAAACATTTAAACTTTGGCTACGGATAAATAAATGTTTCAAGTGATATCCCCAAAGATCTGAAATTAGGCACAATTTTTTCTCCATATAGTTTAATCCATTCTAAGCAATTAAAACAAGTGGGTTACAACTAGCCCGCGTTAGTTTATGCTCACCCATACTGTTCCTGAATAAGTGGATCAGATGCACCATTTTCACAGTTTTGTGGACACGGGGTCTGTTTCCCGGGGTTCTTGGGGGGGGGGCCCGGGGGGGGGGGGGGGTTTGGGTGTGGAATACCCATACAGAAGATTCGGGGCAGACAATAAAATAAACACCCAGAAACATAGCAACTACCTAATAATGTGCTTGAAACTGGCCCAAAAACCCTCTGCGAACACCTCTATATGCTGAAGATGGAGGTCAAGTATGTGTTCAACCCTCCTACGTTCCTTGCTAAAGCTTGAACATTGATTTATTCGAAAGGAACAGCAAATGCCGCCCATTAAATCTGATTTCACTCGCGTTTATACCATTAAATGTTATCTTTTAAAGGTCCAATAGATCAAATATGGAGCGTGTTCGGTTTTCTGCTTTGACACTGACAAATACAATCACAGGGAGGGAAACCCATCACACATTCTGCAGGGGATTGACTATTAATTTTTCAAAACTAATTTTCTCGTCTGTCTGAATGACTTTGGCGAATATATATTCTCACCTGCCAACAAATATAGATTGTCAGGGCTGTTTCATCAGAGGCGAAGAAAGGGTTTCTGGCAAGGTGTCCTTCCAGTTGATTTTAACTCATATCAGCTCCGATCCATTTCTTCATTTCCCCTGCCTGTGAATTTGTTCTCGCCTGTTCATTAACATGTAAATAGATTTCTACTGAGAAATTCAAAACTGGCCTGATTGAACCAGCTTTCTTTCAACAAACAACACACACATTTAGAATTAGTATGATTTCTACAGTGTGTGTGTTGTGTGCGTGCGTGCGTGCATGTGCGGGTCGTGTGCGTGTGCTGTGCGTGTGTGTGTGTGTGTGTGTGTGTGTGTGTGTGGGTTGGGTTGTGTGTGTGTGTGTGTGGGGGGGGGGGGTTGTGTGTGGTGTGGTGTGATGGTAGTTTAGGTTTAGTGTAAGGGGGAATAGAATATACAGTTGTACAGTATAAAACCATTACGCCTATGGGAGGTCCCTCATAATGATTGTTCACCAACATGTGTGAGTGGAGTGAGTGTAGTGTGTTGAGAAGACAGAGACCTAGTGTTATTCTCGTCTCTCAGAGAGAGGTGGAGACAGAAGAACACTTCTCATACACTGTGATCACTATCACAGCATTAGATCGGACTATTTCACTACTTCCAACAACTAGAAACCAAATTTTATGGCATTACCAAAATTCCGAAAAATTAATCATATGGGGATTATCGCCACTGGGAATCACAACAGCAGCAAGTAAGTAACAGCCTACACACCTACGAAGTCAGCCATGGACAAAACTAAAGTCTGAATGTTGGATCAAAAGCATGGTATGTTTTTTTTATTTTGATATATAAATATATTCATGCAATGGTTTACTGATTAATTTGATTGATTATTTGTTCATTACCCATGTAATGGCCACTGCTTTGGCAATCTGACAAGTCATGCCAATTAAACCATCTGGAATTTGAAAAATAAGAGAGAGAGAGAGGGGGGGGGGGGTGAGAGGAGAGAGAGAGAGAGGAGAGGGAGAGAGAGTGAGAGAGGAGAGAGAGAGAGAGAGAGAGAGAGAGAGGAAAAGAGAGGAGAGAGAGAGGAGAGAAGTGGGGAAAAGGTGGAGAGTCACTGACCTGACCCAATCAAACACATGCGGAAAATTATATGTGACCATATGTTAGCTTTAGAATACTCATAGGTGTCTGTTCAAGAATGATCATAATCCTAATCACTGTTTTTATTGTTATTTTTTTATTTTTATTTATAATTATTTTTTTACTTTTTAATCAATGAGTAAAATTGACCGACTCACCATAACTCTATATAACCTCTATACCTTTCTAATTGATTACTCTATATTTTAAACAAGAATGGGTCATGGAATTTCATACATTTTTCTGGTAAATCCGAATATTCGACAATGTCATCGTTTAAAATAACATGCTACACATTCAGGGGATGTTCTCTTCTGCTTTTAGGGGAGAAAAACTACTAACCTGATTTTGTAAATATGGATATATTCAGACAAATATATTACTGAGACATGGGTGGCTTTAAGACTCCAAAATCTGCACTCCTCCACAACTACAGAGAGCTACGAATCCCTCAACCAAACAGCCTAATATTAAAAAAAAAGAAACGGAAGAGAATCCATGAGAATCATAGTTTGGTTAAAAGACCATCTGTGGCACTATATTCAGCCTGTGAAAAAAGGAAAACACATATTTGGTAACACTTCAAAAAAGCCTTTTGTGTTTAGAATGAGGACATGTACCTGTTGCCACATACATCCCCCCGATATGAGTCCCTCCTTATTATAATGAAGACATCTTCCCAACCCTACAGTCAGAGATCGTTTACTTTCATCTCTAGGGTTGGTTCTGTTAATGGGGTAACTGACGCTAGACCCGGGGAAGGAAACGGATTACATACCTCAGATTGAGACAAATATATTACAACTCACAATTATCTCAACAGGAAATACCACTTTACTAAGGCACGCAAAGGAGTAAAACACGATAAACAGCCACGGAAAACAATCTGCAGCTCTGCAAAAGCCTGGGTCTGTATAAAGTTAACGGCAGGACAAAGGAGATTCTCTGGGTCGGTTCACCAACCCTCATCTCTCGCATCAGCGCAGTAGATTACGCACACTGATGTAGAAACCACAGTAAACTCAACGAATTCCACAGTAATGCCACACTGCATTATCAGACCACAGCCACACAGTCCTCATTCTGAACAGACCCAGAATCTCCGGCCCTTCAGATCCCAAGGTTAAACTGCCCCCCTCCCATCCCACGTTTATATGGGTAAAGACAGTCCTGCCCAGTATGAAGCCCAGCCTCCACAGCAACCCGGGTCCCAGAACTGATAGATTCATTTCTGTCTACTTCAGGTTAGCGAAGAGAAAGAAAACCAATCAATTTAGCAACTCATCAATTAAACAAAATATTTTCCTACAGTGGCAGAAAAGCCTGAGAAAAAGAAAAAATTATAGATGTAAGAAAGAAATGCTAAAGATGGCTGTTTGATAAAAAGGCCAAAAAATTAAGAAAAGAATTACTATCATTAATCAAACGTAAACACAGATACCCTTAAAACCAACTAACACGAGACACATATCAGCAAAACCCTCAAATCATACAAGTCACTACTAATTACGAAAAAAGCTGATCACATGAAAGCAAAGCTTAATAAGATGGGGGGGGATGGGGCAGGGTAGATCAGAATTCTGTTTTGGAATTATGAATAAATTAGATAAATCAAAAGAACCCCAAACACATTCCATCTATGACCCAAACCATCTGGAAACCGAACATTTGGAAAACTCTAGTCTCCCAAAACGAACCTAGCCTCACCCAAAAACCTCTACCTCACCACTCTATAACCCTGAGCGCACTGTAAAAGACGCAGCTAAACCATCTAGACCAGCCCATATTATTACACAACTGACCGACAAGATAAAATCCCCAAAAAATAAAAAATCCTGTGGCGTAGGATTTTAATATCAGAATGAGATGCTGAAAACACAGCAGCCCCAAACTGAAAGATGCAATTCTCAAACTAATTCAATCTTATTAAAAGCAGGACACTTCCCTGAGAACTGGAAAGAAAAATTGATTACACCAATCTTAAACAGGGGCGAGAGTACGACCAAATAATATATAGGGGCATCATCAGTGAGCACAACCGGGGCAAACTCTTCTGCTCCATCATCAACGACAGGCATTTCAGTTCCTCCAACAACACAAGACCGTAACAATTCTAGAATTGGATTTATGCCTAAACAGAGAACATCAACCACATCTAAACACACTCCACACAACTCATACAAAAACAATGTCCAACAAACAAAACAAGGAAAATATTTGGCTGGCCTTCATTAACTTTAAAAAAGTCCTTTATTCGGTATGGGCATAATGGCTTTTTCCTGAAACTGATGTCCAAGTGGAATATGGAGGAAGGACATAGTGACGCATAAAGGACATATACAACGGGAACAAGTGCGGGGTTAAGATTAATGACAAACGTACTGATTATTTCATCCACTAAAGGAGATTCAGTCAAGGCAGCAGCCTCACCCAACTCCGCTTTAATTACTATATTAATGAATTGGCATCAACAAGAGAATCCTCTAGGTTTTTCCTGTCTGACCCCGAGGACAGAGAGAATCAGAAGCCACCTGTACGCTGACATCTTTCTGCTGCTGTCCTCCACGTGAAAGGCTCTGCCCCACAGCCTCTCCGCTTCGTGACCAGTACAGCAGCGACTGGCCTTACCCATCAACATGGACAAGTCATCTTGCCTGGTCTGGCCCTCGAGGACAGAGAGATCAGAAGCCTCCTGTCGATGCTTCTCTGTTCTCCTCATGAAGAGGGTCTGCACCACAGCCTCTCGCTTCTGGACCAGAACAGCAGCGACTGGGCCTTACCCATCAACATGGACAAGTCCAAAATTAGGACTTTCAGGGAAGGAAACCTTTGCCTTACGGACAAAAATCAAATTTACAACTTGGGGAACAATTCTTAATCATGTCACCTGTTTATAATATTTTGGTCTGACATCTCAGCTTCTGGAAAATTGACACTGCAATAAAAGATCTGACTGATAAAGGACGTAGGGCTTATTTACAGTATAAGAAAACCCTGTTCAAATTACCCACCATTAAACTGTGGCTGAAAATCTTCGTACAGCATCATCAAACCCATCCTTCCTACGGCAGTGAAATCTAGGGCCCCAAATCTAAATTAAATTCGATGTCCTGGGACAAACCCCGCTGAAATTTTCCACCTTGAAGTTCTGCAAGAACATCTGGAACTCACAGAAACGCTCCAAGTGCTGGGTTTGCCGGCAGAATTCGGCAGATTCCCTCTCCTATCTGAGATCCAGAAGAGAGCCGTGAAGTTCTGGTTCCATCATCAGACGCGCAGACAGAGACCATCCCTGCGCCCTCAGACACAGGCAGACCCACAGAGCGACCCCATGAGAATAATTAGTGGAAAAAAAAACACCAACTCAATTCATCAATTCAATTCAGGACACTCAAAAGTAAAAGAAATAGGGAAAATAACCAAGAAAATCACATACACGATTGGGCAGATAAAGGTCACACAATTAAATAAAATAAAATACTTCCAGCAAAATTAAGTCTGAGATAAATTGGCACCATACCTTACTGATAACCTAACTATGGTCAGAGAAAGCTCCTGACAAGGGTATCGCATTAGTGACCACAGTCTGGTGTTGTGGAGTCGGCCGAACACAGGGAGAGCTGGAGAGAGAAAGAGTGTGTGTGTGAGTGTTGGGGGGGGGTGGGGTGTGGGGGGTGTGTTTGTGTGTGTGTGTGTGTGTGTGTGTGTTGTGTGTGGTGAGGGTTGGTGTGTGTGTGGTGTGTGTGTGTGTGTTGTGTGTGTGTGTGGGTGGAAAGGACTGCAGACTGTGTCCACACTGCACTGATGGAGTCGTAGAGGACGAGCTGCACGTCCTCACCGAGAGCAGCAATGTATAAACAACATCAGAGACGTGTATTTTCACAAAGAGCACATATTATACCTCAATTCAACAGGTGACCCCCACAAACAAACTGTGTTATATTTTGGGAGAGAAAGAAGAGTGTGTTCACACTGCAGGCAGTGTGTGTCCTCGCTGCCATCACATGAGGACAGGGCTGAACCCTCTTTTCACTTACACTGCCTCTCTGTACTTATTTTTGTTATTGTATATATTTCTATTTTATTTTACGTATATATGATATATTTATGCATAATATGGAATTTTTTTATTGTTCACTTTCTTTATCTACATTTTGTTTGTATATTACTATTGCTTTTAGGCAATATTGTGCTATTTTTACAGTCATGCCAATAAAGCTCATTGAATGAATTGAATTGAGGATGAGAGAGGTTGAGAGAGGCAGGAGAGAGAGAGGAGAGAGAGGAGAAGAGCGTGAGAGAGAGAGAGAGAGAGAGAGAGAGAGAGAGAAGAGGAAGGAGGGGAGAAAGGGAGAAGGGGGAGGTAGGAGAGAGAGAGAGAGAGGGAGAGAGGGAGAGAGCGTGAGAGAGAGAGTGAGAGAGAGAGAGAGGGAGAGAGAGTGCGAGAGAGTGAGAGAGAGAGAGAGAGAGAGAGGGAGAGAGAGAGAGGCGAGAGAAGAGAGGAGAGAGATGTGAGAGATGAGAGAGAGAGTAGAGAGTAAGAGAGAGAGAGAAAGAGGGGGAGTGAGAGAGAGAGAGAGAGAGAGAGTAGAAGGGGAGATGGATTTTGGGTGGTTGTAGAAGAGAGAGAGAGGAAGAAGAGTGAGAGAGAGAGAAGAGAAGAGAGAGAGAGAGAGAGAGAGAAGAGAGAGAGAGAGAAGAGGAGAGAGAGAGAAAGAGAGAGAGAGGAGTGAAGAGAGCCTCGGGATGATGCGTATTAGTAATCCTCAGCTTTGCTCCATGCCAGCCAATGTGAACTCCCAAATAATCGCAGATAAGCAGTGGAGGAGAGAAGAAGTGTTGTCGATGTGAAGAAGAGCGAGTGATGCGGAGGGACAGACAGACACACACTCGATGATGTTCTCGCTGGCTCTTTCACATGCACTGATGATGAGAGAGTCATTAAACCTTACTTCTATGAGTGAATTTCTTGGAAACCGAATTCATGCAACATTATTATACACATTGTTTGCATCAGAATTGTTTTACGAGCCATCTAGTGAGACCTTGATTTGACAATAACAGAGCCCCTAAAGCCATAACATCATTTTCCTGTTTGTCTTCTCTGATGAAGAGGGGCCGGGGGGGGGGCAAGCTGTCACTCACAGGAGATCAGCCAATAGCAAACCACAGCCATCCAATACCCATCAATTCCTCACAGACCAAGATCAAGCCCCGCCCACATCTGATCTTGTTTCATTACACACATCACAATATTTACAACTTCCCTTAAACGCTGTCCTACTCTACTTAATGCAGACATTTAACCTCTTATATATACCGTTTATAACTAGCCATAACACAAAACTCCCTGCAGTTCTGCAATTATAAAACAAACGTATATTTCTGACTAAAACATTCATTGGTATCAGAAAAAATACAAAATATATATATATTATATGCTAATATAACAGAATGTATGATAATAGAATAGAATAGAAATTATATTATAATATTATAATCGGAGATCTCCCAGAAAGTGAATTCCAAGACTTTTGTCTTCATTGCATGGAAATTAAAACAATTGAATGTCTCATATATTTGTTGATTTTTTGTCATCAGTTTCCTGTAAACTAGAATAATTCTATTGAGAGGCTAAAAGAGATTTTGTATTTGACATCATCTTTTTAAAAAAACTTCAAATGCATATTATTAGTGTACATTTAAACACTATATCTCAGGGTAGTTATACAATAAAAAACAATCTGAAAAGAGGCGCAAAGTACTGTATCATTTAATTAAATTATGTTAATTTTACGATTTATTTTACAGTGCATAATATAAAATACATTAAATTTGAATATGGGCGTTTGAATATAAGCATTTACTGATATTGTGGCAGTTAAGGTAGCAAACACTTTAGCAGCAGGTGTCCGCCATTAGCCTATGTTGTAGAAGAGAGAGAGAGAGAGAGGGTGAGGGGGAGAGAGAGGGGGGGAGAAGAGAGGGTGAGGGAGAAGAAGAGAGAGAGGGGAGAGAGGGGGGGGGAGAGAGGTGAGGGGAGAAGAGAGAGAGGGGGGGGGGGAGTGAGAGGAGAGAGAGGAGAGAGAGAGAGGAGAGAGAGGGAGATAGGGGAGAGAGAGAGAGAGGGGGGAGAGTGAGAAGAGAGGTGAGGGGGAGAAGAGAGAGAGGGGGGAGAGAGAGGGGGGGGGAGAGAGAGAGAGAGAGAGAGAGGGGGAGGGGGAAGAGAAGAGGGGGGGGAGAGGAGAGAGAGGGTGAGGGGGAAGAGGGGGGGGTGGAGGGGACACATGGTAGAGAGGTGAGGGGAGAGAGAGAGAGAGAGAGAGAGGGGGGAGAGTGAGGGGGGAGAGAGAGTGAGAGGGGGGAGAGAGAGAGAGAGAGAGGCGTGAGGGGGTGAGAGTGGAGGAAAGAAAGAGAGGGGGAGAATTATAGAGGAGAGTGAAGGTGAGGGGGAGAGAAGAGAGAGAGAGAGAGAGAGGGTGAGGGGGAGAGAGAGAGAGAGAGATAGAGAGAGAGAGAGAGAGGGGGAGGGGGAGGAGAGAGGAGAGAGAGAGGGGGGGAAGAATGATTTGGGGTGGTGGGGTGTAGAGAGAGAGGGGGGTGAGGGGAGAGAGAGAGGTGAGAGAGTGTTAAGGGGTGAGGGGGAGAGAGAGAGAGAGATGAGAGGGGGAGGGGTGAGAGTGAGTGAAAGAGGGGGGGGTAGTAAGTGTGTGAGGGGGGAGAGAGAGAGAAGGGGTTTAGGGGAGAGTAAGAGAGGGGGGGAGAGATAGAGTGAGATGGGGGTGTGTGGTTGGGGGTTTGGGGGGTTGGTTGGTGGTGGTTGGTATGGGAGGTGAGGTGTGTTGGTGTGGGGGTGGGTGTGTGGGGGAGTGTTGTTGGTGGGGGTTTAGTTTGTGAGTGGGGGGTGAGTGTTTAGGGTGTGTGGGGGTGTGTGTGTGAGTGTGTGTGTAGTGGGGGGGGTGTGTGTGTGTGTGGGGGTAGTGTGAGGGGTAGTGTGTGAGATATGGAGGGTTGTGGTTAGTTAGTGTTGGGGGGGGTGTGAGAGTGAGAGAGGGTGTGGGAGATGTTTGAAGAGTGAGTAGAGTTGGGGTTTTTGGTGAGAGAGATGAGTGTTGGGTGGGGAAGTGAGAGTGAGAGTGAGAGAGGGGTGGGAATGAGAGAGTATGTGAGAGAGAGAGAGGTGAGAGAAGTGTAGAAGTTGGATGGGAGTGAGTTTTTTTGTGTTGTTGTGTTGAGTGTGTTATGGTGTTTTTGGGTTAAGTAGATGGGTGTTTTTGTGTGTTTTTGTTTGTGTGTGTATGTGAGTGATGAGTTTGGGGGGAGTTGTGTGTTGTGAGAGTGTGGGGGTGTTGTGTGTGTTGTAGTAAGAGTGGGTGTGGGGGTTGTGTTGTGTGTGTTGAGGTATGTGTTGTTTTTTTTGTTTGTTGTGTGTGTGTAGTTGTGTGTGTGTTTGTTTTTTTTTTTGTTGGTTGTTGTTTGGTGTGTGTTTGTGGGTGGGTGTGTTTTTTTTTTTTTTGTGTTGTGTGTGTTTTTTTGTTGGGTTGTTTGTTTGTGTTTTGTGTTTGTGGTTGGTGTGTTTTGGTGTTGTGTTGGGGTGTGTGTTGTGTGTGTGTGTGTGTGAGTGTGAGTGTGTGTTGTTTGGGGTGGGTGTGTGTTGTGTAGTGTTGTTTGTGTTGTGTGTGTGTGTGTTGTGTGTGATGGGTGGGGTGTGATGTAGGAGTGTGAGGAGTGTTGAGAGGGTGATGGAGTGGTGAGTATGGGAGTGTTGTTGAGTGTTGGGTGTGTTGTGTGTGTGTTTTGTGTGTTTTGTGTTATTGGGTTTTGTGTGTTGTGTGTGTGTTGTGTGTAATGTGGGTTTTTGTTTGTGTTGGTTGTTTTTGAGTAGTGTTGTGTGTTTGGTGTGAGTGTGTGTTGTGTTGTATTGAGAGTTTTGGTTTTTGTGGGTGTGGTTTTGTTGTGTATTTGTGGTTTTTTTTTTGTTTTTTTTTTTTTTGTTTTGTTTTGTGTGAAGAGAGAAGAGAGAGTGAAGTGTGAGAGAAGAATGAGAGAGAGTGAAGGCTTTTCTGCCCAGATTTATCCCATCATGCCGGAACTGTGACACTGATAAACGTCCTTCTCCCTGGAGAAGATGCAATACAGCAGCACTTGCGGCTAATGATGTCAACGCCAGATACAGCGACTTCTCTGCGTGACCCACTGTATTCATTCAGTTTTAAAGATCGATTTTATTTATGTATCTAAACTATTTACATTACATATGACATGATGTATACATAAATGTATTATTTGTTTGTTTGTTTGTTTGTTTTATTATTTAATGTTGATGCTTTGGCAACAATGTGTTACGCAGACATGCTAAATAAAGCACATTGGTATTGAAAATTGAGAGAGAGAGACAACACAGTGACCCTCAATGTGTGTGTGTGTGTGTGGTGTTGTGTGTGTGCGTGTGTGTGTGTGTGTGGTGTGTGTGTGTTGTGGTGTGTGTGAGTGGTGGTGGTGTTGTGTTGTGTGTGTGTGTGGTGTGTTGTGGTATCAAATGTTCACACATATTGTTAATTGAACACTGTTAATTTGTACATTTAAATATGTTATATTATATCATTTTATTATTTTGATGTCTATATAATTATTATATGTATTTATAAGCAAAAAAGAGTTTTTGTCGTAGTTTATAGTGAGGAATAGGACCCGGATCTATAGAGATGACCAAAACATTCATAAAACAAACTAAATAAAAGTGTCACTAAAAATGAAAATAACCCTCAAATTGTATTCTTCTGCGATGCACTTTTAAGCACAAGGTTTCATGGGCTTTCTACTATTAAAGTCCCCCTGTGGTGAGATCCACTTTTACTGTAGTTTAGTGTCTATGTGGTGTTTAATATGCCTTTAAGACACACATGTGTAAGTTCATAGTCGACAGCATTGCTGAGTATTTTCCTGCTTAAAACTGCAGTGAAACCAAAACAGTCTCAAAACCACGCTTTGATATCAGCTGGTGTTTTTCTGACGTCACAAACGACCTGTAAACAATCAGATCAACGTGTGCTCGTCAACCATGGAATCTCCTGAGGAGGTGGAGGAGGGGGAGCAGGGCTCATTTGCATATTACATAGAATCCCAGCACCGCCCACTCATCTAAATGAGGCAAGGGTGTCGAGTTACCATCAAGATATTTTAAGGCATTAAGATGTTTTTCCAAGGAAAAAAAACTTTAATATATAATTTTGTTGATCAAAGATGCGTTTTTAAGGGATACAATTACATGACAGCGTACATTCATTTTACATGAAAACTCCCATGTGTAGTAACAATGAAATTCAGAAAATCGAATAAAGTTATTATGTAGTTAACGACTTCTTATGGGATCGAGTGATCAACTCATTTTAAACATATTAATGAATACCAATATTTGTTTGATGATTTGTATTACAATAACCACTAAATGTTTGGTTTTTGACGAATTCTGTTAAAGCTGACAAAATGAAAGGCTTGAAATATTTCCTCACCAATTCTGGAGAATTTATTGTCACTCTGTGTGTCACAATTGAAAGTAATAGGAAGACAGAGAAGACACAACAACAGTCACTGGCTGCACCAGATTTGTGCAGAATCAGTTCATTCGTGCTGTTTAGTGAAGAGGTTATGATCATAACACTTGACCAAAACAAACACTGGGCCTTGAGGAGTGTCTGAAATATCTCTGAATCATCTGTGTTTGTTCAAGCTGTGAAAAACTGTTTAAGTTGAACCATCTGCCCGTTTCCCATTGTTATCACGGCTCCGCTCTTGATTGCTTGTGTGCGATGCAGACAAGCCAATGACACAGCGGTGAAAGACACATCACAGATCCTATTTTAATCTGAAATTATACATGAAGTGGCCATTTTCTTGAGCAAGCGCTGTGTAGCTTTCATTATTTACATACTGTGCTCATTTCCACCATTCATGGGAAATAAAGCCTAGCTTATATAAATATAAATATATTTGGATTTTTTTAAACTGGATATTCCAACAACGCACAAATCTCAAGAAACCGAAAGACCAGAAGCTTTTTTTTTAATCACTAACAGTTTTTTGTTGACCACAGGATCTACTGTATGTCAGGATCATTACAATGGTAGGTTTTAGGCTACACACACTATTTGCAATTGCATACACAGTCATTGATCAGTCATAGGAATATGTGTAGTCCACTTTTAATTTAATGGCTTAAGTACTATGAGTTACATCAAAATAAGTAACAATGTACTGTATTGGTTCATGTTGTATTGTAAAACACTTTTTGCTGCTAATGCGATGGTGATAACGGTAGAGTTAGGGACAGGTGTGGTGGTACGGGTATAAGAATGGGTTATGGTGGAAGGGAAGGTTAACTGTGGTAATTGCATACATTAATATCCTGCAGTAATTACATTCGGGATTACTGGCTATCATCAGTTTCAGTTTTCATTTCAATTTTTTCATTCAGTTTCAGGCTAGAGCGCAAGTCTGTAACTTATTTTGTGGTTATAAATTATCCCAAAATAAATTTTTGAGCAAGTTACATATCCAAGCCAGTGTTCATAACTCTCTGCTTGCCGAGCACGATTTGAAACGGTAAGCTTGTAATATGTTGTTTGAACGCCTGGGGGGACTGTGATTCTGCGGGAAAACGAGCATGTCTTTGCATACATCTGTACACAGAAAGTCCCACAGCTGTAGCACATAAAGTCACATCAGCACACAACCACATCTGGTACACATAAAGTCACATCTGTACACATAAAGTCACATCTGCACACAACCACATCTGTACACATAAAGTCACATCTGCACACATAAAGTCTCATCTGTACATATCAAGTCACATCTGCACACAGCCCACATCTGTACATATAAAGTCACATCTGTACATATAGTCACATCTGTACATTATAAAGTCACATATTCAACACGAAGTTCACATCATACACATAAAGTACATCGTTCCATAGAAAGTCACAATCTGTACACATAAAGTCACATCTGTACACATAAAGACACATCTGTTACATATAAAGTCACATCTGTACACATAAAGTCACATAATTCACAGCAAAAGTCACATCATACATATAGGCACATCTGTACATATAAAGACACATCTTGTACACATAAAGTCACAATTCACTCAATAAAGTCACTCTGTACATTATAAAGTCACAGCTGTACATTATAAAAGTATTGGAGGGGGGGATGGTGGGGGGGGAATTAGAGGGGTTATCTTGTACACAGAATGTCACATCTGTACACATAAAGTCACACTCTGTACATATAAAGTCACATCTGTACACAGAAAGTCACTTATTCAACATAAAGTCACATCATACACATAAAGTCACATCTGTACATATAGTCACATCTGGTACATATAAAGCATCATCTGTACACATAACGCACATCGTACATATAAAGTCACTTATTCACCACATAACGTCACAGTCTGTACAATAGAGTCACATCTGAACATATAGTCACATCTGTACATATAAAGTCACATCTGTACACAAAAGTCACATATTCACACATAAAGTCACATCATTACACATAAATCACATCTGACATATAAAGGTCACATCTGTACAAATAAAAATAAAAAAAGTCACATATTCCACACATAAAGTCACTTCAGTACACCATAATGTCACATACTCACACATAGTCACATCAGTACAACATAAAGTCACATCTGTCCATAAAAGGCACATCTGTACACATAAAGTCGCTATTCACACATAGTCACATCAGTACATATAAAGTCACATCTGTACATATAAAGTCCACATCAGTACACATAAAATCACATCTGTACATATAAATCACATCTGTACACATAAAGTCCGCATATTCACACATAAAGTCACATCGGTACATAAAAGTCAATCTGTACATATAAATCACATATTCACACATAAAGTCACATCAGTACACATAAAGTCACATCTGCACATAATAGTCACTATGTACATATAAAGTCACAACTGTACACATAAAGTCACATCTGTACATATAAAGTCACATCTGTACATATAAAGTCACAAATCACACATAAAGTCACATCTGTACACATAAAGTGCACATCTGCCACATATAGTCCACATCTGTACATATAAAGTCACACCTGTACACATAAAGTCACATCTGTACATAAAAGTCCACATCTGAACATATAAAGGTCACATATTCACACATAAAGTCACATCAGTACACATAAAGTCCCACATCCTGTACACCTAAAGTCCACATCTGGCAACATATAGTCCCACATCTGTACATTATAAAGCACAACTGTACACATAAAGTCACATCTGTACATATAAAGTCACATCTGTACATACTAAAGTCACATATTCACACATAAGTCACATCTGCACACACATAGTCACATCTGTACATATAGTCACATCTGTACACATAAAGGCACATATTCACACATAAATTCACATCAGTACCCATAAAAGTCACCTCTGACATATAAAGTCAATTGGGAATTTAATGGGGGGGGGAGGAGGGGGGGTTTGGGGAGGATTTCAAAAGGAAAGTCACATCGGGACATATAAAGTCACATCTGTAAACATAGAAGCAACATCTGTAATATAAAGTCACATCTGTACACATAAAGTCACTCTGTACATATAAAGGTCGACATATTGCACACATAAAGTCACATCAGTACACAAAAATCCATCTGTACACTTAAAGTCACATCTGCACAATATAGTAACATCTGTACATTAATTCACATCTGTACACAGCCCATCTGTACACAATAAATGCTCATCTGTACAATATATAGTCACATCTTGTACACAGCCACATCTGTACACATAAAGTCTCATCGTACATATAAAGTCCAACATCTGTAACACAGCACATCTGTACACATAAAGTCACATCGTACTAAAACTCACATCTGTACATATAAAAGTCACATCTGTACCCAGCCACATCTGTACACTAACGTCGCATCCTGTACATATAAAAGTCACATCTGTACATATAAAGTCCAACATCTGTACATATAAATCACATCTGTACGACATAGTCCACATATCCACACATAAAGTCTCATCTGTACATATAAAGTCACATCTGTACACAGCCAAATCGTACACATAAAGTCACATCAGTACATATAAAGTCACATCAGTACACATAGTCCACATATTCACACATAAGATCTCATCTGTAACAATAAAGTCACATACTGTACACTGCACATCTGTACACATAAAGGCACATCAGTCCATATAAAGTCACATCTGTCACAAAAGTCACATCTGTACCCATAAAGTCACATCTGTACATATAAAGTCACATATTCACACATAAAGTCACATTCAGTTACACATAAGTCCACATCTGTACACATAAAGACATATCTTCACAATTGTCACAGCTGACATAAAGGGGGGGGGGGGAGTCACATCTATTCACAGCCACATCTGTACACATAAAGTCACATCTGTACCTATTAAAGTCACATTCAGTACATATAGTCACATCTGTACATTAAAGTCACATATTCACTCATAAAGTCACTATGCACCACATAAAGTCTCATCTGTACAAATAAAGGCACATCTGAACACAGCCACATCTGTACATCATACATTCACAATCTGAACATACAAGTCCACATCTGTACATAAATCACATCTATACACAATAAAGTCACATCTGTACATAAAAGTCACATCAGTACATATAAAGTCCCACATTTCAAACATAAAGTCACATCAGTACACATAACATCCACATCTGTACACATAAAGTCACATATTCACACATAAATCACATCTGTACACATAAAGTCACATCTGTACACAGCCACATCTGTACACCTAAAGTCACATCTGTACATATAAGTCCCATATCTGTACATATAGTCACATCTGTACATATAAAGTCACAGATTCACACAATAAATCACATCAGTACACATAAAGTCACATCTGTACATATTAGTCACATCTATACCCATAAAGTCACATTCTGTTCATAAAATCCATCTGACATATAAAGCACATATTCCAAACATAAAGGTCACTCAGTACACATAATGTCACATCTGTACACATAAATCACATATTCACACATAAAGTCACATCTGTCACATAAAGTCACATCGGTACCACACCACATCGGTACACATAAAGTCCACATCTGTAAAAATAAAGTCATATCTGTACATATAGACACCATCTGGACTTATAAAGTCACATATTTCACACTAAAGCACAACAGTACACATAAAGTCACATCTGTACATAAAGTCTCATCGGTACATATAAAGTCACTATTTCACACATAAATCACATCAGTCACATAAAGTCATATCTGTACATATAAAGTCACATATTCAAACATTAAAGTCACATCAGTACAAATAAAGTCACATCTGTACACAGCCCACATCTGTACCCATAAAGTCACATCTGTACACATAAAGTCACATATTCACACATAGTCACATCCGTACACATAAAGTCACATCTGTAACACATAAGTCACATCTGTACATATAAAAGTCACATCTGTACATATAGTCCATCGTACATATAAAGTCACATATTCACACATAAAGCACATCAGTACACATAGTCACACATGTACACCATAAAGGCACCTCTGCACACATAAAGTCACATCTGTAATAGAAAGACACATCTGTACACAGGCGCACATCTGTACCCATAAAGTCCATCTGTACAATATAAGAAGTCCCATCTGAACATATAGTGCACAGCGTACATATAAGTCACATAAGTCACACATAAAGTCACATCAGTACCATAAATTCACATCTGTACACATAAAGTCGCATCTGTACACACCAGCAACTGTACACATAAAGTCTCTTCTGTACATATAAAGGTCACATCTGTACACAGCCACAGCTGTAACACATAAGTCACATCTGTACATATAAAGCCACATCTGTACATAGACAGTCACATCGTACACATAGATCACATATTCCACATAAAGCTCATCTGTACATAGCAAAGTCACATCTGTACACAGCCACATCTGGACACATAATGTCCACATCATACATATGAAATCACATCTGTACACATATAGCACATCTGTACACATAAAGTCACATCTGTAACCATATAAAGTCACATATTCACACAATAAAGTCTATCAGTACACATAAAGTCACATCTGTACAACATAAAGTACATATCATGCACATGATAGTCACATCAGTACAATAAAAAGACACATCTGTACACAGCCACATCTGTTACACATAAATCACTTCTGTAACATATACAGTCACATATTCACACAAAAAGTCACATCTGCACACATAAAGTCTCATCTGTACAAATAAAAGAGACATCTGTACACAGCCCCATCTGTACACATCAAGTCACATCTGTACATAAAAAGTCAGCATCTGTACATATAGCCCACATCTGTAGCACATAAAGACCACATCTTACATAAAATGGCACATCAGTACATATAAATCACATATTCAAACATAAAGTCACATCAGACACAAAAGCCACATCTGTACACATAAAGTCCACATATTAACACATAAAGTCACATCACTACACATAAAGTCACATCTGGTACGACATATAGTCAAATCTGTACACAGCCACATCTGTACACATAAATCCCATCTGTACATAAAAATCATATCTGCTACATACAGTCCACATCTGTACATATAAAGTCACATATTCACACAAGAGGGAAGTCACATCATACACATAAATCACATCTGTACCATATAGTCACATCTATACAATAAAGTCATAGTCTGAACCATAAAAAGTCACATATTCAAACATAAAGTCCATCAGTACATATAAGTCACATCTGTACACAGCCACATCTTGTACACATAAAGTCACATCTGTACACATAAAGTCACAATATTCACACAATAGTCACATCAGTACACATAAAGTCACATCTGTACACATAAAGTCACATCTGTACATATAAAGTCACATCTGTACATATAAAGTCACATAATCACACATAAAGTCACATCAGTACACATAAAGTCACATCTGTAGGGGGCATATATCACATCTATACACATGAAAGTCATACTGTACATATAGAAGTCACAATTCAAACATAAAGTCACATCAGAACATATAAAGTCCACACCTGTACACAGCCACATCTGTAGCACATAAAGCCACATCTGTACACATAAGTCACATATTCAGCACATAGTCACATCCAGTAACACATAAAGTCACATCTGGTACACATAAAGTCACAACTGTACTATAAAGACACATTCTGATATTCTAATAAAGTCACATATTCACACATAAAGTCACATCATACACATAATGTCACATCTTTACACATAAGTCACATATATCACACATATCACATCATACACATAAAGTCACATCTGTACACTAAAGTTCACATCTGTACATATAAAGTCCACATCTGTACACATAAAGTCACATCTGCACACATAAAGTCCCACATCTGTACATATAAAGTCACATCTGTACACAGCCACATCTGTTACACAAAAGGCACATCTGTACAGATAAAGTCACATCTGTACAATAGTCACATCTTAATAAAATCACATATTCACACAAAGTCACAATCTGATACACATACCGAGTCGCATCTGACACAGCCACAACTGGTACACATAAAGTCTCATCTGTACATATAAAGTCACATCTGTACACAGCCACATCTGTACACATAAAGTCACATCTGTACATATAAAGTCACATCTGTACATATAAAGTCACATCTGTACATATAAAGTCACATCTGTACACATAGTCACATATTCACACATAAAGTCTCATCTGTACATATAAAGTCACATCTGTACACAGCCACATCTGTACACATAAAGTCACATCAGTACATATAAAGTCACATATTCACACATAAAGTCACATCAGTACACATAAAGTCACATCTGTACACATAAAGTCATATCTGCACATATAGTCACATCTGTACATATAAAGTCACATCTGTACACAGCCACATCTGTACACATAAAGTCACATCTGTACATATAAAGTCACATCTGTACATATAGTCACATCTGTACATATAAAGTCACATATTCACACATAAAGTCACATCTGCACACATAAAGTCTCATCTGTACATATAAAGTGACATCTGTACACAGCCACATCTGTACACATAAAGTCACATCTGTACATATAAAGTCACATCTGTACATATAGTCACATCTGTACACATAAAGTCACATCTGTACATATAAAGTCACATCTGTACATATAAAGTCACATATTCAAACATAAAGTCACATCAGTACACATAAAGTCACATCTGTACACATAAAGTCACATATTCACACATAAAGTCACATCAGTACACATAAAGTCACATCTGTACACATAAAGTCACATCTGTACACAGCCACATCTGTACACATAAAGTCACATCTGTACATATAAAGTCATATCTGTACATATAGTCACATCTGTACATATAAAGTCACATATTCACACATAAAGTCACATCAGTACACATAAAGTCACATCTGTACATATAGTCACATCTATACACATAAAGTCATATCTGTACATATAAAGTCACATATTCAAACATAAAGTCACATCAGTGCATATAAAGTCACATCTGTACACAGCCACATCTGTACACATAAAGTCACATCTGTACACATAAAGTCACATATTCACACATAGTCACATCAGTACACATAAAGTCACATCTGTACACATAAAGTCACATCTGTACATATAAAGTCACATCTGTACATATAGTCACATATTCACACATAAAGTCACATCAGTACACATAAAGTCACATATGTACACATAAAGTCACATCTGCACACATAAAGTCACATCTGTACATATAAAGTCACATCTGTACACAGCCACATCTGTACACATAAAGTCACATCTGTACATATAAAGTCACATCTGTACATATAGTCACATCTGTACATATAAGTCACATATTCACACATAAAGTCACATCAGTACACATAAAGTCACATCTGTACACATAATGTCACATCTGTACATATAGTCACATCTGTACACATAAAGTCACATCTGCTCACAAAGTCACACATAAAGTCACATCTGTACACATAAAGTCACATCTGTACATATAAAGTCACATATTCACACATAAAGTCACATAAAGTCACATCTGTACATATAGTCACATCTGTACACATAAAGTCACATCTGCACACAAAGTCACACATAAAGTCACATCTGTACACATAAAGTCACATCTGTACATATAAAGTCACATATTCACACATAAAGTCACATCTGTACAAATAAAGTCACATCAGTACATATAAAGTCACATCTGTACACATAGTCACATCTGCACACATAGTCACACATAAAGTCACCTCTGTACATAAAGTCACATCTGTACACAAAGTCACATCAGTACACATAGTCACATCTGTACACATAGTCACATCAGTACACATAAAGTCACATCTGTACACATAAAGTAACATCTGCACACATAAAGTCACACATAAAGTCACATCTGTACACATAAAGTTACATCTGTACACATAATGTCACATCAGTACACATAAAGTTACATCTGTACATATAAAGTCCCATCTGTACACAGTCACATCTGTACACAGTCACATCTGTGTGGCGCCAAGGGAGTGATTGGGGGTTAGGCCCTTGCTCAAGGGCACCTCGGTAATTTGCTGACGGTACTGGAATCGAACCACCAACCTTTGGGTCACCAGTCCAACTCTTCAACTATTAGGCCATGACCGCCCATTCATCCAGCAGCGGTGGGGCTGGAGGACTGGCTGAACTTACATCACAACAATCATTTATTTATTAATTCAGTGCTTTCAAGACCAAGGAATAAGACCAAGACTGACAACAACCGAGAATCCCTAGGCAGTTCTGAGAATCAACTTGGTAATTTGCTAACGGTACTGGAATCAAACCACCAACCTTTGGGTCACCAGTCCAACTCTTCAACTATTAGGCCATGACCGCCCATTCATCCAGCAGCGGTGGGGCTGGAGGACTGGCTGAACTTACATCACAACAATCATTTATTTATTAATTCAGTGCTTTCAAGACCAAGGAAGAAGACCAAGACTGACAACAACCGAGAATACCAAGGCAGATCTTAGAATTAACTTGGAACTGGACTGAAATGAAATGGACCATTGAAGAGTAAGACGACTTGGTGTTGGGCAGAACCAATGGAAACGGAACTGGAACTGGAAATGGACTAAACCAGCAGCAAAGAAGAAGACTTGCAACTGGACTCAACCAGCGACAACAAAGACTATTTGGAACTGGACTGAACCAGCAGCAATAAAGACGACTTGGAAATGGGCTGAACCAGCAAAGATGAAGATGATTTGGAACTGGACTGAATCAGTGATGATGAAGACGATTTGAAGTTGGGTAGAACCAATGGAGACGAATAAGACTTGGAACTGGACTAAACCAGTGATGATGAAGACTATTTGGAGCTGGGCTGATCAAGTGGAGATGAAGACGAAGACGACTTGGAACTGGACTGAACCAGCAAAGACAAAGACGACTTGGAACTGGACTGAACCAGCAAAGACGAAGACGACTTGGAACTGGACTGAACAATTGCATCATCCATCTTATCAATTAATGATATACCCAGCTCTCTGAATGCCCCTCAGCGACAGGAGTGTAGCACTGACCTGCATTAAAATGCCCTCTGTGACGGACAATGTTGCCGGCTCACACACCTGTCCGGACTCTACGATGGGCTCGGGCTCTGAGACGAACGCGGCTTCTGGCAATCGCTCAATCGCTCTGGCTCGATCTTCGTGGCGGGATCGGTGGCTTCGTAGTGGGCATGGCTGAAGGCTGGCTGGGCTCTCGGACCAGAGTTTGGCTGGCGCTGTCCTCATCCGTGGGGCAGACAGTGAATAGAGTCACATCGAACCAGCACACATTCCACAAAAGATGCAGAACGAGTGATCCTGACAAAGAAAGTCCCTTGTGTGTTCCTCGGGGGGTTGATGCCGCTGTTCAAGGGGGACCTGGCAAACAGCAGGGAATATTCAGTTTTCTTCTTTGTTTTATACTCTCTTTCGGTTAGGTTTTCTGTCATGGGGGGGGGGGGGGGGGGGTGTAGTTTTGATCCAAAGAATGCTGTGTGATGCAGAATGAAAACACTCTTCACATTAGCATAGACGACACCGAACAAAGATCAAGAAACAGGTGCATAACTCACTCAGAAACCATGGTAACACACTCTGAACGAAAACTGCAAATGGTGACTGAAAAAAAAAACAGAATATGACCATGGAACTAAACAGAAGGATACAGAAACTAAACATGATCATGACAGTATGATGATTGATAATAATTTAAATAAGAATAACAAATATACTTGCATATTTTAAATGCAGATATAGTTTTATAATAATATTTTAGCTGATTTTTCAAAAGAGACTAGTGGACACTTCAGGACTGCGTTGTCGTCGCGTCCAGGCGAAGGTCCTTCATCAGATCTGGTGTGTTTGCGTTTGTGTGTGTGTGTGTGCGTGTGTGTGCGTGTGTGCGTGTGTGTGTGTGTGTGTGATTTTCAAAAGATGCGATACAATTCTTTAACTTTTGTCAAAAATAAATTTCATTATGTTTATTAAATTGATTTCTTTATGAAGTTAACGTAATCATTTAATGTAGGGACTCCATGAATAATTTATGTTGTCACTGTAATTCCCACACATATTTGAATAATAATATTTATACAACATTTTGGGTCCTTGAAATCTGATTGGTTCGAGCAGTGGAATAAACATCAGTACAGGAATAAACATCATCACACTTAAAAAATAGCTTGGACCAATCAGATTCAAGGACTCAAACTGTTGTATAAATATTTTTATTTATTCAAATACATGATGTCATTCTACCTGGATTCTAGTCAGAGCTACTCAAAGTGATTAAAACATTTCCAGACTTATGTATAGAGGAATTACAGTTCAACAACATAAAGAGACCAATACGATCAATGAAGATCAGGAGACAAAGTTGAAGTTCTGTCAATTGATAGAGAGTTTACTGAAGACAAAGATGGAGGATCCGGCATGCAATAACTTAGGATACTTCTTATAGTCAAAATGATAATCAGTTGACGATATTTCTAGAGGTTCTGATAGATTATCAATACAGATAACTTTTCCAACATCCAAATTCTGTTCTTTATGCAAATTAGGCTATTTAAATGCATTATATTTGACACACATTGCAATATATCCAGAAGGACTCTTCACATCTTCTCATCCTCCCAAACCATGATTTCCAATTTAATATATAATACAAGATGAGGGATTATAAATCCATCCCTTCAGGAATAGCATTCATTTAGGAATCATGCAAAATAAGACCACCAATGTGTGTTAAGAAAGTCACCTGGGTCCACTTTGATTTCATGTTGACTTTATATTGTGATGTACTCTTTAGTTGTGAATAAGCATGACAGTTCATCATTAGGGTTCTTGTAGGCTATATGCTCTTATACACAAACAATTAAGAGTATTATTTGGTTTATTGTCGGGTATACACAAGAGGTAATAAGGGTGTCAGTGTGACATATCAGAACGACACAGGATGCAATTGCAAATAACGCTTTATTTCTGATGAATTAGACAGGCAGGTCAGATCAGACACACAGGGGTTGAGACGGCACAACACAAATGGAACAAGTGGCGCAGGGACCCAGGTGAGCTGGTGGTGCTGGTGATAACCCTCCATGTAGGTGCTCGGTGATCACGTGGTGAGTATCCGTGACAGCGTGTGGAAGTCCCGTGAAGGCAATCCAGAGACACGTAACGATACACAATCCACACCGGGAACGACAGCACGACGAACAGGTAATCCACTCAACGACGACGACGACACGAAGAACAGGAATCCACTCATACACGAGGGCACGAGGAACAGGAACACACCGGTGACGAACAATGATCTGACAACATGAGACACCAGTTACTGAACATATAAAGCCAGATACAAAGTGAAACCAGCTGGCGCTGCTGATCAGAAGTGATCAGTGACCACGCCCACACTAAACACACAGCACACCAGACGAGAGAGAGAGAGAAAGTAAATTGATCAAACGTGACAGTACCCCCTCCCCTAGGGACGCCTCCTGGCGTCCCCAGGATGCCTTACCTGTCGATTGTAATCATCGATCAGAGAGTGATCCAGGATGTCTCTAGCAGGTACCCAACTTCTCTCCTCCGGACCGTAACCTTCCCAGTCCACCAGGTATTGAAATCCGCGTCCCCTCCTTCTCGAGTCCAGAATACGATTTACCGAATACGTTGGTTCCCCGTCTACGAGACGCGGCGGTGGGGGAACCGGGACTGGCGGATTAATACGTGCGTAAAACACAGGTTTTATTTTGGAAACACAGAAGGCGGGATGAATTCTCCTGTACGCCGGAGGAAGTTTGAGGCGGACTGTCACCGGACTAATGATCTTGGTGACAGGGAACGGACCAATGAATTTGGGAGCAAGTTTATTAGATACGGATCCGAGAGGAATATTCTTAGTAGAAAGCCACACTCTTTGACCCACGACGTATACGGGAAGCTTTGACCTGTGGCGATCGGCCTTAGCCTTAGGTGCGCTTCCCCGTCTGGAGGAGAGTCACACGGGCTCTATTCCAGGTGTGGTGGCACCTCTGGACATACGCATGAGCAGAGGGGACCGCGACTTCGGATTCCATACTAGTAAAAACTGGTGACTGGTAACGTAAACTACATTCAAACAGCGAGAGGCCCGTGGATGACACTGGCAACGAATTGTGGGCGTACTCCACCATCAAGAGTTGCTGGCTCCAGGAGGAAGGATTCTTGGAAACCAAACATCGCAACACTCTCTCCAAGTCTTGGTTGGCTCTCTCGGTTTGTCCATTGCTCTGGGGATGAAACCCCGAAGATAGACTGACAGTCGCCCCCAGTAATCTACAGAACTCCTGCCAAAATTTGGACACAAACTGGGGACCCCTGTCAGAGACCACGTCTATCGGGAGGCCATGAGGTCGAAAGACGTGATCTATAACAGTTACCGCTGTCTCCTTGGCTGAGGGTAATTTGGGCAAGGGAATGAAATTAGCCGCCTTCGAGAACCGGTCCAGGACAGTCAAAACGACTGTCTTGCCCTGGGAGGGCGGTAACAATATCTAGAGCGATGTGGGACCAGGGTCTCGAAGGGACTGACAACGGTTGGAGTAACCCATCTGGGGGTCGATTGGAAGTCTTACCAGTGGCGCAAACCGAGCAAGCCAATACAAAATTGCGGATGTCACGAGCCATCGTGGGCCACCAGAATCGTTGTCTTCCCAAAAAACTGGTGCGGTTAACTCCTGGATGACACGCTATGCTGGAAGAATGTCCCCACTGAATAACTTCGGACCGATTCCCCTCTGGCACGAATAAACGGTTTGGTGGGCACTCGGGCGGAGGCGTTACCCCTTCTAAGGCCGGCATGACCCTCGATTCGATCTCCCATCTAAGAGCGGAGACAACTATAATCTCTGGTAAAATACGCTCAGGAGTAGACAGGCGTTCGGTATGATCAAAAATACAAGATAATGAGTCGGGTTTGATGTTTTTGGAACCCGGGCGGTACGGGAGAGAAAAGTCAAAACGTCCGAAAAACAGTGCCCACCGAGCCTGCCTAGAGTTGAGTCTTTTAGCAGTGCTAATGTATTCTAGATTCTTGTGATCAGTCCAAACAATAAAAGGTACCCCTGACCCTCCTAACCAGTGACGCCATTCCTCCAGCGCTAACTTGACTGCCAACAACTCTGTTACCTATGTCATAATTGCGTTCGGCAGGAAATAAACGATGGGATAAAAATGCGCAAGGATGCATCTTTTTCGTCTGAGGAAGAGCGTTGGGAAAGAACTGCTCCTACCCCCACCTCTGACGCGTCGACCTCCACCACGAACTGACGTGATGAATCAGGGGCGACAAGAATGGGAGCTGATACAAAGCGGCTCTTGAGTTTAACGAATACAGCCTCGGCTGCATCGGACCGCCTGAACGTCGTTCTGGGGGAGGTCAAGGCAGTCAGAGGCGCGGCTAGTTGGCTGTAGACCAGACGAGAGAGAGAAAGTATATTGATCAAACATTCATGGGGTACATTCCCAGACCGTTCTACTTAGGTTATCAAATTAAACCTAAAAATAACCTACAGGGAACGTTCCTAGAACATTCTTGATTGGTTCCCCAAAAAATAACCAAATGGGAATCATACAGGAACGTTCTGTGTTTGCTGGGTAAATACTACTGTAACGGACATGTTTAGTTCTCTGTCTTGTGTGTTCTAGTTCTTTCATTAGTTGCCATAGTCCCTGATTAGTATCACACCTGTTCCCTGTTCCATTGATTACCTTCTTCTGAGTATTTAAGCCGTTTTTCTTCCTCAGTTCATTGTCTTGTGTTATCATTACATCTAGTGAGCATTGCTCTATTGTTCCTTGTGTTTATCAAGTGTTATTTAATCCTCTTTCTAAGTATCGCATCGTTTTTTGGATTATGGCTGTGCATGACATTTGTTTAATTAATGTATATTTGTTTTACAGTTAAGTGATTATATATTATATTATTTGCCATTATAAATGTGAACTAGATGTGCGTTTTTATGAAAATAATGCTAAAATAATGGATAGTTCACTGGTGAATATTCACTCATTATTTAATCACCATCATGTAATTCCAAACCTCTGTGTGTGTGTGTGTATATATATATATATATATATATATACATACATATACACAGAATGAGATATTCATATATAAATATGAATATCTCATTCTGTGTTACATTTGAGTTTACATATAAGATTAAGTCAGTTTCTTTCTAATTGACTGTGATAGGATGAAATGTAAACGCATTGAAATATGAGTCCTTGTTATATTACAAATAAAATACAAATTTATAATAAGTCATTGTAAAGAATATTTTCTCTCTCTTTCTCTCTCTCTCTCTCTCTCTCTCTCTCTCTCTCTCTCTCTCTCTCTATTATGGGGACAAAATGTTCCCACCAAAATGATAATACCTGAAATCCCTGTCCTTTTGGAGACATTTCCATGAGGAAAACAGCTTATAAATCATACATAGTGATGTTTTTTAAAAATGTAAAAATGTGATGTGTAGGTTTAGGGGTAGGGTTAGTGTAAGGGGAGAGAATTACAGTTTGTACAGTAAAAAAAAACCATTACGTCTATGGAGAGACCCCACAAAGATAGTGAACCAGACATGGATAGTGAACCACACACAGTGACTCAGTGTGTGTGTGTGTGTGTGTGTGTGTGTGTGTGTGTGTGTGTGTGTGTGTGTGTGTGTGTGTGTGTGTGTGTGTGTGTGTGTGTGTGTGTGTGTGTGTGTGTTCATGTTTATATTACATTGTGGGGACTACCCAATGGTCCCCACGAGGGAAATTGATAAAAAGAAAACATAAAAAAACAATGTTTTAATAAAAATGTAAAAATGCAGAATGTTTCCTGTGATGGGTAGGTTTAGGGTTCGTGTGTGTGTGTGTGTGTGTGTGTGTGTGTGTGTGTGTGTGTGTGTGTGTGTGTGTGTGTGTGTGTGTGTGTGTGTGTGTGTGTGTGTGTGTGTGTGTGTGTGTGTGTGTGCTCATGTTTATATTACATTGTGGGGACTACCCAATGGTCCCCGCAAGGGAAATTGATAAAAAGAAAACATAAAAAAACAATGTTTTAATAAAAATGTAAAAATGCAGAATGTTTCCTGTGATGGGTAGGTTTAGGGTTAGTGTGTGTGTGTGTGTGTGTGTGTGTGTGTGTGTGTGTGTGTGTGTGTGTGTGTGTGTGTGTGTGTGTGTGTGTGTGTGTGTGTGTGTGTGTGTGTGTGTGTGTGTGTGTGTGTGTGTGTGTGATGGGTAGGGTTAGTGTAAGGGGATAGAATATACAGTTTGTACAGTATAAAAATGCCTATGGAGAGTCCCCACAAAGATAGTGGACCAGACGTGTGTGTGTGTGTGTGTGTGTGTCCATCTATGAGACATTCATGAGACTCCTCAGACCAGTTAAGCGTCAGTCAGCGTCCAGTTCATCAAATCTGTGGAGATAAACCCCATTCCTGCCGAAATTTCACTGCAAGTCGGAAGGGTAAGTTTCCATCCGTGCTTATTAATACAACCTTATTTCATTTAGAGCTAAATTAATGTGAAAAAACGACTAGACTGCTTGCTCTCGTGAATTGTGTACGCACAGCGCGCGCTTTGATGAAATTATTGGAGTTCACGCGCACAGATTCACGCATTCCACAGGTGTCGGACTGAAGTCGTTTTCATTACTGAGATCTTCATCCGTTAAGAAAGAAATAACGGGTTGTCAGTAAAAGGAAAGAGATAAACATTTTACGCACAACTCTTTAGTAAACGCGTGTAAGTTTTACGCATCGGCGGGATAAAGTGTGTAATTAGCGAGGCTTCCCTTTACATTACGCGTTGAGAAATCATTACAAGTGTGTTTGGATGATCTTCAAAAATCAAGTGGACGATTCGAAGTTTACAGAAAAGCGTAAATATTTGACGTATGCGTGTGTTCTTAGCCATTCCTTGTGTGTGTATAGCTAAATCAGACTAAAGTGCTTGATATTCATGTTGCTGTGCGGTGGTGTGAAAGAATAATCATTATTAATGGTGATAAATCAGTTCTTCCTAATGCCAGTTCTTTAGATACAGCATGACCTGTTTTGTTTCATGATGTGTTCAGGTTTAAAAAGGCTTTTCCTCATGCATCAACAGTACTGAACAACATCATCATATAAATGTTAAATTGTTGCGCAAACATTAAAGAGAGATTTAGCATAAGAGTTTTTAATTTTCAAAACATAAAATTCTGATTAAAGTGAACATTGAAGGTACAGTTCAGCCAAAAACTAAACTAAATCATGACTTTCTTTATTTTGTGAAACACAAATGCTGCTCTTTTCCATAAAACAGTTATATTTTAGTTTTTCTGAAGCCATTTGGTAAATGTGGAACAGACAGTAGATCATTGATAATTTATGCCGCCATTGCTATCAAACTCATTCACACTTATTCAGAGCAGCTTGGAAATTCTGCTGAATTTCTCCTTGTTTTACGAAAGAAAATTATAGAGTTTTGGAATTGCAGACAAAACATTTATGCATAAGAAAGGCATCTAAATCACATTATGTACTGGTTTCTCTCAATAAAAAATGTGCCATATTACAAGTGCAACTGATACATGAAAGTAAAGATGGAAAGTGCTATATGTGTGCAAACATGCACTTTATGTTCTTAGTTCTGGAATATGAATTTGTTAAGAATAGCCCTGACAACATCAACAACAACCTAACATATTAGTTGGGTAGATGGCCGAAACTTCCAGAGAGACAGAATACAGATGTAACCTGAGATGAGAGGCCAGAAAGACTCAGGGAAGGGTTTGATCAGATCTAGGGCTTGTGAAGTATGATCGAAACCATCTCTCTTAGCAACAAGACACTGTTTGACTCACATATTTCTGAACGTTCATGGTCTCAGCTGCTGCTTAATGAACCTGCTTGCGTCTGCTGCCGTAAGCACATGACATTTCAGATATGTGGAACTCTCTGACACCATCAAAAAGATGGATGTCTTCATTCATTGTACACTTTAAAAATAGAAAATCTGTAATTAATAGCCATTTTACCCTTTTGATTTTAATAAAACCATTACCATTTCACACATCAATAAGTGCACAGTATACTCTTACAAATAAAGGTGCTTTATTGGCATTGCTGGTTCCATGAAGAACCTTTAATTAAGTTCCTAAACGTAAGTTACGGAGGAGCGAGCACATCTAATCTTTCAATCAACAACCAGAGTATATAAGCAGCCGCTTACCTCCCTAGTATCAGCTGTTCCAGTATCCCTCCACCTCTCCAAACCCCACCTTCATCTTAGGTACCTTGCCCTTTAATTAACAGGTCCTACATTTAGCCACTGGGGGGTATATAAGAGCTCGAGTTGAAGCTGCTTCACCGAGCCCCTCTCCAGTGGACAGCAAGCCAAATAAGTTTAACCTAATATCCTAAAGATTTTATGGGCAAACGAACTCGTTAAACATCCAGGGAGTATTTCCATTGAACAAGATTTTTTTTAAATGTATTTCAAACCAAGGGCGTTTTCACACATTTGCTTTGTTCTGAAACAGGGACTTCATTTGATACAGTGCTCCATTTTCTTCTTGTTTTGGTTCGCTTTCACATTTCAAAGCGTACCAAAATGTGTTCATGCAAGTCACATGTTAGTTTTACTGTACGTTTACATGACAACGATATGCTTAAAACGGAGAGGGTTTTCCTTTGAGTTTTCATAGTACAGACGACACCATCGTCAAAACGATCGCCATTCACACGGGTCCGCGAAAACGACTGAAAACGCTGTATTCTGCTGCCAGGCCAGTAGATGGCGATGAAACACTATAGATTGGACACGTAATACGCATGTGCATGACGTCATCGTCTTCAGAGTTTTGCATTTTTGTTGTTTACACGGAGACAATTTTCAAAAACGTGCACTTTGAAACCCGTTTTCAAAAGTTTGCGTTGCAGGCGCCCAAAACGCTGTTGTCTTGTAAACGAACGGCCAAAACGCATAAAAAGTTGTACGTTTTTAGTTGAAAATGGTGTTGTTTTAATTGGTTAGAGTTTCCTCTGCGTCATCATCAAGATGGATTGACAAGTTCGCTCTGCTCTACTGAAGAGTTACACAGATTCCTCTGAAGCGATGCATTTTGCGGTAGCGCCGTAATATCTGGCTATAACATGTCATATAGCCTATAAAACGCTCTCAAGCATTTATTTTCAGACCAACGTCAGACCAACTCCTGATATGGTTTGAGCAATCGGATTTAAATCCGTCTCGAATGCTTTTCGGAGGGCATTTACACCTGTTTTTTTCACGATCGGATAGCTAACACATTAAGTGACCAGGTGTAAACAGGCCCTATGAAAAATACTTTGAGGAACCAAAAATGTGAAATCACTGTGAAAACCCCCTTTCGGCACCTTTACTCTTACAATAATTCGATGCACTGCTTTGATGCATTCTCTTTGGTTTTGTTTTCCAGAAACTCCCATTTGGATATGAATTTTAAAACCCAAAGGGACTATGTGCTTTCTCACAACTTTGACGTCATGTGACACGTCAGACTGCTCAATGGAGGCCACTACAATACTAACCACCACGAACAGCCAAGTAAAGCGAATCCTTCACGATCCTCCCGAGCCCAACGTCACGACTCTTTCGAACACGTCTGTCCCGTTCCACCATCACATGAACAATGCGGTGCTGGGGATCTTCCTCGGGACACTGTCCCTCCTGACGGTCATCATGAACCTGCTGGTCCTGTTCGCCGTGAGAAAGGAACGGACTTTACACACGGTTGGGAATCTCTACATCGTCAGCCTGTCGATAGCAGACCTTATAGTCGGGGCTACAGTCATGCCTTTGAATCTGGTGTACCTTCTTGAGGACGAGTGGAAGCTCGGTCACGTTATTTGCCAGTTCTGGTTAGTCATGGATTATGTTGCGAGCACGGCGTCCATTTTCAGTTTGTTCATCCTTTGCATGGACAGATACCGATCCGTACGCCACCCCTTACAGTATCTGAAGTATCGGACACGAGGGAGAGCAACACTGTTGATTTGTAGTGCATGGCTTCTCTCGATGACTTGGATCGTTCCTATCCTCGGCTGGCGGATGTTTGCTCGGGTCGATCGGAAACCTGAACTGGAGAGCCAATGCGACACGGACTTTCGCTTAGTGACGTGGTTTAAAGTTCTCACCGCCATTCTTAACTTCTACATCCCTTCGTTTCTAATGCTTCTGTTCTACTCGCAGATTTTCATCGCGGTCCGGGATCACTACAGGGAATGGGAGAACTTTGCCGGTCCCATGGTGAAAACCGAAGCGGATGATACACTGGCGAACGGACTCCAGTTAAAGATAACAAAAGCCTCGGAGAGAGAGAATCAGGCGTATTCTCAAAACGAGGGTCTTCTGGATCAATACAGTCTTGAACAGCCAAGAGACAATAATGAAGACAACCCTGATTCCTTGAGGAAGAGTTGCTATAAGAAGAAACCGATGTTTTCGAAACGCATGAGAAAGAGCGTACAAGACCCTGAAAGTTCGTTTCAAATCGATGATGGGGAAACGGTCGCCGAGTGCCCGCCATCTTTATCTCTCGCCTTTCTGCAACCGGAAAACAACACCGAAACCTTCATAAACGTGAACGACTGTAATGTGCTAGTGCCGAACTCCGTCGGGAACATTAGCAAGGGTGAGCAGACGGTGGATATTCATAATTATACTCATAACACGCCTCCATCACCGCCGTCACCGTGGGCCGAGAACAACCCGCCACTAAATTCCAACGATTCGCTCCCCGCGAAACAAACATGGCAGAAGCTCTGCGAGCAGTCCAAGCAGAGCATCCACAGCATGCGCATCCGCAAGGAGCGTAAAGCCGCCCGGCAACTGGGCTTCATCATCGGCGTGTTCATGGTGTGTTGGATCCCGTACTTCATCACATTCATGGTCATGGCCTTGTGTGAGACCTGTGTGCATCACGACCTTCATATGTTCACCATTTGGCTTGGGTACATCAACTCCACTCTCAATCCCTTCATATACCCACTGTGCAATGAAAACTTCAAAAGGGTGTTCAAAAAGATTTTTTATATTGATAGATAAGGAGGTCTGATCCATTCGTGAGATGTTTGTACATTGGTTGTTCGGCCGTGCTTGTGATCTTGTCAGTACAGAGCAATTTCGTTGGTAACACTTTACAATAAGGTTCATTAGTTAATGTATTAACTATCATGAACTAACCATGAGCAATACATTTGTTACAGCATTTATTAATCTTTGTTAATGTTAGTTAATAAAAATAAAGCTGTTCAGTGTTTGTTCATGTTAGTTCACATGTATTAACTACAAGATTTGATGAAATTAACATTAACAAAGATGAATTAATGCTGTATAAGTGCAGTTCATTATTAGTTCATGCCAACTAATGTAGTTAACTAATATTAACTAATGAATATTATTGTAAAGTGTTACCATTTTGTTATTTATTGCTGAGTGTCAGCTTGACACGTCTGCAATCTGCATCAGATTACATTAAAAACTTATTCAATACAGTGTTTTAAAACTGGTTGTATTGAAGCACTTATGTTGCTCATTAAAACATCCATTTCCAGCGGGAGTTCTTCTCTATATCAGTGTTTCTGAACTCCTGAAACGCCTCCATTGTATCTTGAGTTTCTTCCGGGAACACGTCACAATATTCCTCATTATAATAATTAATACGCAGAATAAAGGGGCGGGGCCTGGGTGAGTTAGTTAGTAGTGTGTTAAACTGGTGGGTATGGGAAGGGGCGGGGCATTTCCCAAACACACTCGAAGCGCTCGACCAATCACAACACACTGCTCCAGCCGACCAATCAGAGCACAGTGTGCTTTTCAGAAGGAGGGGCTTCATAGAGACAGGAAGTAAACAGAGCGTTACTGACAGACTGGGAAGAGAGGAGCCGCAACAATGAATATTGTTGTAGAATATGAGGAAATAATCAACATTCAAGCAGGAAAACCTGCTCTAGTAGAGCCTGAAACTACAGCACGACTCTGTGAAAGGACATAATAGGACACCATTAATGTAGAATATTGTCTGGAAATGCCCTGACTTTAATTATGTCATGTGCAGTGCATACATATTAAACAGGGAGTTTAATTAAATCGAGATGGCCAGGCGTAATGCACACTATCCTCAGAGCGCGGGGAAATACATACAGGTGAAATTCTATAATGAATGTTGGGAACGGCGTGCGACCTAAAGCATGGTCTATGTACACTACTCACACATCGCCTGTATTCATGGAACTCCTGGTTGATTTACAGTGCAATGCATTTTAACTCATCTTTGTTTTAATAAAAAAAAAGTACTGAAATGATGGACAGAGTGATGATTTAAACAAAACTGCAACATCTAATGCAACCCCTTATTTGTTTAAACTGCAAAATGTGAAGACATTAAACCTTTTTAATACCTTTCATGCGTCTGGTTGATGAACAATGTGAGACGGTCATGTGAAACTGCCTCTTTATCACATACAAAACATGAAATAAACAATATGAGGCAGATGATGAAATGGACTACAAAGGCTTCAAGTTATGGGAAAGCAATTGTCATATATATAATACGTGCATATAATAAGTGATGTGCTTAGTTTCTTTCATATTTAAATTTTTTCTAACAGCTCGCATTGCCAGCTCTCAATTAGGGCCTGTCACTTTCTGTTAAACCTCATGATTGGTTGAACAAAAATGGCAGTCTTACAATGAAAATCTTTTCTTTAAATAAACTGAGAAGAATGTTTTGGAGAATGTCTTCTAATTTCAATATTTCTGATCTTTATTGGGAGAAATGCATGCTGTCGTTGCAGTGAGGTCTGTGTAGGAGTTTAAATGGGAAATGAGCTCTATTAGATATATAATGCAATTTAATTCCTATCAACTGAACCTATTAAGCTTATTAAGTCTGACATCACGTCACTGTTTCTGCATCTAAACGTCAAAAGCAGAGGACAAACGGTGCTATACTCACAGTGTGAATACGGACAAATGATGATTTTCGAATTAATTCATTTGCATTTCATTATTATATATATATATTTTTATTTATTTACATTTAGTTATTCTTGCAGTTATTTCCCTAATGAATCTGAATCTGATTGAATCTACACATTCGCAGAAAACAGCACTTCCCCCTTGAACAATAAGGGACAACCTTTAAAATGAATGCTGAAATCTGAGACAGTCAACTTTATAAATCATTAAAATAGTGGAAACAAAAATCAAGAAGTGTGTACAGTGATGTACAGATATTGGAGGCCTAAACATTTAAAATCAAACATTTCCATTATTATTATATAGTGTATACCTATAGTATAATGAATTATTATGAATGCTTAATTTATACAAAATTACATTTTTTTTAAGTGTGACTTATTTATACATTATTAACATACTTTATTTCTTGTGGTAAAGACTGCTTTATTGAAATATCGTGAAACATTTCCAGTTGAGAAAATTACTTTACATGTGAACATGCACAATTTGTTTGTGATTCCACATTCCTGGCTGATATTCTTCCATTGCAAATGCATTTAAATTTCTGGATTCACATTTCATTTAGATTAGCCTAGGAGATAATAACCACAGCCTGATGGAAAGAACAGTACAGGACTGAAGACATTGTTAAAAGCGCTATATAAATGAAGATGACTTGAAGACAGTGCCGAGGCTGACACTCATCTCGACTGAGACTGAAGCATGGAAGCTTGCATCCACGGAATAAAATAAAAAAGGTACCCTAATTTTGACTTTTTATCTCACGAGTATGACTTTTTTTAAATGAGATATAAAATATAAACTCAATAAGAAAAACTGGGAAGACGTAAACTCAAAATTCAGAAGAAAAGTAAAAATTGCACTATATAAACTCACAATTCAGAGGCGGGGAAAAAATCTGAATATAGCAAGATGTAAGCTCAACATCTTTATTGAACAGCTTTTTTGTTTTGTGATCTCTTGTGTGAAAGAGTTTCTGTGAGATGTGAACTTACAATTAGTTATAAGATAAAGCCCAGGATTACGAGTTTGTACCTTGTTGTATTTGGGAGCTATAAAAAAGTAAAGAATTGAGATTTAATCAAAATTGCAAATTCTGATATGATCAAAAGTGCAAGATGTAAACTCAGAATTTGGAGGGGGGAAAGTCACAACTACATTTGAATATTTTATTTGGTGAAGGAGACGAGCTTTTATAAAGCAGATCTGAAGAAAGCTTGTAAGTGTGTCAGTATATCTGAGGCATCAGGTTTTTCTGGCTCGTTCACTGATCGTCTCTGCTGTGCACATGGCAAACCAGCTGATTCATCTCTCATAGGGTTAACAATGAAAAGGAACAGCGTTTATAAGTTTCTGTCCGTGTTTTCTTGTCTATTTGTCTGTGTTTTCCTTTTGTTTTGGGGTATTGTCTTTTATTCGATGGTTTTGGCACCATAAGACTCTTTTTGGACACTCTCCTTAAGAGGTTTGTCGGACATCTAAACCGTTTAAGCAGCTGGTAACGTTATTCGCCAACATTTTCTCATTGTTTATAAATGCAGGATAATATGACGCTTTAAAACATTGATCAGAAAAGCGTGTCTGCTAACATTTCTTGCGTTAAACACTGAGCATTGTTTTAAAGATGTCAAAAAATGTTGAAGATAAAGCATTTCGAGGTCGTTACACCAGCGACAACTGCACCACGTATTTAATGCTGTCGATTTACGTATTATCAAATACATTTTAAGTAATTTGTAAGCTTTTTTGCAATACCAAAACAAAACAACTGCGCATGCGTGTAGGATGACCGTGGTCACATGACGTCAACCAGGAAGTGTTTGTCTGGTAAGTGATGTTTCAATGCTATGTATTTGCTGCTGCTTCGACTCTGTGTTTATCATTTACATGACAATAATTGTCACAGATCATATATGTCAAATATCGTGCTTTTTACTGCAGTGTGTGAAAAACAAACAAACACAGATATTGAAAGAGACGCAATGCTTTTTAACGAAGCAGACAGTCTACTAACATTACAATACTAAAGAACGCAGCTTGTACTTTAATTATGTTGACAAGTTGTACAGACGTGTTGTCAGATTAGTACAACGTTGCATTTCTTATTAATATAGACATACAAGCCTGTTGAAGTGAGAAAAAAGGAACTACTTTTTCAACACTTCCACATATCGAATCTAACAGGAATTTAAATGTGTTATTATAAGAAAATAATATCAGGCTAAGAGAATTGAGGATTTTTTTGAGAGTATATTTTACTTTATTTTATTGTATTTTATTTTGATGTGTCCAATATAAATTCTTGTCATGCTATCACTGTACATTAGAGTCTTGTTCTTAAAGTCCCCCTGTAGTCAATCATTATATTCCTTAAAACTCATCTTTGATCACCAAAATGAAGTAGTAAAACGTTTTTTTCCTTGGAAAAAAACTTCATGCCTTAAAATATATTGAATGTAACTCGACACCCTTTCCTCATTCAGTATGCGTGGTTCTATGAATATGCAAATGAGCCCCGCCTCCACTCACTCACTCACTCAGAGATCCACTGGTTGACGAGCACACGTTGATCTGATTGGTTACAAGGTCGTTTGTGACGTCAGAAACACCAGCGATTTCAAACCGTGTTTTTGAGACTGTCTTTGGTTCACTGCAGTTTTAAGTAGAAAATACTCAGCAATGCTGTCGACTTATGAACTTACACATGTGTGTCTTAAAGCATATTAAAAACACCACATAGACACATAAACTACATTAAAAGCTGGATTTACATCACAGGGGGACTTTTGTTTTAAGTGACCTGAAACTGAAGTCAAAAACAGAGCAGAATGTTTGAATGGACATTATTCAGTCTCATTTTCCTCGTCTCTTATGGCAGTGTGTGAAGAATCAAACATCAGTCCTGATGGCAGCTGAATCGACGGCCGCCTCGAAACTGCAGTTTTCCCCGTTCTTCAGCGCTCTGGAGGCAGGATTCTGGCATCAACTCACCCAGAAGAAACTCAACGACTACCACTTAGACGAAAGTCCCAAAAACATCAAAGGCTATTACTATAACGGTGAGTGGAGGTTTCACTAGTCTTTTCTCCTCTATTGTGCCGTATATCCGAGTGAAACGCTTCCAGGACAAGAACACATGTGGGCGGGGCTTGATTGTGTCTGTGGGGAATTGATTGGATGGTTGTGGTTTGCTATTGGCTGATCTCATGTGAGTGACACCTTGCGTCTAAAACTAACTTTCAAATTGGTGCTGTTTATTTTTAAATTGCTTATTAGGTCTAAACAACAAAAAAACTCCATTATGTGGCATAATAACAGCAGTATTTGTGAAAGTACAGTGGGATTTCTCCTCCACATTGACGCTTTCTGTGAGAAATGCTGCCAGTGTAGATCCGGCAGAAACAAGCGGAGTGATACACACTGTGAAACGGTTTCCGTGTGATATTAGTAGAATGGTGCACGGCTAGATAAGACTCTCAGCCAATCAGAGTCGAGAACCTGAAAAATAATATACAGTGTTTTGTTTTAGTAATAATGTAAAAACCTTTCTCATAATCGAATTTCAAATTTATAGTCCCCCTGTGTGGAAAATCCAGCTTTTAATGTAGTTTATGTGTCTATGTGGTGTTTTTAATATGCTTTAAGACACACATGTGTAAGTTCATAAGTCGACAGCATTGCTGAGTATTTTCTGCTTAAAACTGCAGTGAACCAAAGACAGTCTCAAAAACACGGTGTGAAATCGCTGGTGTTTCTGACGTCACAAACGACCTTGTAACCAATCAGATCAACGTGTGCTCGTCAACCAGTGGATCTCTGAGTGAGGGAGTGAGTGAAGGCGGGGCTCATTTGCATATTCATAGAACAACGCATACTGAATGAGGCAAGGGTGTCGAATTAGTCAAGCTATTTTAAGGCATTTTTTTAAAACAATAATGATGTTGCACTGATAAATCACTTATAATAAACACTGCAATATTCCATACACTAACAAGAACTGTCAATTTTAATATCATGGTGACTACTGATGTAAGGAATACTGTTTCTGGCTCCAAGATTATTAAAACTCAGTATACACTACAGTCTCTCATAGCGTCGCAGAAATACATATTTGAATGATTCATAAAAGATGAGTCACCGTCTGGCCGTCTGAGATTTTGGTATGGAGTTAAAGGTTAGGCTCATGATATATTTTGGTTTTATTACAGCACACGGTGAGTGTGTATTAGCATTGTTTGTTTTTGGCACCTGAAAGAGCGTTTGGAAACGAGCAGATTACATTCTGAATACATCAGCTGTGCTCAAGAGGGACCTATAGTGTGGTTTTGATGAATGCAGAAGGTCATTCAGGTGTTACAGCTGCACGATTCTGGAAAAACTGAGAATCACAGTTTTTTTGTGATTCTGAACTAAACTAAATTTTTAATTTAACATAATTTACTAGAGGTTCTGATAAAATGTTAATTGCTGCAGTCTATTTAAAACATTTAATTTATTTGAATTATTTTTTTAATCAGTTTGAATGAATTATTTAATGAATCACTCATGAACACTTCACTTGTTTCATTACTGGATGAATCAGTGTTTTTAAAACGAATCTCTTGAATGAACGATTCAATGACAATTACATTTTTAACAGTCACACTTGTCGCCACCTACTGGTGTAACGATGTAATTGTTATTTACTCTATTTTGATCACTACTGTATACATCAGTGTTTATAACTGAACTATAAACTTGTATCTCAGTACTTCTGAATGATTGTAAGACAGAATTAATGATACTGTGTGTTGAAAAGCTGTTTTTGATCTGAATGTTCACTGTGATCGACTTATCAGAGCTGTAATAGACATAGAGACGGATCACTGTTGTTCAGGAATAAGATCATGTGCGAGTTTGAATCAAGATCGCGACATTTTAATGATTAATCGTGCAGCTCTAGCATGCATAAAAATCATGTACATTTTATAGTATATTAATATTAATAGAGCAGTAGTGTGCTATTCTGAACACCTTTGTGTTTCACGTACACTTCCTAAACAACATGGCATTTCCTCTTGGATTTATACTGGCACATCATGCAAACGAGTTACAGATGCCACTGTAGCAATGCTCTGCTTTCAGGAGAATGCGTCGCAGATTATTCATTTATTCATTCCACAACCGGAAGAGACAGAATACGTAATGCTCCTTTAAGCAGAGATATAATGCAAATGTTTTGTAATGTATTGCAGGCGATCCTGACGGCTTGCCGACACGCTTGACACTGGAGTTCAGCGCATTTGATGCGTAAGTTGTGCGGATTAAAAGCATATAATGTAGTTGGTTATTCTGAAAGCCTTGGATAATGGCCCCAATATCACGTCTGTTACTTGTGAAATTAATTTAGTTTTCTTTCCAATTAAATCCTTAAGGATTGTTTCAGTAGGATTAATTTAACATTTATGATGGGTGAGTAATTGCAAGTGTGACGGAGCCGGACAAAGTGAAGTAACTTCTGACCTCATATAACCGTCTGAATCCCTCCTTTTCTTTTCATATATATATATATATATGTGTATGTATGTGTATATATGTGTATGTATGTATATTAGTGCTGTCAAAAATTAAAGTTTGTGTTTACATAATATATGTGTGTGTGTGTATATATTATTATATATATATATATACACGCATACACACAGAGAAATATACACACACGCACACATATATTATGTAAAAACAAACTTTTATGTTAGATGTGAGTAATCACAATGAATCTATTTGACAGCACTAATGTGCACCTGAACTTCTGTTTTCTGTAAAACAGATCGCATTGCTTCCGTCTTCTGTATGCGCTATGTGTAAAATTAGCTGTTTTACTCAAGATAACTTAAGAGGAGCAAGCAAAGATGAGCATAACCAATGTTGTCCCTCGCATATGCAGATTGATATCCTAAAGTTGTTTCATTTTTCTTCTTCACACTAACGTTTAGATATTTAGATAGAATAAATGCATATAACAAAGTGAGCTAGTTAGGTTATCTGATCACCTTAATATTCCATAGATATCGGCGTCAGTTCATACGGCTGTTCGCACTTTCTCTGGCTAGCGGATGTGATAAGACCAGTGTTCGACATGTTCCCTAAATACGTATATATATATATATATATATATGCCGTCCAAAAGTTTAAAAATAAAAGCTACAAAGAATATTTCTATAAAGAAGTCTCTTCAGCTCTTTTATGTTCAACACCATTTTTTTCCCCAAAAATACAGTAAAACGGTAATATTGTGAAATATTATTCCAATTCAAAATGACTGTTTTCTATGTGAATAAATAGTTAAATGTAATTTATTCCAGTGATGCAAAGCTGAATTTCCAGCTTCATTTCTCCAATATGCTGATTCGCTGCTTAAAATCACAGCAATATATTATATTTTAAAGTATATAACAATTAAAAACGATTATTTCGACTTGTAATAATCTTTCACAATATTACTGTATTTTTGATTAAATAAATGCAACCTTGCGAGCAGAAGAGTGACTTTAATTTTCCTAATATTACTATATAAGATCATTTGATTTAAAATAAGGTTTCATTTCTTAACAGCTACTTTAGTTAACATGAACTAACAATGAACAATACTTCTACATCATTTATTATTTTAGGTAATGTTCATTTCAACATTTATTGATTCATGTTAACATCTTGATGCTTATGGTGGAACCCCCCCCCCCCCCCCCCCAAAAAAAAAGATAAATATCATTATTAAATATTAATACAAACAACAATACTTTTTGAACAATTTGATGTTTGCACCACAGTTTTTCCAAAACAAAATGAATATAACAAATGAGGGCTGCAAATAGTATATATTAGTTGTTTCACTTCTAATGATAAAACAGTGCATGTATGCATGTAGTGATGTAATAAAGCAGTCTATGCCTGTTGTGTTTCAGTGATGGGCCCACTCCTGCTCGCTGCTGTCCCGCGCCGGGAACGCTTTACAACACCAACACGCTGGAAGCCTTCAGATCCACGGATAAGAAAGCTCTCCTGGATAAGGCAGCCGACGAGGTGCCGCGTCTCGTAATCAATAGTGCCGCTGATAGTGTGTTTTATTTGTGCTCGCTAAACAAATGACTCACTTTCTTTTAACTGCGTATCATCCTTCTTCATCATTTGATAAATTACTCTAATCTTCTTAATTTGCCGCCCGCGTTCTTATATACATGCTAATAATAGCAGTGGCCAGTGTTGATTATAGATGTTTTTGTGCTGTAAAAAATGATCAATGACTCAATTTAGAATACTGTGCTCCAAAAGTTATACAATTGTTTAGTGAATTTGTGTTTCACAGTGTAAATGCACAACATTTCTTACTGTTGTATTTGAATAAAGCTGTGGTTTTCAGACGGAAATGTTCAAAATAGTGTAAAAATGTTTTTATCTAAATAAAAAATAGGATTAAAATCAATAAATAAATTGATTAAAATACATATTAAAATTATGTAAATACAAGATATAAATGAATAAAATAAATTGAATACAAATATTAGAATATAATAAAGCATTTGATATTAATAAATGAAGATATTTTATTTTAAAAATAGATTAAAATGAATTGTAAAAGTTCAATTAAAAATAAATTGGATTAAAATGAATAATATAAATTGGATTCAAATAAACAAATTAATAAAACACAGTACAGTATAGTGAGTAGAAGAAAAACGTAATAATTCAAAACTCAATTTTGTATTATTATTATTATTTCTATGACAATAATAGCCATATATTGTAAAAACGAAATTATAAATGAAAATTAATAAGTATATATATTATTTTACATTATGTTACAGAAGGGAAAATGCAGGACTTTTGTTCTAATTTCTTCACTTGCAAGAGATGAACCCTTGAGCTTTTATTTTGGCGGAAAACTACCGTTTCTGTGAAAACATCTCAATACAATTCTAATGAAATGCTGTAATCATCTTCCCACAAAAATTATGCAAATGTGAAAATATTGCGTAATGGTTCCAGTTTCGTTCCCAAATGCACGCTAAACTCTTATATATTTGAGGAAGAAGATCGGCGTGAGTGATCATATATTGGGGTCTATTGCATCTACAAGATTAAGAACGCCTGGCATAAACTGTATTAGAATTTATTCCTGGTAATGTCAGCTTAATTAATACTAATAATGTTGTCTTTTCCACAGATTTGGAGCGCTGTTCAGTCGGGCGCTGCGTTGGACGACTCCTCAATCCTTAACAAGTTCATCCTCTTGACATTTGCGGTTTGTATGCCAACAATGTTCCTGTAAATGAACGTCCTTTCATTTTTTATTTGTTTGTCTGACCGGTCTTTTTGTTGATCCAGGATCTGAAGAAATATCATTTCTATTATTGGTTCTGCTTTCCTGCCCTTTGCTTTCTGGAGGGGGTCCAGCTGGTGCAGGAGCCGCTGTCTTTAGAGAAGAGCTTCTCTGACGAACAGGTGTGATGAGAACCAGAACACACACTACTGACCAGGATGTTTGATGTGAAGGATAATGAGTCATTAGTCACTGCATTATGGAAAGCATGTGCTGATTAGAATTTGTAATTCGATGTTGATTATTTGAATGCATAATATCATATAGGCCCCGAGAGACCTGATGTATTTAGACATTTTTCCAATGTAATAGGGAATCTGTTATGCCCTTTTTCACATTTTTCCTCATATTCTCCATTGTTGCGGCTCCTCTCTTCCCAGTCTGTCAGTAACGCTCTGTTTACTTCCTGTCTCTATGAAGCCCCTCCTTCTGAAAAGCACACTGTGCTCTGATTGGTTGGCTGGAGCAGTGTGTCGAGATTGGTCGAGTGTGTTAGGGAAATGTGCCGCCCCTTACCATAACCGCCAGTTTCAACTATAGACTGTAAAAAAAATATGTGCTTAGTGTGCTTGATGTCACTTGTAGTGTTTCTGAAGAGCATTTTTAAAGCCTGAAGTGGGCGGAGCCGGCCGTTGCCATCTTGGCCGCGCGTCACTCCCGGATAAACGAACATGTGCAGCGAGGCGGATTAGCTGAGGTGACGTGACGCTAACAGACAGCAGACAAACGGTCAGCAGTGACATCAGCGGAAATCCACCTCTCACTCAAGTGGCCACGCCCTTAATTACGCAGAACTTTAAGGCTTAATATAATTTAAACAAATGAGTTAAAAAAAAAAAAAGTCCTCACAATTGTCATGAAGGGCAAAATTAGCTTTATAGACCAAAACCACTTTTTGTACCAGGCTGTAGACATGTTTTTTTCTGCTGTACAGTTGGCCATTTTAACATGCGGGTCTGTAGGACTGACTCTCTTCTGCAGCCAGCCTCTAGTGGCCAGTGGAGGAACTGCAGTTTAACACTACTAACTAACTCAACCAGGCCCCGCCCCTTTATTGTGCGTATGAATTATTATAATGAGGAATATTGTGACGTGTTCCCGGAAGAAACTTAAGATACAATGGAGGCGTTTCAGGAGTTCAGAAACACTGATATAGAGAAGAACTGGAGCTTTTCCTGATCAAACAGCAACAGCACACACTAAACACAGATGGAAAAAAGCACAAAAGGGTCTCTTTAAAATACTTTCTTGTATGCAGAGTTAAATAAAAAGTAAGTAAAGCAGTGTTAAAATTCAATTACAGTATCAATTTCATTCCATTGTAATTCCATTTCACTATGTTCATATTGCATTTTGGAGCCACTGACTGTACATTTGTGTAGTACTTTTATTTTTGTCCTTGACCTTATTTTTTCCAGCCAAGCATAAACTTTAATTTCATTGTGTTTCATGAGTTGCTGAGGTGGACTGATTGTTTTGGATCGATCTTTTCACAGATATTGAGTTTGACTGCAGCGTATGACGGTCTTTGCTCCTCAAGCGGTACGACGGCAGTCCCACATTTTCTGCTGAAGTACACAGATGAAAGTGTTGAAGTCGCTCCTCTAAAAGACCTGAACTCTTTCTTCCCAGACCTGAAGAAGGTAATTTCTAGTATAAAGTAGAGCTCTCACGATTAATCGTTAAAAGATCGTGCTCTCGATTCAGACACCCACACAATCTCATTCCTAAATGACAGTGATTCGGCTCTGTCTATTAAACCTAAACAATTATTTGTCATTGAATCATTCAAGAGATTTGTTTAAAAACACTGATTCATCCAGTAATGAAACAAGTGAAGTCTTTTTGAGTGAGTCATTGAATCATTCATTCAAGAGATTCGGTTAAAAACACTGATTCATCCAGTAATTAAACAAAAACAAGTGAAGTATTTATGAGTCAGTCATTGAATCATTCACTCAAATCAATTTTCTATAATATTCATTCTAATTAATTAAACATTTAATTTAATTAAATGGACTGCAGCAATTAATATTTTGTTAAAACCTCTAGTAATGTACATGTTATTTTAATCAGTTGTCTGTTTAAAAAACAAAAAGAATTGTGATTCTCAATTTATCAAGAATTGTGCAGCTCTATTATAAAACAGTTGTATTTTATTTTTATTACAGTTTTACTTATATTTTTCATTTTAGTGTAATTTTTTGTAAATCTGTTTTGTCATTTAGTTTTATTGCTGTTAAGATTTAATTTGCTTTTATTTTATTTTTAATTTATTTTCAGTGAAAAATTTTAGAGCTTTAAATTAAACTTATTTCAGTTAATTGCCAAGGCAACATTTCAAATTTTCGTTTCGTTTTTTTTAACAACAGAAATGTTTTTGAATAGTTTGTTAGTTTTGGTTACTGACAACCCTGGTATAAAGTTGAATCATTATTAATAGAATATTCTTGGTTAACTAAATTTCTGTCAACAACATTTATGGCATGCTGTAGATTACCATATTTAATAATTGGACTATCTATGAAACGAGTCAAAATTGTGTTCAGGTCCTTCTCAAAAAATTAGCATATTGTGATAAAGTTCATTATTTTCCATAATGTAATGATAAAAATTAAACTTTCATATATTTTAGATTCATTGCACACCAACTGAAATATTTCAGGTCTTTCATTGTTTTAATACTGATGATTTTGGCATACAGCTCATGAAACCCCAAAATTCCTGTCTCAAAAAATTAGCATATTCAGATTCAGATTCAACTTTATTTGTCATTATGCATAGTACAAGTACAGAGCTAATGAAATGCAGTTAGCATCTGACCAGAAGTGCAAGAATATAGTGCTTTATATACATAAAAGTGCAGAATAAAATAAAGCTATGATTTACAGAATGTACAGTGGATTTGCTATATACAGTACTAAACAGAGTATGTACAGAATATAAATAGAATGCAAATGTTCTCAGTCTGTGCAAAATATGAGTAGTGTAATGTACTGTAAATACATGTATATAAAATACTGTGACCAGTGCAGTAATAGGCAGGTGCAAGTTAGATTGGTGGTGTGGCATTCAGAAGTGTCACAGCCTTGGGGAAAAAGCTCTTCCTGAGCCTACTGGTGCAAGAGCGCAGGCTCCTGTAACGCCTGCCGGATGGAAGGAGGGTGAAAAGTCCATGGTTAGGGTGAGAGACATCCTTGATGATGTTTCTTGCCCTTCCCAGGCAGCGCTTATGATAAATGTTCTCAATGGAAGGTAACTGGGTACCGGTGATCCGTTGAGCAGTTTTCACCACCCGCTGGAGTGCTTTGCGGTCAGATGCGGAGCAATTGCTGTACCATACTGAGATGCAGTTCGTGAGTATGCTCTCAATGGTACAGCGGTAGAATTCCACAAGGATCCTGGGACTAAGGTGAACTTTTCTAAGGCTCCGTAAGAAGTAAAGGCGCTGCTGTGCCTTTTTGACCAGGCTGGAGGTGTTATGGGACCATGTGAGGTCATCTGAGATGTGGATGCCAAGGAACTTGACGCTCCACCACAGCTCCATTAATGTAGATGGGTGTGTGTGCATGACTCCTAGTCCGCCTGAAGTCCACAAGATGAAGATCTCCTTTGTCTTCTGGGTGTTTAGTGCCAGATTGTTGGTGGCACACCACACAGCCAAGTGCTGCACCTCATCCCTAGAGGCTGAATCATCGTCATCCTTGATCAGACCTACCACCGTGGTGTCATCTGCGAATTTGATTATAGTGTTAGAGCCATAAGCAGGAACGCAGTCATGGGTGAAGAGGGAATACAGGAAAGGGCTCAGCACGCAACCCTGTGGCACGCCGGTGTTGAGGGTGATGATGGAGGAGGAGAGGTTATATAACTTAACAGTCTGAGGTCTGTTAGTCAGAAAATCTAAAATCCAGTTACAGATGGGTGTGCTGATTCCAAGCTGGCGGAGCTTGGAGATCAGCTTGGAGGGGATTACCGTATTAAATGCAGAACTAAAATCAATGAACAGCATTCTGACGTGTGTGTTTTGTCTGTCCAGGTGGGTGAGGGCAGAGTGAAGTGCCGTTGAAATGGCGTCCTCTGTTGACCTATTGTGGCGATAGGCAAATTGGAATGGGTCTAGTTTAGCAGGGAGACAGGATTTTAAGTGGGATGCAACCAGTTTCTCCAAGCACTTGGCAATGATGGAGGTGAGTGCAACAGGACGGAAGTCATTAGGGACCGAGGCAGTGGAATGTTCAGGTACTGGCACCACGGTGGAGGTTTTGAAGATAGTGGGAACAGTTGTTTGGGCCAAGGACAGATTGAAAATGTCTGTGAAGACCTCAGCCAGCTGCTCCGCACAGGCTTTGAGCACACAACCAGGTATTCCATCAGGGCCAGCTGCTTTCCGTGCATTCACCTTACGCAGAGTAGAGTAGACATCTGAAGTGGAGAGTGTGAGAGGCAGTTCACTGATTTGATGCTCAGCTTTAAGTGAGATCTCCTTATTATTTTGATCAAAACGAGCATAAAAGTGATTGAGCTCGTCTGGGAGAGAGGCAGAGCTGGAGGGGAGCACAGAGTAAGATGGTTTGTAGTCTGTGAGAATTTGTATGCCTTGCCACATACGCCGAGGGTCTGAAGACTTAAAGTGTTCTTCAATCTTCTGTTTATGTGTGAGTTTTGCCTGACAGATACCCTTCCTTAGGTTGGCTCTGGCTGAGCTGTAAGCCTTCCGGTCTCCAGACCTTGAAGGCTGCATCTCTTGATTTGAGCAGGAGGCGAACCTCTCTATTAATTTGGGCTTCTGATTGGGGAAAATTTTTATTTTCTTGTGTGTAATCACTAATCACTCTGCCCACACATCTATTGATGTGTTCCAGGACAGAGTTGGTGTAAGTGTCGACATTATTCTGAGAGTTTGTGGTGGCCTGTGCAGCAAACTCACTCCAGTCTGTGTGCTGGAATTGGTGTTGGAGAGTAGAGTCAGCACCGTCCAGCCAGATTTTAACAGTCCTTATTGTAGGTTTCACACATTTGATGACTGGGGTATACTTGGGGAGTAGGAACAAAGAGAGGTGGTCAGACTGACCAAGGTGGGGGAGGGGTGTGACTTTGTTGGCATCAATCACATTAGTATAAACGTGGTCCAATGTTTTATGTCCCCTTGTAGTGCAGGAGACATTTTGATTAAATTTAGGGAGAAAAGATCTTAAAGTGCAGTGATTGAAGTTCCCAGCAACAATAAAGGCTCCATCCGGGTGCAAGGTTTGTAGTTTGATAATAACAGCACAAAGTTCTTTCATAGCCACGTTAGCCTTAGCGTCCGGAGGTACATAAACTGCAGCAGCAACAATGCAAGTAAACTCACGAGGCAGATAAAATGGCCTGCACCTAATAATCAGGAATTCCAGATCAGCAGAACAGTGGGTATCAACAATGACAGAGTCTTTACACCATGATTTGTTCACATAAATGCATACTCCACCACCCTTGTTTTTACCAGAGGTTGCTGCTACTCTGTCAGCCCTGAGCCCATATTTCATCCGACCAATAAAATAAGTGTTTTTAATACACAAAAAAGTCAACCTTCAAATAATTATGTTCAGTTATGCACTCAATACTTGGTCGGGAATCCTTTTGCAGAAATGACTGCTTCAGTGCGGCGTGGCATGGAGGCAATCAGCCTGTGGCACTGCTGAGGTGTTCTGGAGGCCCAGGATGCTTCGAGAGCGGTCTTAAGCTCATCCAGAGGGTTGGGTCTTGCGTCTCTCAACTTTCTCTTCACAATATCCCACAGATTCTCTATGCGGTTCAGGTCAGGAGAGTTGGCAGGCCAATTGAGCTCAGTAATACCATGGTCAGTAAACCATTTACCAGTGGTTTTGGCACTGTGAGCAGGTGCCAGGTCGTGCTGAAAAATGAAATCTTCATCTCCATAAAGCTTTTCAGCAGGTGGAAGCATGAAGTGCTCCAAAATCTCCTGATAGCTTGCTGCATTGACCCTGCCCTTGATAAAACACAGTGGACCAACACCAGCAGCTGACATGGCACCCCAGACCATCACTGACTGTGGGTACTTGACACTGGACTTCAGGCATTTGGGCATTTCCTTCTCCCCAGTCTTCCACCAGACTCTGGCACCTTGATTTCCGAATGACAGGCAACCACTGAGCAACAGTCCAGTGCTGCTTCTCTGTAGCCCAGGTCAGGCGCTTCTGCCGCTGTTTCTGGTTCAAAAGTGTCTTGACCTGGGGAATGCGGCACCTGTAGCCCATTTCCTGCACACGCCTGTGCACGGTGGCTCTGGATGTTTCTACTCCAGACTCAGTCCACTGCTTCCGCAGGTCCCCCAAGGTCTGGAATCGGTCCTTCTCCACAATCTTCCTCAGGGTCCGGTCACCTCTTCTCGTTGTGCAGCGCTTTTTGCCACACTTTTTCCTTCCCACAGACTTCCCACTGAGGTGCCTTGATACAGCACTCTGGGAACAGCCTATTTGTTCAGAAATGTCTTTCTGTGTCTTACCCTCTTGCTTGAGGGTGTCAATGATGGCCTTCTGGACAGCAGTCAGGTCGGCAGTCTTGCCCATGATTGCGGTTTTGAGCAATGAAACAGGCTGGGAGTTTTTAAAAGCCTCAGGAATCTTTTGCAGTTGTTTAGAGTTAATTAGTTGATTCAGATGATTAGGTTAATAGCTCGTTTAGAGAACCTTTTCATGATATGCTAATTTTTTGAGACAGGAATTTTGGGTTTTCATGCGCTGTATGCCAAAATCATCAGTATTAAAACAATAAAAGACCTGAAATATTTCAGTTGGTGTGCAATGAATCTAAAACATATGAAAGTTTAATTTTTATCATTACATTATGGAAAATAATGAACTTCATCACAATATGCTAATTTTTTTAGAAGGACCTGTAGATTTAATACAAATCCTATATTTAAAAAAAAGAACAGTAAACATAAGTTTACAAGTGGTTAATTAATAAAAAAGAAATTAAGAACTCTTAAACTCTTTTTATTTTAGGTACACTTGGGTACATTAAAACAGAACCCAACTCTATATTTTCAAATGCATACAAAGAATGGACAGGATTTTAATGGAAAGATGAAAAATTTATGCTGAAAATTGGAGGAGTCAGAACAGTCGCATGCCTTGATCAAACAGGATCTGGTTATTTTATGTTTATGATAAAGCAAATAAAATCTCTCAGCATTAGCTGTAACATGCAAGCCTATGAACAATGCAGGAAAACTAATACTGACGTTTGGGTGATGGATAAATAAATATGGGGAAAAAAAATCGATTTGTGGCTTTTGAGAATCTATTTTGACCACATTTAAAAAAAAAAAAAAAGATTAATCAAATCATTTTTTTTTTTGCCAATAATTAGATTGGCATGTGATTCTTCTCAGTATGAGTGTAATAAGGGACGTGTCCTGGTGTGTTTTCTAGATTACTGTCGGTGTGTATGACCCATGTACACTTCCTCAACATCCGGGCTGGCCTCTCAGAAACCTCCTCATCCTCATCGCAAAAACATGGTACGCCTGTAATCGTGAGCTTTTCCAATGCTCTTCTCACTAGTGTTGAATTATAGCCCTGTCTCCACAGTTCCCTGACGTTACAGTCAATCTCAAACACTTTGTTCTGCAACTGAAAGAATGTCAGAAAATGTGATTTCCAACCATCTGCTAATGTTGTGGTTAGTAAGAATGTATTGCACTGTGATTCAATCACGGGTGTTGATCCATTGACTTTTCGTTTGAGGTTTAATGCGTGTATACTCAGATTATGTACAGTACTATGATGTTGCTTATTTGTTAGTCATATAGAAGAGGCACCTTTGCAAAAACACGATGGCTGCACACTGGAAAATGTGTAATTTACGATAAAAAAGGCAACTGTGTTTGCGAGAACTTTGCTCTAAATATATGGTAGCAGCATTTTAAATTTTACAGGTTGAACTTAAATTTACAGTTAAAATAAAATATATGTCATTAGTTGAAATATTGTTAAAGTCCCCAAGTAGTCAATAATTTTATCCCTAAAAATCCCTAGTCTTTGATAACCAAAATGACATATTTAAAAATAAATGGTTTAAAATATCTTGAATGTAACTCGACACTCTTGCCTCATTTAGTATGCGCGGTTCTATGAATATGCAAATGAGCCCCGCCTCCACTCACTCACTCACTCAGAGATCCACTGGTTGACGAGCACACGTTGATCTGATTGGTTACAAGGTCGTTTGTGACGTCAGAAACACCAGCGATTTCAAAGCGTGTTTTTGAGACTGTCTTTGGTTCACTGCAGTTTTAAGCAGAAAATACTCAGCAATGCTGTCGACTTATGAACTTACACATGATTGTCTTAAAACATTAGACACATAAAACAACATTTAAAACTGGATTTTCACAACAGTGGGACTTTAATATAAAAACTTACTAAAATATATATTTTTTACCTTTATAATTTATTGACAGCCAACTTAAACACAGGTGGTAAAGACAAATCCACATAATTAAGTTCATCACAAGCAGCTTTTCCACAAGCGGAGGTAAATAATAATAAATTGAAGATGCACACAATGCGGATGCGATTCATGTTCTTATGAAGTGTGGAGCAGGTGGAAGATTTTGGAAATATGTGTTTTTTTTAGCTTTCCAGTGTTGAAATGTCACTCTTCCAGCCGTCTCTCTTTGTAATGGTAAGTTTAAGGTCACTCGAAGACTGTGTGTGTTCACAGTGCAGTGTGTGTGTCCGTGTGAATGCCAGGGGTTCGCGTCTGGATGTTGTGGAGGTTTTGTGCTTCAGAGACCGAACTCTACAAGGGACCCCGCTCCGTCCGGCACAGCATCATCCTCCGGGTCAAGCTCCCGGACCTCTCGGCTTCTGCAGGTGATTTAGCAGAAAGCCTTTCAGTCCTCAAAGGTTATGCTTTTAACGCCGTGGCATTATGAAACATAAGTGACTTTTCACTCTGTTTCTTCCCAACAGCTTTAGGAAAATGCGAATTATCTATACATTTTTTATATATTATCATTCATTCTATGTAAATATTGTTTTAACTCTTTATTTTGATAGTCCGCTTCTGTAGGGATGCACCGATATGACATTTTTGGCCAATACGATTATTCTTTATATTAAACCATTCAAGCGAGATAAGACACAAAATAGGAGGGAGTGCAGCACTGGTGCGGGTCTGTGACACACACACACTCACACTGATACACACACACGCACACACACACACTCACACTGATACACACACACACACACACACACACACACACACTGACACACTCACACACACACACACTGACACAAAAGAGGAGGGAGTGCAGCACTGGTGCGCGTCTGTGACACACTCACACTCACACACACACTCTTTTACACACACACACACACACACACACACACACTGACACTCACACACACACTCTTACACACACACACACACACTCTCACTGACACTCACACTGACGCTCTCACACACACACACACACACACACACTGACACTCACACACACACTGACACAAAAGAGGAGGGAGTGCAGCACTGGTGCGCGTCTGTGACACACACACTCACACACACACTCTTACACACACACTCATACTCACTCACACACACACACACACACTGACATACTCACACTGACACTCTCACACACACACACACACACACACACTGACACAAAAGAGGAGGGAGTGCAGCACTGGTGCGCGTCTGTGACACACTCACACACACACTCTTACACACACACACACACACACTCTCACTGACACTCACACTGACGCTCTCACACACACACACACACACACACACACACTGACACTCACACACACACTGACACAAAAGAGGAGGGAGTGCAGCACTGGTGCACGTCTGTGACACACACACTCACACACACACTCTTACACACACACTCATACTCACTCACACACACACACACACTGACACACACTGACACTCTCACACACACACACACACACACACACTGACACAAAAGAGGAGGGAGTGCAGCACTGGTGCGCGTCTGTGACACACTCACACACACATTCTTACACACACACACACTCTCACTGACGCTCACACTGACGCTCTCACACACACACACACACACACACTGACACAAAAGAGGAGGGAGTGCAGCACTGGTGCGCGTCTGTGACACACACACTCACACACACACTCTTACACACACACTCATACTCACTCACAGACACACACACATACACACACTGACACACTCACACTGACACTCTCTCACACACACACACACACACACTGACACAAAAGAGGAGGGAGTGCAGCACTGGTGCGCGTCTGTGACACACACACTCACACTCACACACACACTCTTACACACACTCACACTGACACTCTCACACTTACGCTCTCACACACACTCACACACACACTGACACACACACACACACACACTGACACATTCACACACACACTGACACACTCACACACACACACACACACTGACACACACACACACACACACACACACACACAAACTCGCTTCAGACAGCGCTTGAACGGACAAAAACACACAATTATACCAAAATGCCTGTTTTGTCAAGTATCCTTGCAAGCGCAGTCACATGAGATCTTAAATGAATGTAAAGCGTTGTGAGTCAGATCTTAAAGTGACAGAATAAACCTGGTGTAGTTCATTAATGATTATCAAAGATTAATCTATATTTAATTTATAATTTATGCAGTGAGGGCTGGTAAGTGTTTGATAACTTTCTCAGGTGTGTCTAACAGGTTGGAAATATACAGAAATTGCATAAAGCTCTGTTTACAAGGTTAGATGTGTCAGAAGCAACGGAGTCATCAGGCTTAGTGCTCTCTGAGTGAAGACCTGCACCGGTCTGGCTGTAGACAACATTAGCCCTGAGACACTGAAGGGCAGCTAAACAGTGACATATTATAATGGATTTATGTGAAGATAGTTTTAAGTTCACTTAAATTAAAAGTTGTTGTATTTTTTAAAGTCTAATAATAAATGTAAAATACTGTAATGCTGAATGCCTATAATTGTCTAAATCATCATTAGCATTATTGGTATCGCTGATACTGGCCCTTTTTTAAAAAAAATATGCCTTTTAACAAATATTTACAGCTACAGTCTTTGTTCTTTCTACATGAATGTGGAGATTAAATGTGAAATTATTACAATATAACATTATATAAAAATCTTTCATGTTAATTAATCGATTGACAGCACTAGTATAAATGTATTTTACAGGCATAATTCACGCATAAATGCAATTCTGTCATCATTTGCTCGTTCCAAACCCATTCCATTTTCTTTCTTTGGGAGAAACAATAGAACTAGTAACTAAGCAACCAAAATGTCATGTTGCTTTACACAGCCATGGCTGGTTAATTAAGTCTCTAATTTACACGGTTTCTGGTGGGTGAAAGAGTCAAAAAGTGAGTGGAAAAACTAAATTAGGGTTAAATACACTAAACAGGGTTAAATACACTAAACAGGGTTAAACAGGGTTAAATACACTAAACAGGGTTAAACACACTAAACAGGTTTAAAACACTAAACAGGGTTAAACACACTAAACAGGGTTAAACACACTAAACAGGGTTAAACACACTAAACAGGGTTAAATACACTAAACAGGGTTAAACAGGGTTAAATACACTAAACAGGGTTAAATACACTAAACAGGGTTAAACACACTAAACAGGGTTAAACACACTAAACAGGGTTAAACACACTAAACAGGGTTAAACACACTAAACAGGGTTAAACACACTAAACAGGGTTAAACACACTAAACAGGTTTAAAACACTAAACAGGGTTAAACACACTAAACAGGGTTAAACACACTAAACAGGTTTAAAACACTAAACAGGGTTAAATACACTAAACAGGGTTAAACACACTAAACAGGGTTAAACACACTAAACAGGGTTAAAAACACTAAACAGGGTTAAATACACTAAACAGGGTTAAATACACTAAACAGGGTTAAAAACACTAAACAGGGTTAAAACACTAAACAGGGTTAAAAACACTAAACAGGGTTAATTACACTAAACAGGGTTAAAAACACTAAACAGGGTTAAAACACTAAACAGGGTTAAAAACACTAAACAGGGTTAAAAACACTAAACAGGGTTAAAACACTAAACAGGGTTAAAAACACTAAACAGGGTTAAAAACACTAAACGGTTAAAAACACTAAACAGGGTTAAAACACTAAACAGGGTTAAAAACACTAAACAGGGTTAAAAACACTAAACAGGGTTAAAACACTAAACAGGGTTAAAAACACTAAACAGGGTTAAATTCACTAAACAGGGTTAATTACACTAAACAGGGTTAAAACACTAAACAGGATTAAATTCACTAAACAGGGTTAAAACACTAAACAGGGTTAAATACACTAAACAGGGTTAATTACACTAAACAGGGTTAAAACACTAAACAGGGTTAAAACACTAAACAGGGTTAAATTCACTAAACAGGGTTAAAAAACACTAAACAGGGTTAATTACACTAAACAGGGTTAAAACACTAAACAGGGTTAATTACACTAAACAGGGTTAAATACACTAAACAGGGTTAAAAAACACTAAACAGGGTTAATTACACTAAACAGGGTTAAAACACTAAACAGGGTTAAATTCACTAAACAGGGTTAAAACACTAAACAGGGTTAATTACACTAAACAGGGTTAAAAACACTAAACAGGGTTAAAAACACTAAACAGGGTTAAATTCACTAAACAGGGTGTTTTAAGTGGTGTATCAGCTCTAAACCCTGTGTATTATCCACTAACCTCCTGCAAACTAGTTAATTTCATTTATTTCTGTACAAAAGCAGGTCGTATGTTTCTTGATATTGAAAACTAGAATCTGTTTTCATATTATTCACTAACCTCCTGCAAACTAGTTAAAGCAGGAAGAATCATCTCTGAAATAGCACTTCAAATATTCACTCATTTCTCATGCCTCATCTATATAAATTAGGACAATTATGGACTGCACGATATTCACAATATTATTTGTTATTTCATGCTATTCACCTTATTCTAATTATAATGTGGGATCGTGTGCGGCTATTTGTAACCTGAATGTGTCTGGCTTTCGCTGGCGTTCATTTCCATTTATATTCTGTACAAGAGCAGCTCGTTATGATTGATATTGCAAACTGGTTTCTTATCATTCTAATCATACGTGCAATTGTTTGTACAGTTTACTTCACTTTGTTATTATTCTTGTTATTTACCTATTGCTGCTAATGTAAAAACATTTTTTTTCCAATTCTAGATGAATAAAACAAAGATTAAGTATGTTTTACAAGAAGGTACTATTTCAGTCCGTTCAAAATTTCACGTTTAATTTAATGTGCTAGTTTTTAATTATTTATGAAATTTACTAGCATTTTCAGTAACACTTTATTTTACAGTGTCCTTGTTATATATATTACATGTACTTACCATAGTAATAACAGAAAATTATGCATAATTACATGCAACCTTGTCCTGCCCTAACCCTACAGTAAGTACATGTAGTTGCCTAATATTACTCAGTGCTTAAATATATAATTACACTGTAACAATGACACCTTAAAATAAAGTGTAACTGCATTTTCTGAGTGAAAATTGTTTCAAAGTAAATCCTACTGCAAGTTTTCACAGTGTAGATCGTCTCTGCATGTTCAGTATGTAAGGGTTTTCAGTTTTACATTATGTTTGTATGTTATGTAAGGCTTGTTATATATGTTACATGTACTTACTATAGGGTTAGGATTGGGTCGCATGTAATTATGCATCATTTACTGTTATTACTATGTAGTTGCTTAATATTACTCAGAACTTTAATATATAGTTACACCTTAGAATAAAGTGTAACTATTTTCTGCAAGTGTTCACAGTGTAGATCAGGGTGAGCATCTCCTCATGTTCTCTGCATGGTCAGTATGCAAGGGTTTTCAGGTTTGCGTGATGTTAGTCTGCTCAAAGCCTTGGTCCTTCATCGCTGGTGACGTCCAGCCTCATCACACATCAGACTTGTGAGTCCCTGGGGGACTCTCTGCGCTGGTGGTGTGAATCGGGGCTAAACGCTCACTGAGAAGGGAATTGAAAGCCCTTGCTGATCGCAATACTGTACGCTTATTCCATTACACACGGATGGCCTCTTTCTTAAACACGTCTCTGTCCTTGATCGCGTGGTTCTTCTGACACATGCATGTCTTCACACTTCAGGTTTGACTTTCTGAACTGCGACATTCACTTGCACTGAAAAGTCCTGTGATTGAATTCTGGGTAATCCACCATTATTTCACAAACTACATATGAGAGATAAAGTATCTCGGGTGGGGATGCACGATATATATCAGCCACCATATCGGTATCAGCCGATATACAGTATGTTCATTTTTAATGTTATCGTTATCGGACCAATAAGAACATTTGAAGCTGGTAAATACTGTATTATTTCCTTCAGCTGAGACTCTTCAGATGCGACTGTTCAACATGATGGCTTTCAATTGCTTGAAATATGATTCAAATCACTTCAAAAAAGTAAAATACAGTAAAGTGCAGGAAAAGTCTGTCATATCGGCTACACAACATTATATTGAGAGCATCATTATAAATGTGTGTTTGTAACATTAATTTTAATGGTGAGACTTGTGTTTTTGTAATCAGGCTCTCAAACATTATATAAAAATTTGGATTCAGATTTATCGGCCAATATATCAGTCATCAGCATTAAAATATGAAGATCGCATCGGTCTAAATGTTCATATCTGTGCATCCCTAGTTTACTAGTATCTGATTTCACAGACAGTGTGTTTCTGAAAATAAAACATAAAAATAAGCCCTAATCTCGCCATTAAAAAATAGCTAGTTGTTTTATGCAACTAATAATTTTTACTAGTTGTCTAAAAAGGCACTCAACTAGTTGCCAAGTCATTGCTTTATGTAAATGAAAGCAGTCTGTGCACCAATGGTCTGCTGTCGTCATATTGAGTCATGTGATCGCAGACTAGTTCATACAATGAGCAACTGACTGACTGGTAACATCCTACTTTTTAAAAGCATTTATTAATCTCATTTTGGTCATTTCAACATTTTCTAAAGCAATATTAAATTCAAAAACCATATCTGTGCTTATTATTTATGGGACCTGAGCTAACATGAACTAACAATGAATAGCTGTGTTTTTATTAACTAATGTTAATAAACAGTGTAAAAAATGTATTTATCTATTAGATGTGTTTTTATCCACCTATTGTTATGCGCATTTTGAGATATCGCTTAAAAAACGCTGGATGTAAATGGCAAGATGCGCATAAGTTAAAAAAAATGCATAAAAAAACGTATGCGTTCAATTGAGGCGGACATTTTTTTATCGGATAAGAAGACATGCTCATAAACTACGATGGAAACAGATTTATTGAATAAATCGCTCGATGCGCAACAAACACATCATGTGACTTTGCTTCAGCGCCAGCTGTGATTGGATAACGGGAGTAAACCAATGTTAACATATTGTAAAGTGTTACCTATATTTCATTGTCATTTTACCTTATTTTCCCTGATTTTATGACATAATTGTGATAAAAACACCAAAGTTCAACCTTTGTGCCTCCTTAGGGACATTTTTGGCCTTTTCAGTTTTTTTTATCACTTTGCCTGTGTTAATGCTAACTGCATACAATTTGGCACTGGTGTGTATTTTTATTGTAATTTGACTATTTCACCACTATTTCCTTAAAAAAATATTTTTTGCACTAGGTACAGAAAATAATCCCTCTCAGTGCTGAAACCCATTAAAACTGCTTTTTTTTTTTTTTATCCAGGACCATTTAACTATAAAATTATGCAATCTTTGTTAAGAGGCTTTCATTCTGTTGGCAAGGCTTCAAAATTTACATTTTGACTATGTTTTATCAGATGGTGCCATTTTTTCAGGTTTGGTCTATAAAGCAAATTCTCGCTTTATTCCTGGTTTCTGCTTCGGCTTATTATAGTGCCAATTGGATAAATTATGCAACAATATTTGTGTGGGTGTGTTGGTATGGATGTCAGAGTGTGATTGGTATGTGTGTTATAAAAAAATAAAAATGTGTGTGTTTGTAATATTGAGAGAGGAAAAATCTAAAATCCGATCTCTGTGTGTCCAGTGGAGTTTTACTGGCGTCCGATGGGGAAGTCTGTTTCTGCGCACAAACAAACTCTCACTGAAAGCTCATGTTTTCAGATATCAACCTCAAATTTGGATCACTTATTTATATTAATGGCTTTGATTTTATAGCCATTTTAGAGTTCAACTTGTTTTATAAAATATATATTTTATATAAAATAATGTTCATAAATAATTTTCATAAACTGTAACAATAATCTGCCAAGGGTCTTCTTTAAAATGAGACCAAACTTAAACTTTGTGCTCCCAAGCTTCACTTTTTTTTGGACAGTTTTTTGACGTGGACATTTTTGTCCTCTATAGGAGCTATGTGCAACTTTTTTTAAATGAGGCTCTAAATAAAACTTTAGTTGTAACCGTAGTCTGTTTATTTTTGCATTATATGTACGTTAAATGGCTTGTTTCTGCAGTGTGTCCAAAGAGCGTGGGTTGGGAGAAGAACCCTAAAGGAGCGATGGGACCCAGAAGTGTCAATCTCAGCGAATGTATGGACCCTAAAAGGTACTAAACACGGCGTGGAAGTGTATGAAATGTTTTTCTCAGTGGTATGTTACACATTTGCTGATTCCTCAAGGCTGGCTGAGTCTTCTGTGGATCTGAACCTGAAGCTGATGCGCTGGAGGCTCGTCCCGTCTCTGGATCTGGATAAAGTCGTGTCCACGAAGTGTCTGTTACTGGGAGCGGGAACTTTGGGATGTAATGTGGCTCGAACGCTGATGGTGAGAGACGTTTACTTGAGATTATCAGCAGTTTACAGTTCGAAGAAAAAATTATTCAGACACCAGATGCAATTTTTGATATTGTTTTACTAGTGTGTGCAGGACAAAATAAAGTAAACTGTGACATATTATACCCATCATTCTTCAGACAGTGACTACCAGTAAAACTTTAGGACCAGAAATGATTCTCCACTTTGAGCTGATCATGTTTTCTTCAGTGTTTTTCTGTAATTAATGCTCTTTTTACACACAGACTGAACAACATGAAGCATTGCTTGGTCACTGGTGGAGCTAAACTGGTATTATCTAATTGTGTAGTTAAATTTACCAGCTGACAGATATTCATCATAATTCATGTGTGAGAGTCTAACAGAAGGACGGACAACACCAGTGAAATATCAACTAATAACTCTGAGTTCTGCTCATATTTCATATAACTATAGCCAATAAACTGTGATAATGTGAGAAATGTTGAAGGAGCCTGAATATATTTTGGTTTGACTATTTCTCATTTGGTTTGATATGAATTTCTCATCTGACAGGTGACGGAAAAGCTTTCGTTCGTTCAGTATGGATTCCTTAACTTGCTTTATGTCATTTAAGTACTTACTTGCTTTCACCATAATTGCTTCTTAATGGTTTTTGAAATTTTTGTAAGCTTAGCTCTGTAATTATAGATTAAGTGAGACAGATTCTGCCATTTCAAAACAGTGGTGGTGTCACTCGATGGCGGAGATAAACATGTTGGCAATATAAAATGAAAAAGATTGCAATGTTAAGAGAGTTCTCTCACTTGGTTCCAAGAGTGGTTCTCTATAATTTTGTCTTAAATGTAAATGCTCCAAATGGTCCCGGACCCTTTTATAGTGGTTCACTTATAGTGTACCTTGTGAATGCAAAGCGACTCATTTTTTAAAGGTCCCACGGCATGAAAATGTCATTTTTTTAACATTAATATGAGTTCCCCAAGCCTGCCTATGGTCCCCCAGTGGCTAGAAGTGGCGATAGCTGTAACCAAGCCCTGGGTATCCTGCCCGCCTTTGAGAAAATGAAAGCTCAGATGGGCCAATCTGCGATCTTCCCTATATGTCGTCATACGGGGAAAGGTTACCTCCCCTTTCTCTGCTTTGCCCGTCCATGTTTGGATGTACAAATGAACACAAAAGTCTTTTTTTAGTTCCTTCATCCGAGCCTCTGAAGAACCAGTGGGTTAATTTTATTTTCTCTGGAAATGCCACATTTTCAGCAACATGAAAAGCCAACAACGTAGGCTAGCGTTAGCTACATGATAATAACTGTAACAGCAGACATAAACAAACCAACTAAAGTACCGTATCTGGACACAATATTTTAAACTAACCATTCGGAGACGTCCTGCTCTGTAAACATGCGCGCATGTTTCCGTGGCCGCGAGCTGGTCAAGGCCACACCCCCACCCTCCACCTTGCCCCGCCTCTCTCCTCCTCATTAGCATTTAAAGCTACAGACATAGAAATGGCACGTCCTACGGAAAGGCTCGTAGTGGCTGTAATTCTGCCAAGGCTTAATTTCGGGTTCAGATACAGTATTAGGGGACCACTAAGGTCTATATAAAAGCATCCAAAAAGCAGCATCTCATAGGACCTTTAAGAGTCTATAAGAAGCCTAATTTACAGAGAAAGGTGTGTTTGTGCTGAAAATAATATTTATGCTATGTAAATATCAGTTTATCGATTTTAATTAGTTCTCATTTTGATGAATCAATGATTCTTAATTCACACCTGTGCTGTTTTCAGTTGATGAACGAACAAAACTTTATTTATAGCACACCTCCCCCTACTTGTTTTATATGAAACAAAGTCTCAGCTTTCAAAGTATGCCAATTTTATCATGACAATAAATTATCAGTCAATAAATATTTTTTGTGGGACTTAAATGTGTGCTGACAGTTGGCTGATCATCTCTTTCTCTTTACTACTAGTTACACCACCAATTAAACATTAACGAAAATGATGAAAGATACAGAACAATTTACTGAAATCAATCAATCAGTGTTTCAAGACCTAAAAAAAAGCTTGAGAGCAATATTGTCTCATAACGTCACATTCTCCTCAGAAAAGCCATTCAGTGACCAGAAAAATAACTCTAACATGTTCTTTAATATTTAATTGAATAAATCTCATTAAAACAAGTGTTTAAAAGGACTAGACACGATTTAAATTATTATATTTTTAAAAAATCAATTGCACTAGAAACTTATTTATGTCATTAAAAAGTATAATATTATAATAAAAATGTGCAATTTAAATGTAGACAAGTCGGTTCTAACATTTAACCTGTAATATTATAACAATGTAGCGACTGACAGGGTTCCCTGTATAGTTTAGTTGAGAGAGATAAAAATGTACATACTATACCTGTTATATCTAAATGAATTGATATCGAGTCAAGATCGGAATTCAATTAAATCACAAGCTTGTGAATCGTAATTTAATCGTATTGTGAAATTTGTGTCAATGTCCAGCGCTAATGGTGAAGTCTTTGAGTGAGTCATTGAATCATTCATTCAATAGAGTCGCTCAAAAACACAGATTCATCCAGTAATGAAACAAGTGAAGTTTTTATGAGTCAGTGAATCATTCATTCAACAGATTAGTTCAAAAACACAGATTCATCCAGTAATGAAACAAGTGAAGTCTTTATGAGTGAGTCATTGAATCATTAATTCAAGAGATTTGTTTAAAAACGCCGATTCATCCAGTAATGAAACTAGGGAAGTCTTTATGAGTGAGTCATTGAATCATTCACAAGAGATTTGTTCAAAGACGCTGATTCATCCAGTAATGGAACATGACTACAGCAGGAGCGGTAGCTTCCACTGGATTACAGGTGCTTATTGAATCAAATGCAGGTTAGTTCTGGCTAAATGTTTTCTGCTGTGTTTGTTTTGAGGGCTGGGGTGTGAGGCACATCACTTTTGTGGACAACGCAAAGATCTCCTACTCGAACCCGGTGCGACAGCCGCTGTATGAGTTTGAAGACTGTCTGAGTGGAGGGAAGGCGAAAGCTCTGGCCGCAGTGGACAGACTACAGAAGATCTTTCCTGGAGTGGTGAGGAACTTTTTCAATGATATATAAATTACAGAAAAAGAGTGGAATATGTAAAGTCTAGGTCTGCAGTTGCATATTTTTAAAGATTTTCACTGCATATTAGACCAGGGGTCTCAAGCTCAAATACCCGAGAAGCATTGATATTAGATCTGCATGATTAATCATTAAAAATTGCAATCTTGATTCAAACATCCACACAATCTCATTCCCAAATGACAATGATTTGCCTTTTAAAGCTTTGATAAGTCGATCACAGTGAACATTCAGATCTGAGTTCTGATCCAAAGAGCCGTTGTCATGTATAGATATAAAACAACTTCACAAACAGCCTTTTCAACACACAGTATCATTAATTCTGTTTTACAATCATTCAGATTATCACAGAAGTACTGAGATAAAAGTTTATTGTTCAGTTATAAACACTGATGTATACAGTAGTGATCAAAATAGAGTAAGTCATCTTTTGAAAGTAACTTGGCACTTCAAATAATTATTGTATCGATTTACATCATTACACCAGTAGGTGGCGACAAGTGACTGTTAAAAATGTAATTTTCATTGATACATTCATTCAAGAGATTTGTTCAAAAACGCTGATTCATCCAGTAATGAAACAAGTGAATTCTTAACGAGTGAGTAATTGAATCATTCATTCACACAGATTTTAAAAAAGAATTGAAAAAAATGTAATAATTTTGAAATAGACTGCAGCACTTAATTGTCTGAACCTCTAGTAAATTACGTTATTTTGTCCATTTGTCAAATCAGAATTGGGGGAGAATTTTTTTGTTTAACCCCTCAAAAAAAAACTTGAACAGTTTGAACATGAAACCTGAACCATTGAACAGTTACAAATATAAATGTTGTACAATCATCAATTTAAACAATGTACTGTTATTGGCACAGATAAGTGTCCCATCATTCACTCTGTGTTTTTATTGGCCTAATGACGCCTGAATAAACTATTCACACCTGTCAGGCTGAATGAACCTACGCTGCGAGTCGTTAGTTTGAGACCCCTGAATTAATCGGGAGGGACTAAATTTCAACATGCAATTATCTAGAGCAATGAACTCTAAATTATGCATTTTAATATTAGTGAACCGTGTTTTGCTGGTCTGCAGATTAATGAAATGAAAAGCCAAACAATGTATTTGACCAGTACAAATGACTGATGTTTATTATCTTTGAGGAGTCTCATAGCATTTAATCGCACGGTGTGCAATATAACCCATGCTCATATGAAATGTGGCCTCTATTTATCTGCTAAATGATCTTCTCATGCATCACTGAGCACATCAGTGTCAGGTGTGGACACAACACACACAAAAGAGGAATATCAAACAGAAATAGTCTTTATTTATGTAAACAAAACTTACTTGAAATCGCCTGAGAATAATCTGTAGAAATGCTGAAGATCGCAAACCACACATGCATCAACAAGAACCGACAAGATACTGGACTAAACAGGATATGTTGATAATTACCGTAATTGTGAGATTTCATCTTGTAAACTTCATGTCCTCATAGAGCTCGTAATTACAACTTGTAAACTGGGAATTTTCTGAGAGCTCCTACTTGGCGTAGAAACATAATTCCCAGTCCGAGGACGTGAACAGCTCTGTGTAGAACGTCACATGTTGTCATCACGAAATTACGGTAATTACCACATGGCGTGAACACAGCATATGCACACAGGACCAAATTAGTGACAGGTGGGCACTTAACGAGGGACAGGTGGACACAATGGGTTACTATGGTAACAGATGAGAACCCACTAGATCAATCAAGGCAAACAGAAATTTAACACATGAAAATTAACCAAAGCAGAACCTAAACCTGACAATCAGATGATGAGGACCGACTCTTAATGACAACTGTAATAGAGCACAACAGTCAGGTTACGGAAGTAAAAACTCCTAATAGGAAATAGGGAAAAAGATTTTTAACGATACTTTACAAACCCTTAAAGTCAGCCTTACTTTGAGCTACAAGGTTTTTAATAGATGGTATTTTCTTCTGTTGAAGCCGTCAGCCTGCATTATTTCAACTTTATCGTGTTTAACAGTGGAATTTGTGGCGAAAAATTACATTACCCATGATTCTGTGCAAAAATGTTACCAACCAGGGTCGAAACATGTAAAACGCGCCAAAATATATTTTTAGCTCCGCCCACTCCCTGCGAATGACGTAATTGAGTTGGTCTCTCTACACTGTCAAAATACTTAAATATGTGTAAATATATGCATATTTTACAATTAAGTTAAAAATATATTGTTTGTATACATAATTAACATTTTAAATGATTAGTTGCATATTTCTTGTTCCTGATTCGCAATGCTTAATGGGATTGTAGTTATTTCCCACACTAAAGCCATTAAGTTCACAGTCTTGTACCTTTGTGGTTTTATCTGATTTTTAAATACATTTTTTTGTTGCTTTAATTCAAATGTTATGATTCACCTTGTAGCTGGTTGGCTTGGCTCAAAAACTTTTTTGAAATCCCTATGGGAGAAATGAATGGAAAAAATACTTGGTACTGATGCATTCAATTGTTATAAAAATATGTCAACAATACGAGGAAGAAAATATTGAACAAGAAAGGGAAGAAGGAGATGGAAATGTGAAATGGACAGATTGAGAACTTTATCATATTAGATAAAAACATATGTGTACACAGTTTTCCTATGGGGACATTTGCAGTTCAAAAAAAGGTAATAAATCACAAAAAATGTTATTTCAATGCTTAACATATCACAAAACATTTAAAATCACAATAATACTGCTGGTAATTCCCACCCTTATAATTTACCAGTTAATTGGTGGATGACTAGTCAACTAGTGTACCATCCCGAATCCCTAATTACGAGCCATCTCATCCATTTCTTCATACTTATCGAGGCTTTTTCTCAGATATGTTCCCATTGCTAAGCAACAAAATCAGTTTGGGTACATGTTGTCCTTGTGTTTTATGTTAAGCGGTCGCATCAGACTCATGTGACTCAGACTTTAGCCGGGCTTCATATTCATGACTCTGTGTGGGAATGCTGTTGGCAGGTGTTTACATCCACAAGGCCTGTGAATCCTCTCTGCTATCACATCCGCTTCACTTCCCATGATTCATCATTCCGGGCAGCTGCAACTAATTTCATTCCAAAAGCCAACTTTGGCCATTCGCAACCAAGAAGAAAGTTGGCTAGACTAAATTAAAAGCATGTCCTGATCATAGACTGTAAAACAAATATGGATGTAGTGTGCGTGACTTCACCCGTTGTGTTTCTGAAGAGCATTTTTTAAGCCTAAAGTGGGCGAAGCTGGCGGTCGCCATCTTGGCCGCGTGTCACTCCCGGATAAACGAAAATGTGCAGCGAGGCGGATTAGCCGTGGTGACGTGACACTAATGCTAACAGACAAACGACTAGTAGTGACATCAGCTCAATCCACCTGTCACTCAAGTGGCCACACCCTTAATTATGCAGAACTTTAAGGCTTAATATATAGTGAAGAAAATAAGTATTTGAACACCCTGCTATTTTGCAAGTTCTCCCACTGAAGTTGTCATCGTAGGTGCATGTCCACTCTGAGAGACATAATCTAAAAAAAATCACAATGTATGATTTTTTTAACTATTTATTTGTATGATACAGCTGTAAATAAGTATTTGAACACCTGAGAAAATCAATGTTAATATTTGGTTCAGTAGCCTTTGTTTGCAATTACAGAGGTCAAACGTTTCCTGTAGTTTTTCCCCAGGTTTGCACACACTGCAGGAGGGGTTCTGGCCCACTCCTCCACACAAATCTTCTCTACATCAGTCAGGTTTCTGGGCTGTCGCTGAGAAACACGGAGTTTGAGCTCCCTCCAAAGATTCTCTATTGGGTTTAGGTCTGGAGACTGGCTAGGCCACGCCAGAACCTTGATATGCTTCTTCCAGAGCCACTCCCTGGTTATCCTGGCTGTGTGCTTCGGGTCATTGTCATGTTGGAAGACCCAGCCTCGACCCATCTTCAATGCTCTAACTGAGGGAAGGAGGTTGTTCCCCAAAATCTCGCAATACATGGCCCCGGTCATCCTCTCCTTAATACAGTGCAGTCGCCCTGTCCCATGTGCAGAAAAACACCCCCAAAGCATGATGCTAGCACCCCCATGCTTCACAGTAGGGATGGTGTTCTTGGGATGGTACTCCTCATTCTTCTTCCTCCAAACACGGCGAGTGGAATTATGACCAAAAAGTTCTATTTTGGTCTCATCTGACCACATGACTTTCTCCCATGACTCCTCTGGATAATCAAAATGGTCATTGGCAAACTTAAGACGGGACTTGACATGAGCTGGTTTAAGCAGGGGAACCTTTCGAACCATGACGTCTTAGTGTATTACCAACAGTAACCTTGGAAACGGTGGTCCCAGCTCTTCTCAGGTCATTGACCAGCTCCTCCCGTGTAGTTCTGGGCTGATTTCTCACCTTTCTTAGGATCATTGAGACCCCACAAGGTGAGATCTTACATGGAGCCCCAGTCCGAGGGAGATTGACAGTCATGTTTAGCTTCTTCCATTTTCTAATGATTGCTCCAACAGTAGACCTTTTTTCACCAAGCTGCTTGGCAATTTCCCCGTAGCCCTTTCCAGCCTTGTGGAGGTGTACAATTTTGTCTCGTGTCTTTGGACAGCTCTTTGGTCTTGGCCATGTTAGTAGTTGGATTCTTACTGATTGTATGGGGTGGACAGGTGTCTTTATGCAGCTAACGACCTCAAACAGGTGCATCTAATTTAGGATAATAAATGGAGTGGAGGTGGACATTTTAAAGGCAGACTAACAGGTCTTTGAGGGTCAGAATAGTAGCTGATAGACAGGTGTTCAAATACTTATTTGCAGCTGGATCATACAAATAAATAGTTTAAAAAAATCATATATTCTGATTTCTGGATATTTCTTTTTAGATTATGTCTCTCACAGTGGACAATTTCAGACCCCTCCATGATTTCTAAGTGGGAGAACTTGCAAAATAGCAGGGTGTTCAAATACTTATTTTCCTCACTGTACTTTAAACAGATGAGTTTTGCACCGTAGCTTTAGTTTCTGTCAAACTGATAAAATGGATGCAGAAATCTCCATCACACACACACACACACACACACACACACACACACACACACACACACACACACACACACACACACACACTCTCGTGTTGGTCAAGTTATTATCTGATCGCACCTCAGAAGGGCCTCGTTATAAAAGTCTCTTTCCTGCCAGTTTCTTCATTTGCTCCAAATGTTATTTTTCCCGAGTGCAAAGAACGGAGGTGCTAAAACAAGAGCGGGAGTGATATCATTATGTAAGACACGCACCATCTGATCAGTTGAGCTGTGTGATTGTGTGTGTGTGTGTACTTGTCTACCTATCTAAGAGGGGACCTTGGTGTCGTTACACACTCACCAACAGGGGACCGCCGAGCCAAGTGGGGACATTTTTCAAGTCCCCTGTTGGTCATGCCTTAAAACATGTTAAAATCATCTAAAATACGCTCTGGTGAATTTTTTACATTTTTGACCAAGTGGGGACCTGCAAGTGTGTGTGTGTTTAAGCCCATACTCAGCAGCGCTCCTGTAGGCTGGAGCAGGAACTGCAGTGGCCCATTAACACACGTCGTTCACACTTCTCTATTGTTGGAAGGGCTTGCTGTCCCAGAGAGGCTCTGAAACTGTAGAGCTGCTGTTTAACTGCTGCTTAGTTAAAGAACTCACGGTAACTTTATAATAACCCCACACTATGTATCATTAGTTAAGCATTAGTAAACAGTCAATTCAATATTTATAAAGCATTAATAGACATTAATAAGCAGTATATAAATACAGCTATAAAAGCTTTATTCTTGCTTTAAAAGCATATCTATAATGTGTTTAATTGTTGTATTTTCATACTTTATTAATGATCAATTTATAATTTTTAAATGAAGTATAACATTATATACAAACCAGTTATTTAGGAGTTGTCAGTGGTTCATAAGATCACTTAGAAAGTGTGAGTAAAATGATTAATAAACTATTTCAAATGTACATTCATACATTATACCGACATTTTGTAATAGGTACTTAGTGTGTTAATAAATGCTTTATTAACATGTATTTCTACTGTAATTCAGGTAGTTATGAAGCATTTGGTAGTGGTGAGTATAAGTATTTTATAAAGTGAGGACTAGTTATGCCTTGTAAAGCTTTTATAAAGGAGATTTAAAGGTTCAGTTATATATTTCTGTTCTGTATCACAGTGTTGTGTTTGTTTCATTTTTCTGTTTAGAAGATAACTGAGTCTTTAAATCTCCTTTATAAATGCTTTATATTTTGTGATGAGCTCACAAAAATAGTTAACTGACCACTACTAAATGCTTTATAACTACCTGAATTTACTGCATTTACTTACACTTAAGTGATCTTATGAATCACTGACAAATCCCAAATAACTTGTTTGTAAATAATGCTATATTTCATTTAGAAATTATAAATTGATCATTAATAAAGTATTAATTAAAATACAAGAACAAAGCAATTATTACAATTACAATTATTGTGTAAATACAATTATTAAACAAAATACAATACAATTGTATTTATAATACAATTATTAAACAAAATACAATTATTAAACAAAATATAGATATGCTTCTAAATAAAGAATAAAGCATTTATACAAGAACAAAGCATGTATAGCTGTAATTATAAACTGCTCATTAATGCATATTAATGCTTTACAAATTATGAAGTAACTCTTTACTAATGCTTAACTAATTATTAATAGTGTGCAGTTATTATAAAGTGTTACCGAACTTTCAAGTATTTTCAAACATGCCCAAACATATATATGTAATTATATAATGTTCACACAGGCATCAGAGATCACAATATGCATAGATAAACATAAACAACTAAAAAAAGAATGACCAAACCATCAGTTATCAATAATGACCAAATTTGAATTGCTTGAGGAAAGACCATTTAAATCTACAACGGGGTAAAAAATACCGACGGCAACAGTTCAAAAGCAGAGGCGAGAAGATGCTTCTTATCATTGATATTAATATTATTTTTCTTATTTAACTCTCTTTCTTCATAGATACTTTCTATTCTTAGTTATGCAGTCCCTAACACTTTATTTGCAATTATTATGTGCCATTGTACACACACACATGCATGTAATATATATTAACAGAGCAGTGTCGCTCTACACTGGCCAAGAGGGGACCTGACCTCCATCTCTGAACGATCTCTAACCATCCAAGTGGGGACTCTCATTGCCTGCAATGAAACTGTGTGTGTGTGTGAACAATGAAGTCTGTCATCATTATGTAACACATATAAACATTATTTATATATATATATATATATATATATATGTGTGTGTGTGTGTGTGTGTGTGTTTGAGTGTGTGTGTGTATTTTCACACTGGCATCAGAGGTCACAATATGCATAGATAAACATATACAATATACAATTAAAAAAGAATGACCAAACCATCAGTTATCAAAAATGTAAAAAAAAAAATTTCAGGAAAGACCATTTGAATCTGTTTTTCAACGGGGTAAAAAATATCGGTGGCAACAGTTCAAAAGCAGAGGCCTTAAGATATTCATATCAATCATAATATTATTTTTCTTCTTTAACGCTCTCTCTTCATAGATACTTTCTATTCTTGGTTATGCAGTCCCTAACAATTTTTTTGCCATTGTTATGTGCCATTGTACACACACACATTAATTTCTATATTACTAACAGAGCACTGTCGCTCTACACTGGCCAAGTGGGGACCTGAACGATGTTTACCTATCGAACAGGGGACTCCCATAGCCTACAATGGAACTGTGTGTGTGTGTGTGAACAGTGAAGTCTGTCTTCATTATGTAACTTTTATATATATATATAATATATATATAATGTTTATATATTATATATGTAATATGTAATTATATAATGTTTACACAGGCATCAGACACACACAAACACACACATTTCTATATTACTAACAGAGCACTGTCGCTCTACACTGGCCAAGTGGGGACCTGAACGATGTTTACCTATCGAACAGGGGACTCCCATAGCCTACAATGGAACTATGTAACTTGTGTGTATATATATATATATATATGTATATGTATATGTATATGTGTGTGTGTGTGTGTTCATACAGGCATCAGAGATCACAATATGCATAGATAAACATATACAATATACAATTAAAAAAGAATGACCAAACCATCAGTTATCAAAAATTAAAAAAATTAGAATTTTTTGAGGAAAGACCATTTGAATCTGTTTTTTAACGGGGTAAAAAATACCGACGGCAACAGTTCAAAAGCAGAGGCTCTTATCATTCATATTATTCTTTTCTTCTTTAACGGTCTCTCTTCATAGATACTTTCTCTGCTTGGTTATGCAGTCCGTTTAGGGTTCATGGGATAAATCAAACAGAAATAGCTCTTTAAGGTAACAATTTCAGGTCACTACTTTATACAGTCAATAATGATTATATTAATCAAAATGAACTTCGCGTCCCCAGTTGGATGGTAAAGAACGACACCAGTTCTTCTGCTTTGTACATTTCTTGCCATCACAAAAACACGGTAAAGATTTTGGAGGTCAATCTCAAAATGTTATGTTGACTTGCTGCACTGAACAATTTTACTTCATTCAGTTGAAATATATGAAGTAGGGATGTTCATTTAACATTTTGTTTTCTGACTGACAGCTGATGCTTGTTAACCAGTCATCAGCAGTTAACTGACATTATTTTAAGGTTAGATTAGAATTAAATGTAATTAGAAAAGATAAGTGTCTGTGACCCATTCAAATACCTCAAAAATGTAGATTTACATGTTCAAATAGCAGCTTAAACAACAGAACATGAGGATTCACACACACCGTCACATCGAGCACCCGCAGTGCTTCTGTGAACACAGTAAACCAGAATAAAAGTGTATATATAACTGTATATATATATATTAGTGCTGTCAGTTTCATTTTAACGGCGTCAATTTTTTTAGCGAGAGATTAACGCTCTTTTTGGCCTAGCAAACATTGTAGTTTTTTCACATGCTGTTGCAACAACTGGTAACGTTAGAAAAACTACAACATCACACCGGATAGCTAGACCGGAAACAAAACTAAACGCGGGACTAGATTTGCTTGCAGAGTTACTTTTTATAACATGTTTGCAGCGTTGAGCGATGTAGCCAATCACAGACATGTGTGGATTTCTTAAACGCAATGGCCAATCAGATGCATTTAAAATAGACTCCCCTCACTGCTCAAAACTGACTTTTTGTTCAGTGCTGAATTCTGTATATTGGCAAATCCTCTAATTAAAACAAACAAAGTGTATATATTATGAAAGATTCATTGTGCAGTCAGCTTCATTGATAATAACAGAGATGTGTGAGATTGCAATGAACTGATGTCAGCTTTTTAGGAATTTTTAAAGGATTGCACTTTGTGCGCATTCAGTCATCCCAAACCATGCACTCAGTAGCCTGCTTGCTTTTATATTATAACAGTGGTTTGTGTGTTAATGCTTTAATAACAAATAATTGATCAGGAGCATTTATGCTGATGTGTATGGTGGCGACACGTAGGCGAAGTAGCCTACAAATAAAGTCTATTTGCGGGCGGGAGCGGGACAAAAATGTTGCGGGCGGGAGAAAGTAACATAGAAAGTAGTTGAGAACGTCAGTTATAACGACCCACGTATTAAAAAGAAATGGACGGTTTTAAATCGGGCTCGGGACGGGCTCATAATTACAGTAAATGTGTCGGGCCGGGCTCGGACACAATGCGCACGGGCTCGGGTCGGGCTTGATTTTTTGGGCCCGATCTAAGCTCTACAATGGATGACTTCAGACAGAAGCACATGGATACCACAGCTAAGAACTAACTTATTGCTGATCCACTTTTCCTTGTTGATAAGAGCATTCAAATTAGAAAAAATGATGGGACAAATAGAAATCAAGGGGCATTTAGAATAGATAAAAATGTGCGATTAATCGCGAGTTAACTATGGCATTAATGCGATTAAATATTTGAATCGTTTGACAGCACTAATATATATATATATATATATATATATATTTACACAACATTATTTTCAACTGAAAATTGTAAGCTTTTCATGTGTTTTGGCCGCTCATTTACACGAAAATGCCATTTTGGAGGCCTGACAATGCAAACTTTCCAACCCGGTCACACTAAATGCGTCTCTGCTTAGAAATCTTGGCTTGCTCAAAACTTTTTGTCTTTAAATGAAGTCAAAACTGAGGTGATAGTTTTCGGCCCCACTGATAATTTTAATACCACCAGCATCGATTTGAGGAGCTTCTCTGCATTCAGATCTACGCATGACAAACAAATATCTTCGGTCATTGGATCTAGTTTCTATCAACTCCGTCTTTTGTATCAAATTAAACACTTCCTATCTGACAAAACTCTAGAGATGCTTTTATTACTTCCCGTTTAGACTACTGCAACTCATTGTACTGCGGTATTTCCAAGTCACAAATCGCTCGCCTTCAACTGGTCCAAAATGCTGCAGCAAGATTTATTCGCAAAAGTCCTAAATATGATCACATGGTGATAATGATACATTTTATTTATATTGTGCTTTTCTCCAACCCAAAACGATACAAAAGCAATACACAGTACCAATATATATATATATATATATATATATATAAAGAGATTAAAAATTGTAACATTACAAAATTTAATGACAGTACATTTCAAATACCTAAAAATGGTACATTAAGTGGTTTTGTTCAAGTCAAAATATTACTTAACATTAATGAACCAACCTACATACAATAAAACTACATTTTTGGGGGGTTAAATCAAGCAGAAATATCACTTCAATGTAACAATTGCAGGTCACTACACAAGTGAAACTGTACATGATCTAGACTCTAGATAAATGAAATGCAATCGCAGCAGTAAGTCAGGGGAATACTTATATTTATTTCTTTGGTTTCAATTTTGAACATGTTGCAGTTCTTTTTAAAAAGGTATACATTTTGACATAATTATAAAATGATATAACATGATTTGATACTGTATATTAGCAGAAATTACACATTTTTCACTTCAGCAACAAAGTGGAGACCCTCTTTTCTGTAATGAAAGACCAATCTTATGGCTGTGGTCTCTCAGACATTGGCCAATATCAGTAAAAAAAAAAAACATTGTTTCCCTTAGGGCTTCAATGAACCAGATTTTTTTTTTACATCCTTACACTTTTAGACAGGTGATGCTTGCAACCCGACCATAATCCATTAGCCGACAAGATTAGAATGTTATATTCTAATTAAATTAGAATGTATGTATTTCTCAATACTTATCACTGTTTTAAAAGCTCTTCACTCCGTTGTCTTAACCAACTTTCAGCTTCACTGCAGTAAATTTCACATTCAAAACGCATTAAAACTACCAAAACACATCATTCATGTCTCAAAATAAGTCATTCTTTCAGAACACTAGTAAAGGTTTCACCCAACAAACAAAATTAAAAATACAAATCAAAAAACACAAACAACAGGCAGTAATATGCACTATTTTCTGCTGTTCAGAATTCAAGGCAGTTTATTTTACATGGTTCATGTTTACATTAATGTACAAAATTATTTCCTTTTGTATAGATGGCGATGAAAATGAAAGACTAAGACTAGTGTAGGTGTTTAGTTACATCTTAATTGTTCTGATAGGTTTTTTTTTAGATTCAGAATATATTTCAATGTGGTATACGGTATAAAAATATTGCAAATTTCAGTCTTATTCATTTTTGTTTGAGTTGAAATGTTTTTAACTTAAATATAACAGTCTTGGAAATAATATGTAAGCATGTGCAAATTGGCCTGTACAGTAAATCAAGTTCTGCTGGTCTTTGTGTTTAAGAGAGAAATGAATTCATGTAAATTGAAAGATCTCAGTTTAGCCGGACACTGATCTTGTGATCACTGTGTGAAGAGTTTCATGGTATTAATTAATCTTGAGAAGGTATTAATCTTTCAGTTTAAACACAAATGTGTACTGTAATGTAAACATTGACCATGTAACATAAAATGCTGTGAATTCAGAAAACAGCAGAAATATTTTATAATGCTCCAGTTATTTGTGTTTTTTGTATTTTATGAGTGAAAAAGTGTGTTTGTTGGGTGAGCTTTACTAGTGTTCTGGAAGAACTGTATTAGCAGCTGTAAATGGATATCTGACATAGGTAGTTTCATGTGTATGTAGACTCTTGTGTGTGGATTGAGTTGCTGCACATCCCCCCACACGCAATTTACATCTCAATACTTGAAGGTGTGTGTGTGTGTGTGTGTCATGGAGAAACCGGCCTAAAGATCTCACAACTCTAACAATACAGTTACCAATGTCCAAGAATCTGTGGAACTTCTCAAATAAACTACAATAAACTAGAGGAAACGCTGGGATTTACTCTGACAAATTAAATTACAGGTTTTTACAGTCGCTAGGACACATTTCTCAATATTTAGGTACATTTTCAAAACTCTTCACTCAGTTCTTCATTTCACATTCAAAATGCACTGACACTTCCTTCATGTCTCAAATCCCAACTCAATCTTCCAGAACACTAGTAAAGGTTTCACCCAACAAACACACTTTGTCACTCATAAAACAGAAAAAACACAAACAACAGGAGCATTACACAATATTTTCTTTTGCAAATTGCTTTTACAAAACAAGAATGGCACTACTCTACTGTTTTTAATTCACTGCAGTTTAATATTAGATTTTTAATATTAGTTTAATATTAAATTAGATTTAATATTAAATTAAATTAGTTTAATATTAGAGTCTTATCATTTTTAGTTGTTAGGTTTTGAAAATAAGTTTAACAGTTTTAAAAAGAGTATGTAAACGTGCAAATTATCCTGTATAGAACATAAAATTCTCTTGTTTTGTAAACTCTCTTCACACAGTGATCACACCATCCGTCTATATGAGCTAAACTGTGGATCAGTGCTTTGAACAATGTCATCGGATGGATTTTGTTCCATTTACTTGAATTATTTTCTCTCTTAAACACAAACACTTACAGAATTTTATGTTCTATACAGGATAATTTGCACGTTTACATACTCTTTTTAAAACTGTTAAACTTATTTTCAAAACCTAACAACTAAAAATGATAAGACTCTAATATTAAACTAATTTAATTTAATATTAAATCTAATTTAATATTAAACTAATATTAAAAATCTAATATTAAACTGCAGTGAATTAAAAACAGTAGAGTAGTGCCATTCTTGTTTTGTAAAAGCAATTTGCAAAAGAAAATAATGTGTAATGCTCCTGTTGTTTGTGTTTTTTCTGTTTTATGAGTGACAAAGTGTGTTTGTTGGGTGAAACCTTTACTAGTGTTCTGGAAGATTGAGTTGGGATTTGACACATGAAGGAAGTGTCAGTGCATTTTGAATGTGAAATGAAGAACTGAGTGAAGAGTTTTGAAAATGTACCTAAATATTGAGAAATGTGTCCTAGCGACTGTAAAAACCTGTAATTTAATTTGTCAGAGTAAATCCCAGCGTTCTCTCTAGTTTATTGTAGTTTATTTGAGAAGTTCCACAGATTCTTGGACATTGGTAACTGTATTGTTAGAGTTGTGAGATCTTTAGGCCGGTTTCTCCATGACACACACACACACACACACACCTTCAAGTATTGAGATGTAAATTGCGTGTGGGGGGATGTGCAGCAACTCAATCCACACACAAGAGTCTACATACACATGAAACTACCTATGTCAGAATATCCATTTACAGCTGCTGATACAGTTCTTCCAGAACACTAGTAAAGCTCACCCAACAAACACACTTTTCACTCATAAAATACAAAAAACACAAATAACTGGAGCATTATAAAATATTTCTGCTGTTTTCTGTTTTTCTGAATTCACAGCATTTTATGTTACATGGTCAATGTTTACATTACAGTACACATTTGTGTTTAAACTGAAAGATTAATACCTTCTCAAGATTAATTAATACCATGAAACTCTTCACACAGTGATCACAAGATCAGTGTCCGGCTAAACTGAGATCTTTCAATTTACATGAATTCATTTCTCTCTTAAACACAAAGACCAGCAGAACTTGATTTACTGTACAGGCCAATTTGCACATGCTTACATATTATTTCCAAGACTGTTATATTTAAGTTAAAAACATTTCAACTCAAACAAAAATGAATAAGACTGAAATTTGCAATATTTTTATACCGTATACCACATTGAAATATATTCTGAATCTAAAAAAAAACCTATCAGAACAATTAAGATGTAACTAAACACCTACACTAGTCTTAGTCTTTCATTTTCATCGCCATCTATACAAAAGGAAATAATTGTGTACATTAATGTAAACATGAACCATGTAAAATAAACTGCCTTGAATTCTGAACAGCAGAAAATAGTGCATATTACTGCCTGTTGTTTGTGTTTTTTGATTTGTATTTTTAATTTTGTTTGTTGGGTGAAACCTTTACTAGTGTTCTGAAAGAATGACTTATTTTGAGACATGAATGATGTGTTTTGGTAGTTTTAATGCGTTTTGAATGGGAAATTTACTGCAGTGAAGCTGAAAGTTGGTTAAGACAACGGAGTGAAGAGCTTTTAAAACAGTGATAAGTATTGAGAAATACATACATTCTAATTTAATTAGAATATAACATTCTAATCTTGTCGGCTAATGGATTATGGTCGGGTTGCAAGCATCACCTGTCTAAAAGTGTAAGGATGTAAAAAAAAAATCTGGTTCATTGAAGCCCTAAGGGAAACAATGTTTTTTTTTTTACTGATATTGGCCAATGTCTGAGAGACCACAGCCATAAGATTGGTCTTTCATTACAGAAAAGAGGGTCTCCACTTTGTTGCTGAAGTGAAAAATGTGTAATTTCTGCTAATATACAGTATCAAATCATGTTATATCATTTTATAATTATGTCAAAATGTATACCTTTTTAAAAAGAACTGCAACATGTTCAAAATTGAAACCAAAGAAATAAATATAAGCATTCCCCTGACTTACTGCTGCGATTGCATTTCATTTATCTCGAGTCTAGATCATGTACAGTTTAACTTGTGTAGTGACCTGCAATTGTTACATTGAAGTGATATTTCTGCTTGATTTAACCCCCCAAAAATGTAGTTTTATTGTATGTAGGTTGGTTCATTAATGTTAAGTAATATTTTGACTTGAACAAAACCACTTAATGTACCATTTTTAGGTATTTGAAATGTACTGTCATTAAATTTTGTAATGTTACAATTTTTAATCTCTTTATATATATATATATATATATATATTGGTACTGTGTATTGTTTTTGTATCGTTTTGGGTTGGAGAAAAGCACAATATAAATAAAATGTATCATTATCATCATGTGATCATATTTAGGACTTTTGCGAATAAATCTTGCTGCAGCATTTTGGACCAGTTGAAGGCGAGCGATTTGTGACTTGGAAATACCGCAGTACAATGAGTTGCAGTAGTCTAAACGGGAAGTAATAAAAGCATCTCTAGAGTTTTGTCAGATAGGAAGTGTTTAATTTGATACAAAAGACGGAGTTGATAGAAACTAGATCCAATTACCGAAGATATTTGTTTGTCATGCGTAGATCTGAATGCAGAGAAGCTCCTCAAATCGATGCTGGTGGTATTAAAGTTATCAGTGGGGCCGAAAACTATCACCTCAGTTTTGACTTCATTTAAAGACAAAAAGTTTTGAGCAAGCCAAGATTTCTAAGCAGAGACGCATTTAGTGTGACCGGGTTGGAAAGTTTGCATTGTCAGGCCTCCAAAATGGCATTTTCGTGTAAATGAGCGGCCAAAACACATGAAAAGCTTACAATTTTCAGTTGAAAATAATGTTGTGTAAATATATATATATATATATTAGTGCTGTCAAACGATTCAAATATTTAATCGCATTAATGCCATAGTTAACTCGCGATTAATCGCACATTTTTATCTATTCTAAATGTCCCTTGATTTCTATTTGTCCCATCATTTTTTCTAATTTGAATGCTCTTATCAACAAGGAAAAGTGGATCAGCAATAAGTTTGTTCTTAGCTGTGGTATCCATGTGCTTCTGTCTGAAGTCATCCATTGTAGAGCTTAGATCGGGCCCAAAAAATCAAGCCCGACCCGAGCCCGTGCGCATTGTGTCCGAGCCCGGCCCGACACATTTACTGTAATTATGAGCCCGTCCCGAGCCCGATTTAAAACCGTCCATTTCTTTTTAATACGTGGGTCGTTATAACTGACGTTCTCAACTACTTTCTATGTTACTTTCTCCCGCCCGCAACATTTTTGTCCCGCTCCCGCCCGCAAATAGACTTTATTTGTAGGCTACTTCGCCTACGTGTCGCCACCATACACATCAGCATAAATGCTCCTGATCAATTATTTGTTATTAAAGCATTAACACACAAACCACTGTTATAATATAAAAGCAAGCAGGCTACTGAGTGCATGGTTTGGGATGACTGAATGCGCACAAAGTGCAATCCTTTAAAAATTCCTAAAAAGCTGACATCAGTTCATCGCAATCTCACACATCTCTGTTATTATCAATGAAGCTGACTGCACAATGAATCTTTCATAATATATACACTTTGTTTGTTTTAATTAGAGGATTTGCCAATATACAGAATTCAGCACTGAACAAAAAGTCAGTTTTGAGCAGTGAGGGGAGTCTATTTTAAATGCATCTGATTGGCCATTGCGTTTAAGAAATCAACACATGTCTGTGATTGGCTACATCGCTCAACGCTGCAAACATGTTATAAAAAGTAACTCTGGCCTGTAAATCGTTTCTATTTTGTTTTAGTTGTTCTTGTTGCTTTTCTGCAACATAAGAATAAAAATGTATTAGTTTTTATGTTTTATTCATAGATTTTTCTAGTTTGTGGGAGTCCCGAATCGTTATATTCTCCCGTACCCGCACACACAGAGTGAGTGCATTACCGCCCGCGCTCGCACTCGGCCATCAAATCTAGTCCCGCGTTTTGTTCTGTTTCCGGTCTAGCTATCCGGTGTGATGTTGTAGTTTTTCTAACGTTACCAGTTGTTGCAACAGCATGTGAAAAAACTACAATGTTTGCTAGGCCAAAAAGAGCGTTAATCTCGCGTTAAAAAAATTGACGCCGTTAAAATGTGTTTGCGTTAACGCCGTTAATAACGCGTTAAACTGACAGCACTAATATATATATTACTAATATATATATATATATATATATACAGTTATATATACACTTTTATTCTGGTTTACTGTGTTCACAGAAGCACTGCGGGTGCTCGATGTGACGGTGTGTGTGAATCCTCATGTTCTGTTGTTTAAGCTGCTATTTGAACATGTAAATCTACATTTTTGAGGTATTTGAATGGGTCACAGACACTTATCTTTTCTAATTACATTTAATTCTAATCTAACCTTAAAATAATGTCAGTTAACTGCTGATGACTGGTTAACAAGCATCAGCTGTCAGTCAGAAAACAAAATGTTAAATGAACATCCCTACTTCATATATTTCAACTGAATGAAGTAAAATTGTTCAGTGCAGCAAGTCAACATAACATTTTGAGATTGACCTCCAAAATCTTTACCGTGTTTTTGTGATGGCAAGAAATGTACAAAGCAGAAGAACTGGTGTCGCTCTTTACCATCCAACTGGGGACGCGAAGTTCATTTTGATTAATATAATCATTATTGACTGTATAAAGTAGTGACCTGAAATTGTTACCTTAAAGAGCTATTTCTGTTTGATTTATCCCATGAACCCTAAACGGACTGCATAACCAAGCAGAGAAAGTATCTATGAAGAGAGGCCGTTAAAGAAGAAAAATAATAATATGAATGATAAGAGCCTCTGCTTTTGAACTGTTGCCGTCGGTATTTTTTACCCCGTTAAAAAACAGATTCAAATGGTCTTTCCTCAAAAAATTCTAATTTTTTTAATTTTTGATAACTGATGGTTTGGTCATTCTTTTTTAATTGTATATTGTATATGTTTATCTATGCATATTGTGATCTCTGATGCCTGTATGAACACACACACACATATACATATACATATATATATACATATACATATATATATATATACACACAAGTTACATAGTTCCATTGTAGGCTATGGGAGTCCCCTGTTTTATAGGTAAAGATCGTTCAGGTCCCCACTTGGCCAGTGTAGAGCGACAGTGCTCTGTTAGTAATATAGAAATGTGTGTGTTTGTGTGTGTCTGATGCCTGTGTAAACATTATATAATTACATATTACATATAAACATTATATATATATTATATATATATATAAAAGTTACATAATGAAGACAGACTTCACTGTTCACACACACACACACAGTTCCATTGTAGGCTATGGGAGTCCCCTGTTCGATAGGTAAACATCGTTCAGGTCCCCACTTGGCCAGTGTAGAGCGACAGTGCTCTGTTAGTAATATAGAAATTAATGTGTGTGTGTACAATGGCACATAACAATGGCAAAAAAATTGTTAGGGACTGCATAACCAAGAATAGAAAGTATCTATGAAGAGAGAGCATTAAATAAGAGAAATAATAGTATGAATGATAAGAAGCATCTTCTCGCCTCTGCTTTTGAACTGTTGCCGTCGGTATTTTTTTACCCCGTTGTAGATTTAAATGGTCTTTCCTCAAGCAATATTTTTTTTGATAACTGATGGGGTCCTTTTTCTTTAATTGTATACTGTATATTTTTATCTATGCATATTGTGATTTCTGATGCCTGTGTGAACACACACAGACACACACACGTATATACATATATATATAATTTATATATATAATGTATATAAAAGTTACATATATACAAGTTACATAATGAAGACAGACTTCACTGTTCACACACACACACACATAGTTCCATTGTAGGCTATGGGAGTCCCCTGTTCGATAGGTAAACATCGTTCAGGTCCCCACTTGGCCAGTGTAGAGCGACAGTGCTCTGTTAGTAATATAGAAATGTGTGTGTGTGTACAATGGCACATAACAATGGCAAAAAAATTGTTAGGGACTGCATAACCAAGAATATAAAGTATCTATGAAGAGAGAGCATTAAATAAGAGAAATAATATTATGAATGATAAGAAGCATCTTGTCGCCTCTGCTTTTGAACTGTTGCCGTCGGTATTTTTTACCCCGTTGAATGAAAAACAGATTCAAATGGTCTTTCCTCAAAAATTGCAATGTTTTTAATTTTTGATAACTGATGGTTTGGTCATTCTTTTTTAATTGTATATTGAATATGTTTATCTGTGCATATTGTGATCTCTGATGCCTGTATTAACACATACAGGTATATATATATATGTATGTTCACACAGTCATCAGAGATTACAATATGCATATCACAATATGCAATATTACACAATGAAGACAGAGTTCACTGTTCACACACACACGGTTCCATTGTAGGCTATGAAAGTCCCCACTTGGCCAGTGTAGAGCGACAGTGCTCTTTTAGTAATATAGAAATGTGTGTGTTTGTGTGTGTCTGATGCCTGTGTAAACATTATATAATTACAGATTACATATCTAATATATAAACATTATATATATATATATATATATATATATATATATATATATATATATATATAAAGTTACATAATGAAGACAGACTTCACTCTTCACACACACACACACACACACAGTTCCATTGCAGTCTATGGGAGTCCCCTGTTGGTAAGGTAGACATCGTTCAGGTCCCCACTTGGCATGTTTTTTTAAAAATAAAAAAATGCATATTTAAAGTTATATTATGAAAAAAGACCTTAAAAGAAAATTTTGTATGTCATTTTTGTTTCTTCAAAATGACTAGAAACACTAGTCCCCTCTTGGCCAGTGTAGAGCGATAGTCCCCTGTTAGTAATATAGACGTGTATGTGTGTGTGTGTGAGTGTGTGTGTGTGTGTGTGAGTGAGTGTGTGTGAGAGAGTTTGAGTTTCAGTACACCTGGTTTAAAAATCTCTGCTCTTCTCTCATGTGTGTGTGAGAGTGTGTTTGTGTGTGTTGGCAGCTACCCGTCCGTCCTCCGTGATGAAATCATCCGTGTGTGTGTGTGTGTGTTTACTCTGTGCTCATCATTAATTCATCTTCTCATCCTGAATCGATCTGCTAATTATGCCACACATTCACCTTCACAGAATCCCTGTGTGTGTCGGACCAATTACACCAACCGGATACACACAGTGATTCTCTCTTTTTCTCTTTTTCTCTCTTTCTCTCTCTCAATTAAGTTTTCAATTTTAAATTTGCTTTATTTACTTTATTAGACTGTGTAACACAATGTTGCCAAAGCATCAGGTTTCAAATATGGGCAGAAATAGTGCCCATAGTTGTAATACCAGTGTAATACACATGTCATTATACAAATTTGTGTCCTCATAAATCACATAAACCAACCCACACTCACACAACACACACACACACTCACTCCGCGGCCCTGCTGGAAGAACACACTTCTGTGGTTACTGATTTTCACCGCACTTTTGCTGTTGTTGTACAGAGATTTTATAATATCAAACGTTTTTCCACCGATGCCAATTTGTTGGATTTTGTACAGTAGACTATCATGCCAAATTGAGTCGAATGCTTTTTTTTAAAGTCTACAAAACATGCAAATATTTTCGTTTGTTTGTCTTTGATGTTTTTGTTGATTAGAGTGTGAAGAGAATAGATGTGGTCGGATGTGCGCTCTTTTGGTAGAAAGCCAATTTGTGCTTTATTTAAAAATGTGTGATAAGATGTGTGAGACAATGCGTCACTCTCTCTCTCTCTCTCTCTCTCTCTCTCTCTCATTCTTACTACGGTACAGAAACAGCACTTGTTTGAAACGTGAACGATCAGAGACTGACTTTTGTGTGCCGATAAACGATAAACAATATGTATAGATTTGCAAGATATCAGTGCAGACTTTGATACAATGCAGGATATTATTCCCATTCACTGACTGTCAAAGCTGATTAGTACAACACGAATAACTAAAGTCTAAGTTTATCTATAGTTTTTTTGTTGGTTTATTTTGAGGAAAATGTGCGTTTTTGTGGAGTCCCACAGGGCTCGGTTTTAGGACCCCTGCTGTTTACATTGTCTATGGTTTAGTTAATGTAATCAGGAAGCATGCGATATACTTTCAGAGCTATGCAGATGATTATGTTTATTTTCTAAGCTTCTGAACTGCAGAAATCTGTAAACAGCCTTACCATTTGCTCTGTAGATACTTCAGAATGGATGCACCAACAATTTCTCTCGCTATCAATTTTATTGATAGTGGGTGTAAAAAATCTCTTGCAGGATTTGGTGTTGCATTTTGCATGTCATGTGTCGTGAATATACATACAGTAGTCAACATTTGAAGTGGATCAAAAAAGTTCAAAGTTGTCCTAAGGCAAGAACGTGTATTGTTCAAAATTCATGTATAACTTTGATGAAAGGTTTTGGTAACACTTTACAATAATATAATCAACACATAAGCATCATGTATGTTTGTTTGGATACATGCATATACTGTACATCACTGACACTACAGGACAGGGATCAGTCAATCTGCTTTATGGATATGTTGATGTTGTTGCCTGTTCTGAAATCTGTATCTATGCATTTAGCAATCTCTGTCATATGGAGAAACTCCCTCTTTCAATGAGAACAGATCGTCTGCTGTTTTATTTGCTTGACTGTCTATAAGGAGGCATGTACAGATGTGTTCCTGCACTCTGATTGGTCAGTCCAGTGGTGATGTCATAACAGCTGTTCACCGCAGAGATAACCTCAGTTTATGACGTCAAAAACTTGATTTTATGCCATAATTGTCAACACTTTACAATAGATTTCATCAGTTAATATATTAACTATCATGAACTAACCATGAGCAATACATTACTGTATTTTGTTAATCTTTGTTAACGTTAGTTAATAAAATCCAGCTGTTCATGCTAGTTCACAGTGCATTAACTATTGTTAACAAGATTTTAATAAAGTATTTGTAAATCTTGAAATTAACATTAACAAAGATGAATAAATGCTGTATATGTGCAGTTCATCATTATTTCATGCTAACTAATGTAGTTAACCAATGAACCTTATTGAAAGGTTTTGATCCACTTCTAATGTTGCCTACTATGTTATTGGTCCTGTTCAGAACGCAGAGGGCCACAACATGAGCATCCCGATGCCAGGCCATCCCGTGAACTTCTCCGAGCTGACGACGGCTCAGGCTCGGCATGATGTGGACCAGCTGGAGAAGCTTATCTCTGAACACGACGTGGTGTTTCTGTTGATGGACACTCGCGAGAGCCGATGGCTTCCCACAGTCATCGCTGCGAGCCAGAGGAAGGTAGCTTCCCCTCTCCAGTCTTTTATCTTTTATTTATTGATTATTTATTTTCTGCCTGCCTTTTTATATAGCATGTTATTATTGCCACAGTTGTTGGTAAGTGTTACACTGGGTCTGCCTTTATATCTGATTTAAGAACACTTAACCTCAAATAGGATGCTTCTACATTTGCAGCTCTTCACAGCATATGCATACTGCACATATGTATGCTAATTATATTTTATTGTCACTTTAGGTTTGCATGCATAAATCTGAATGCATATGATTCAGTGCAAAATATATATAACCATTCTGACTATAAAGACTACACAGAAATCTCTTTAATGAAAAAAACCTGTCATGCAATAGAGATTTCTCTTGATTTAAAATATATTGACCATATAATGGGTATGTTGTCTCTCACCTAGATTAGAATGATGGAAAATGACAATACAAACACTATCCTTCAAAAGTATGGCGTCAGTCATTTTTTTCTGTGAAAGAAATTAATACTTTTATTCAGCAAGGACACATTAAATTGTTCAGAAGTGACAGTTAAGACATTTTTCAAATAAATGCTGTTCTTTTGAACATTCTATTCATCAAAGAATTCTGAAAAATATGTGTGACGGTTTCCACAAAAAATATGAAACCGTTTTCAACACTGATAATAATCATAAATGTTTCTTGAGCAGCAAATCATCATCTTATACTGATTTCTGAAGGATCATGTGACACTGAAGACTGGAGTAATGATGTTGTAAATTCACAGGAATAAATTACACTTTACTAGATATTCACATTTTGATCAAATAATGCAGTCTTGGTGAGCGTAAGAGACTTCTTTCAAAACAATGTAAAACCTTACAAACCTCACACTTTTGAACAGTGGTGTAGAAAAATAGTAATTTAACTATACTAATAGTTTTCTGTTATTAGGAAAAATAATAGTACAGGTGTGAGGTCCAAAAGTCTGAGAGCAAATCCAAAGTAAAGACTAATTTAAACAGAGTTTTGGAATTGTTTTGCTTATTTGCTTAAATGTTTTTGGTTCAATTTAATGATATCCAATCTTTGAGGCTTTTTTAATATGTGTGTGTCTCTGCAGTTGATAGTGAACGCTGCTCTGGGATTCGACACGTTTGTGGTGATGAGACACGGCCTAAAGAAACCCAAAGAGCCTCAGTCTGAGGAGTCGAGCCCCATGTCTGCTTCTTCCAGCTCCTCGAGTTCCTCAACGCCAGCATCCACTGTCACTCCAGGTGCGTTACATCATCTGAAAGCTGGATAAATAAGCTGTCCATTGATGTATGGTTTGTTAGGATAGGACAAGATACAACTATTTGAAAATCCAAACATTGAGAAAATCACCTTTAAAGTTGTGCATTTATGTTGGCGATTGTGCAGCATCCACTCACAGAAATACATGTTTGATATATTTACAGTAGGAAATTTATAAAATATAAATATTTACAAAAATAATTTTGACCCATTCAATATATTGTTGGCTATTGCCACAAATACACCCTCATTTAGTATGCACTGTTCTATGAATATGCAAATGAGCCCCGCCTCCACTCACTCAGAGATCCACTGGTTGACGAGCACACGTTGATCTGATTGGTTACAAGGTCGTTTGTGACGTCAGAAACACCAGCGATTTCAAAGCGTGTTTTTGAGACTGTCTTTGGTTCACTGCAGTTTTAAGCAGAAAATACTCAGCAATGCTGTCGACTTATGAACTTACACATGTGTGTCTTAAAGCATATTAAAAACACCACATAGACACATAAACAACATTAAAAGCTGGATTTTCACCACTTAGACTTTAGTCTTAAGCTCTATTCGGACAGTGATTGTTTCTCAAGAGATCACTTCAAAATTCACTGTTTAAATCCTTTTTGTCCACTGCCGATCACCGTACGCACGATAACTGTTGCGCTTCACTGTAATCTACATGCATTTTAAAAATGTACTTTTTTATTACTGAAATGCCAGAAAGTATTTACAAGAACAATATTTCATCAGCGCTCCACCTCAGCGAACAAAAAGGAAAAAACACGTAAACATTTGAAATGGGCTGTTATTGTCACAGCGATACATGTGATACTATGATATATGAATTTTAAAATATGTAGGGTATAATGCACAACATAAAAAACACAAACCACGCTGCTTTTTTTTAACCTCATGTAAATAAGAGGCTGCATTAACTTGTTTCCGCTAATTTCCATATTTTTAAAATGACATCCTTCTGAGATAAAATGCAAGAATATAAGAACCATTTCCAATGTACGCGCGTCTAGCTTCCTATTTTTCAAAATGAGAATTAAATAATGAAATAATAAATAGAACATTATTTTCCTATTATTAAATTAAATACGAATTTGTTCATATTTTTCCAAGCATATGACAGCAGATGATCAGATTTTTATTTTAAAAACAGTTCCCAAAAATGATCCTACTAATGATCCTACTAGGGGGGGTTAGGGGGCATGCACCCCCCCAGCCCCCCCCCCCCCCCCCCCCCCCCCCCCCGAGAGAACATTTTGATTTTCCTGATCTCGACATGTGAATTTTAAGGTGTTTTGAAGGCAAAAAAATGGACAACAGTAGCTTTAAAAGCATGGCATTAGCATTAAGTATTTTATCAGATAACAGATTCTTAAACATGAGAATCAGTTTAAATGTCGCAATGAATGATCCACACTATAAATTCAAATGCAGAATGTTTATGCTTATTGTTGACAATACACAACCACATATTCGAAACAGGAATGGCCTTGTATAAGAAATTATTACATTATTTTGCATAGATGTTACATTTCAAACAAACGTCAATGCAATCCTTCTGTGTCCAGGCGTATGAGCAACAGTATGAGCATCAAAGATCAGTTTCAGCTACTTTTTCTTTCCTGAATTAATCAATGTTTTGGACTAATCTGTTCATTTAATCAATGGTTCAATTACTCACTCATAAAGACAGTCACTTGGACGCAAACAGACAAGCGGAGTGATACAAACAGGGAAAACTCGAACACATTCGAGGTAACGTTACAAATATATTTATAGAATAATAATAGCAATATATTTAATAGGGTTTTTGTGTTGTTAAATTAAGCTTAGGCCTATAGTAGCCTATCCACGGTCTTTGATCAAACTGATTATTTCTGTCGGTCATTTAAAACTTCTATCGAAAAACATCAGTTTATTTTAGCTACCTGCATCTTATCCCGCTCTGTGTGATCGTTAACTGAAGTGAAGCGTCGCTTTGGGATTCGCGCTCCTGTGAACATAATGCTTTGACTGGACTCAAACCCGAGCGGGTGTTTGAGCGCTGAAGCAGCGCACATGAGGAGGGCAGTTATCGTCGCGATGGGCGAATCATTGCAGCACCAAATTAGAGTTAATATTAGGGAATTATTTAACAACTTTCATTATATACACTCAATATATTTGGTGCTGAAGGAGCTCCGGCCCAATTTAACCTATGCAGACGTCCACATGAGAAACAACTACCGGCCGAATAGGGCTATATTTTTGGTAAACTATAATAACCCTGGTCTACACTACAGTAAACCTCAAATTCAAAATGTCAGAAGTCGTAATAGTTAAGACCGAGATGCACGTGGTCGATAAAAGCCTGAGATTATCATGGCCGTGCAGAACAGACCTTATGTTGCGTCTCATTTTGAGCCGTGTTTTTAAGACTGTCAAGTCACAGCTTGTAAAACCAAGACCTCTGCTTTCCGTCCTGTTGTGTCTCAGTCCGTCGATCTGGAGCGCAGGACACATCTGTGTGACGCTGATGTCAGTGAGTGTGTGACTCATGCTACTTCAGCCTGACTTGGCATGATCATATCCATGGCTCTGATGGAAAAATCTAATTATCGTTGGGTCATTATTACTTGCGTTTTCCAGTTTTTTTTTTTTATAACATTAACATATTCATTTCACAGCCATTTTTATTAATAGTTCGGTTCAATTAGGTACTGCAGGCAACTAATTAGGTGCATTTATCATTGTATAGAGTCTACAATCTTTTTGTTATGTAATGTAACCTACTCAAAAGAAATCTGCAAAATGTTGAGTGTGTTTGTTCATGCCAAGAACTGTATTTTCAGAGGAGATAAATCATATGTGTAGCTCAGTTTTGTAGCAGGCTTATGTTATAAATGTTACAGAAATAGGGATGCACGAGTTATCGTTATCGGCCCGATAATAAAATGTGGCCGATATATTAAAACTGGTAAATACTGTATTATTTCCTTCAGCTGAGACTCTTCAGATGCGACTGTTCAACATGATGGCTTTCAATTGCTTGAAATATGATTCAAATCACTTCAAAAAAGTAAAATACAGTAAAGTGCAGCACAAGTCTGTCATATCGGCTACATAACATTATATTGAGAATATAAATATAATTGTGTGTTTGAGACATGGATTTTAATGGTGAGACTTGTGTTTTTGTTATCAGGCTCTCAAAAATGTTTTAAAAATTTAGATTTATCAGCCAATATATCGGTTATCGGCTTTCAAGTGTAAATAATTATCGGTTATCTATATCGAACAGAATTTTCATATCGGTGCATCCCTATTTAAAATGCATCTAAACTTATTATATAGTTATTTTCGTTACATTTTAATTCGAGATGCAGCGATTGATCGGCTGGTGACTGGGAATTTCACGCGACCGGCGGTCATTCTGACATATGCAGATTTAATGCCGGTCAAATGCACTTGTACGCCGCATGATTAACATCGCGCAGCATCAGTATCACTCGTGCACGCGGAACACACATGTAGGAAACCCCGTGAATTACGGCCGTTACACACCGCAAGCGCGGGAGGCGTGTGTTTGTTTCCACGTGCATGTTCATCAAAGAGTGCATTCACACCGCGAGCAGGAGCTCAATTAAAGTGAAAGTACACTTTTTTTGATTGGCAAAATAAATATGATTTCACACAAAAAGTGCAGAATTTGCATGTCTAGTGTGTTTTAACAAGAACTGGAAAAGAAAATCAAGACTCAAAAATATTTATAGAAAATTCACCCATTTAAACTTGTTTTTATTATTCAGCTTGGGTAAAAGTATAAGGTGTTTAATAAAAAATATATAGAAAATAAATATTTGTGTGTGCTGTAAAGTGGTTAGAAAAAATGAAATCGGAATCGGCCTAGAAAATTGTGATCTCTAATTTTAATTTTTAGACACTGGTAAAAAGCGTTGATGACACTTTACTTTACAGTGACCATGTTACATATGTTACATGTACTTAGTATAGTAATAACAGTAAATTATGTATAATTACATGCAACTACCCCTAAACCAAACCCTGTAGTATGTGTTGTTAATTAATATTACTCAGTACTCAAAAGTAAAATTATACTGTAACAGAGACACCTTAAAATAAAGTTTTATTATAACTGTCATAGTAAAACTTGCAATGTAAGCCTGCAAGCGGATCCAATCCTGTAATGTTGATTGAAAATGACCATTTATTCTATAAATAAAATTAGAGATGCGCCGATATGATATTTACATATTTATCGGCGGATACCGATAACTGATAATTCTTTAAATTTGAAAGCCGATAACCGATATATTGGCCGATATATAAATCTAGATCCAAATTTTTATGTCTTTTTTGAGAGCCTGATTACAAAAACACAAGTCTCCGCATTAAAATGCATGACCCAAACACACAATTATAATGATGTTGTGTAGCCGATATGACAGACTTGTGCTGCTCTTTACTGTATTTTACTTTTTGAAGTGATTCCAATCATATTTCAAGCAATTGAAAACCATCATGTTGAACAGTCGCATCTGAAGAGTCTCAGCTGAAGGAAATACTACAGTATTTACCAGTTTTAATATATCAGCCACATTTTATTATCGGGCCGATAACAATTACATTAAAAATAAATATACTGGTGCGTTACCGATATGGTGGCTAATATATCATGCATCCCTAAATAAAATATAATTCAAAAGCAAACCTGTCATCTAATGAGAAAAAATTCAAATCTTCCAGAAAAATTCTAACATTTATTTTGCTTTTGGATATGTTCGTACACTAATCAGTGCAATATGATACACATGTTCACATGTTTACATGTATTCATTCGCAGGATTGGTTCACAGCATTCACTGATCAAGATTCATAGAAGTTCATTGGTCAGCTTGTATAGGGATGCTGTATTCTGAGATTCTGAGGCGTCTTCTTATTACTCTGCTATAAGCATGACTTGTATTAATTCTCAGGAGCGTCTCTGTTCTCCAATATACCCGGACACCGTCTCGGCTGCTACTTCTGTAATGATGTGGTCGCCCCTGGAGACGTGAGTTTAATCAAGTGCTTTCATATCTGTAGTGCAATTAGGCTTTCCTCTGGACACGTATTATATTAACTTCTAGCTCACACCAGTCAATCATATGCTAAAGTGCCTTTAATTCAATGGACACTCTTTGCTGGAAATCATAACCTAAAGCAAAATATGATTGAAAATTATCTCCAAACTGAATAGTCCTTTACAAACTTCTATAATAGGGGCTTTCGCACCGGAGGAACCTTTTCATAGTTCCTAGAACTATTGGCGGTAGTACGATTTTAGTTTTAGGAACTCCTTTTAAAGGAACTAATTTACTCCTCCTCTAACTCAGTGCTAGAGGAACTACAGTGGTGGTAGTGTGCGCTGATTGGCCGAACGCACTGAAACACCAGCTCCCGCCATTTAATAAAAAGCAGTGCAAACACAGATTATAGACTATATATTTACTCCTGAAACTAACTCTACGAACATGTAAAACAGAGATAGATGGAGCTCTAAACCTTTACGCTGAGGAGAAAACCCTACGCAACTTTGAGGAGACCGAGAGAAACATGATTATGTATTTCTGTCAGCAACACTGGACATTCATTACTGTCTACGAATAACAGTTCTATCTAATAACGTAAACGAATGACCACGGAGAACGCAAGCACTGTGTGGCTCTGGCGTTCTCAGCGCCGTCAAAATAAAAGTCCTAAGGAAACATTAGTTCTTGGGGAACCCTGGTGGCTGGTTCCTAGAACTGCCCGGTGCAGAAGCCCATAATGAAGAGGTTTGGTTTCGGCTGTTGTTTAACCCTGCTACTGAACCACTCATTAGTGAACTGTTCTCTGCTCATTAGTGAACTGTTCTCTGCTCATTAGTGAACTGTTCTCCCCTCATTAGTGAACTGTTCTCCCCTCATTAGTGATCTATTCTCCACTCATTAGAGAACTGTTCTCCCCTCATTAGTGAACTGTTCTCCCCTCATTAGTGAGCTGTTCTCCCCTCATTAGTGAACTGTTCTCCCCTCATTAGTGAACTGTTCTCCCCTCATTAGTGAACTGTTCTCCCCTCATTAGTGATCTGTTCTCCCCTCATTAGTGATCTATTCTCCACTCATTAGTGTTCTGTTCTGTTCTCCCCTCATTAGTGATCTGTTCTCCCCTCATTAGTGATCTGTTTTCCCCTCATTATTGAACTGTTCTCCCCTCATTAGTGATCTGATCTCCCCTCATTAATCCCCTCATTAGTGATCTGTTCTCCCCTCATTAGTGAGCTCTTCTCCTCTCATTAGTGATCTATTCTCCCCTCATTAGTGATCTGTTCTCGCCTCATTAGTGATCTGTTCTCCCCTCATTAGTGATCTGTTCTCCCCTCATTAGTGATCTATTCTCCCCTCATTAGTGTTCTGTTCTGTTCTCCCCTCATAAGTGAACTGTTCTCCCCTCATTAGTGATCTATTCTCCTCTCATTAGAGAACTGTTCTCTCCTCATTAGTGAACTGTTCTCCCCTCATTAGCGAACTGTTCTCCCCTCATTAGTGAGCTGTTCTCCCCTCATTAGTGATCTATTCTCCACTCATTAGTGATCTGTTCTCCCCTCATTAGTGAGCTCTTCTGTCATTAGTGATCTGTTCTCCCCTCATTAGTGAACTGTTCTCCCCTCATTAGTGATCTATTCTCCCCTCATTAGTGATCTATTCTCCCCTCATTAGTGATCTATTCTCCACTCATTAGTGATCTGTTCTCCCCTCATTAGTGAGCTCTTCTGTCATTAGTGATCTGTTCTCCCCTCATTAGTGAACTGTTCTCCCCTCATTAGCGAACTGTTCTCCCCTCATTAGTGATCTGTTCTCCCCTCATTAGTGATCTATTCTCCCCTCATTAGTGTTCTGTTCTGTTCTCCCCTCATTAGTGATCTGTTCTCCCCTCATTAGTGATCTGTTTTCCCCTCATTATTGAACTGTTCTCCCCTCATTAGTGATCTGATCTCCCCTCATTAATCCCCTCATTAGTGATCTGTTCTCCCCTCATTAGTGAGCTCTTCTCCTCTCATTAGTGATCTATTCTCCCCTCATTAGTGATCTGTTCTCGCCTCATTAGTGATCTGTTCTCCCCTCATTAGTGATCTGTTCTCCCCTCATTAGTGATCTATTCTCCCCTCATTAGTGTTCTGTTCTGTTCTCCCCTCATAAGTGAACTGTTCTCCCCTCATTAGTGATCTATTCTCCACTCATTAGAGAACTGTTCTCTCCTCATTAGTGAACTGTTCTCCCCTCATTAGCGAACTGTTCTCCCCTCATTAGTGAGCTGTTCTCCCCTCATTAGTGATCTATTCTCCACTCATTAGTGATCTGTTCTCCCCTCATTAGTGAGCTCTTCTGTCATTAGTGATCTGTTCTCCCCTCATTAGTGAACTGTTCTCCCCTCATTAGTGATCTATTCTCCCCTCATTAGTGATCTATTCTCCCCTCATTAGTGATCTATTCTCCACTCATTAGTGATCTGTTCTCCCCTCATTAGTGAGCTCTTCTGTCATTAGTGATCTGTTCTCCCCTCATTAGTGAACTGTTCTCCCCTCATTAGCGAACTGTTCTCCCCTCATTAGTGAGCTGTTCTCCCCTCATTAGTGATCTATTCTCCCCTCATTAGTAATCTATTCTCCTCTCATTAGTGAGCTCTTCTGTCATTAGTGATCTGTTCTCCCCTCATTAGTGAACTGTTCTCCCCTCATTAGTGATCTATTCTCCCCTCATTAGTGAGCTCTTCTCTCATTAGTGATCTGTTCTCCTCTCATTAGTGATCTATTCTCCCCTCATTAGTGAGCTCTTCTCCTCTCATTAGTGATCTGTTCTCGCCTCATTAGTGAACTGTTCTCCCCTCATTAGTGATCTATTCTCCCCTCATTAGTGATCTATTCTCCCCTCATTATTGATCTGTTCTCCCCTCATTAGTGATCTATTCTCCCCTCATTACTGATCTATTCTCCCCTCATTAGTGATCTATTCTCCCCTCATTAGTGATCTATTCTCCCCTCATTAGTGATCTGTTCTGTTCTCCCCTCATTAGTTATCTATTGTCCCCTCATTAATGATCTGATCTCCCCTCATTAGTGATCTATTCTCCCCTCATTAGTGATCTGTTCTCCCCTCATTAGTGATCTGTTCTCCCCTCATTAGTGATCTATTCTCCCCTCATTAGTGATCTGTTCTGTTCTCCCCTCATTAGTGATCTGTTCTCCCCTCATTAGTGATCTGTTTTCCCCTCATTAGTGAACTGTTCTCCCCTCATTAGCGAACTGTTCTCCCCTCATTAGTGAGCTGTTCTCCCCTCATTAGTGATCTATTCTCCCCTCATTAGTGATCTGTTCTCCCCTCATTAGTGATCTATTCTCCCCTCATTAGTGAAATGTTCTCCCCTCATTAGTGATCTGTTCTCCCCTCATAAGTGAACTGTTCTCCCCTCATTAGTGATCTGTTCTCCCCTCATTAGTGAGCTCTTCTCCTCTCATTAGTGAGCTCTTCTCTCCTCATTAGTGATCTCTTCTCCTCTCATTAGTGATCCATTCTCCTCTCATGGGTGAACTGTTCTCCCCTCATTAGTGATCTATTCTCCTCATTAGTGAGCTCTTCTCTCTCATTAGTGAGCTCTTCTCTCCTCATTAGTGATCTATTCTCCTCTCATTAGTGATCCATTCTCCTCTCATGAGTGAACTGTTCTCCCCTCATTAGTGATCTATTCTCCTCATTAGTGAGCTCTTCTCTCCTCATTAGTGAACTGTTCTCCCCTCATTACTGAGCTCTTCTCCCCTCATTACTGAGCTCTTCTCTCCTCATTAGTGAGCTCTTCTCTCCTCATTAGTGAGCTCTTCTCTCCTCATTAGTGAGCTCTTCTCCTCTCATTAGTGAGCTCTTCTCTCCTCATTAGTGAGCTCTTCTCTCCTCATTAGTGAGCTCTTCTCCTCTCATTAGTGAGCTCTTCTCCCCTCATTAGTCCACCAGAGACAGGACTCTAGACCAGCAGTGTACAGTGAGCCGCCCGGGTCTGGCCATGATCGCTGGAGCTCTTGCTGTGGAGCTGATGGTGTCTGTTCTCCAGCACCCAGAGGGGTACGTGCCATTCATTCACTTCAACTACTGTAAATCTTCTATATATGTGTGTGTGTGTGTCTGTGTGTGTGTGTGTATTCTGTCTTCTGATTCTTTGTAGAAAAATCATGAAGAATGCCTGACTGAAGCTGTTTTAACATGTATGAACTTTACAGCTAGTCATTTTTCTATTTCAAGTACTGTGTTCACACTGGAAATTCCATCAGAAGTTTTGAATCAGAATTGCATGATATAAAGTCACAATTGCGTGTTATAAAGTTTATATCTGTATAGTTTATATCCCAAAATTCTGAGAAAATATATCAGAACTCGCAATTCTGACTTTATAATATGCAATTGGGAGATATAAGTCGACATAAAGTCGCAATGCCCTTTTGATGTATACTCGCAATTATGAGATAAAATTGTGAGATAAAAAGTTGCAATTATCTATTAAAATGCTTTATTCTGTGGCGGAAACAAGCTTCCACAGGTTTTCCTGCTTGAATCTTGATTATTTCCCCATATTCTCCATTGTTGCGCCTCCTCTCTTCCCAGTCTGTCAGTAACGCTCTGTTTACTTCCTGTCTCTATGAAGCCCCTCCTCCTGAAAAGCACACTGTGCTCTGATTGGTCGGTTGGAGCAGTGTGTTGTGATTGGTCGAGCGCTTCGAGTGTGTTTGGGAAACATGACCAACTTGAGCTACCGTTTACGCACCAATCTTAGGCATGCTTTCATTTAATTTCAATATGGATGGTATTCGATGAAAAAATAACATATACAATAAATAAATAGTGCAAAATCACGGAAATTGCGAAGGCGATTTTAATGTCAGTGTAAGAGTAAGATACTTGACTAGATATACTTGACTAGGTATATGAATTGGGTGATAAAATTGTAACTCACCGTCATCCCCAGGGCTCCCTTGTAAAAGAGATTTGAATATCTCAATGGGACATCACCTGGTAAAATAAAGGATAAATTAAAAAAAAAAAAAATTGTTTTAGAAAACTATTCTTTAGCTTAATTTCCAACCCTACAAAAAAAGGAACAGCACTTTTATTTACTTTCACAATTATTCTGTAATGCAGAAAAAGCCTGTATATTGCTTTTTATGTATTTCCAGATGAATGAGAAGGTCTCAGACAGCGCGCAAATATTGAGTCCTTGTGCTTGAATGGACAAATTCACACAAAAATGATGTCAACACGTCCGTATCCTGGCACACAAAGTCTGCTATGCCTAAAGTAAACTTATACAATCGAGAAAGACAACGCTTGTGTAACAAAATGTGTAATTCTTTTTATTAATTAGTCACATTTTATTAATGAAACCGAAGCTTTTTGAAAACGCTCTCTAAAGTGGATACATTTGAAAATGATGTTTTCACGCTGTAGCGTGGGACTGACGTAAGTTTAGTCATATGACGCATATTGTACCAATTGATATTGATGTTTATAGCGGTATTGTGCCTGTTATCTGCTATTCACTGTTATTAAAATATGTTACTTCACACACTCTTCATATCACAGTCCTGCAAACATGACAGAACACACTCACATCTGCTGTCCTGCGGTGAAACATGAGCAGTTTTAGCGTTTTACACCAAACATATAATAGTGAGTGAGAGCGACCTGGACCATCAGTGAATGCAGAGATATTCTGCTGAATAACACGATCCTGCCAGAAGAATTATGATAACTGTATTATTATTATTAGTTATTTAGGCTATTTTTGTTGTTCTCACTCAGAAAAAAAATAGCCTACTTGACCTTTCCATGAGGAGACACCTGGTCAACCTGTCAATCACAGTAACAATTCTTTATTTTTAGTGCTTCGTACACTAAAGGAGGCTGTACTGTTCCTCATGGGGACTCAATGCAGCTAGGGGGAAGAAACTGTAATGTGCATTATTGTTTGTTCAAAATAAATGAAAGAAACCTAGCATTGGAGATTTGTTGTTTTTCCCTGTTGTATTGAACTCGTATCGAACCGTGACTTCGGTTTACCTTTACAATCCTAATTGCATGTTTTGGATAGTAAGTGTTTAACATATTACAGGTGAAACTCAAAAAATCAGAATATCGTGCAAAAGTTTATATATTTCAGTAATTCGAATGAAAAGTTGAAACTAATATATTTAGTATATAACTATATACATATGCATGATTATACTTTTCAGAGGGCCGACATTTCTGTATCTAAAATCCTTTTTTTTATTGATTTCATGTAATATTCTTAATTTTCTGAGATTTGGAATTTTTATATTATTATTTTTTCTGTCTATATCATCTCAGTGACATTTTGTACGGTTTTATGCATGCGCAGTAAAGGTGAACTTGAATTTGAAGCGTCAGAAAACGCTTAAAAACGCTAGTGTGGACAGAGAACGTTTTTCAAATGTATTCGGATTAATGTAGACGTAGCCTCAAACGAAAGACCAGAACCAATCAGAGTGTCTTACTGCGCCAGAGCGCATATTAAACACACTGGGATAGGAAAATGTATTTTAAAATCCCCCAAATGATTAATACTCTCTGACTTGAATGTGGTTTCTGAAGTGAAGTGTTCTCCTGTAGCAGTTTGGCAGCTGAAAGCAGTGGTGATCTCTTATCATACGAGGGTTTCGTCCTCGGTGTCTCCACATCTGAAGGCTTTTATCCCGGCTCTATAACAGCGTAATGCATGTGAAGAGAGACGGGATGCCAGCACTATCCAGGGCACTGAGAGGAACGGCCCTGCTTTTTAAAGTCTTCCTTGAATAGTAAACATTAATGAAAGCTTTCTATACCCTCTCATTCTTCTGGAAAAGCATAAAAAGCAATATACTGGCCTTTTCTGCATTACAGCATAACTGCTATAAGTGCTGTTCCTTTTTTTGTAGGGTTGGAAATTAAGCTAAAGAATAGTTTTCTAAACGACGTTGAGCTTCAATTCATATACCTATCTAGTCAAGTATCTTACTCTTACACTGACATTAAAATCGCCTTCGCAATTTCTGTGATTTTGCACTATTTATTTATTGTATATGTTATTTTTTCATTGAATACCATCCATATTGAAATTAAATGAAAGCATGCCTAAGATTGGTGTGTGAACGGTAGCTCAAGTTGGTCACATTTCCCAAACACACTCGAAGCGCTCGACCAATCACAACACACTGCTCCAGCCGACCAATCAGAGCACAGTGTGCTTTTCAGGAGGAGGGGCTTCATAGAGACAGGAAGTAAACAGAGCGTTACTGACAGACTGGGAAGAGAGGAGCCGCAACAATGGAGAATATGAGGAAAATAATCAACATTACAGCAGGAAAACCTGTGGAAGCTTGTTACCGCCACAGAATAAAGCATTTTAATAGATAATTGCGACTTTTTATCTTACAATTGCGAGTATACATCTCACAGTTCTGACTTTATTTCTCAGAATTGCGAGATATAAAGTCACAATTTAGAGTAAAAAAAGTCACAATTATATAAATTTGCGATTCTGACTTTTTTTCTCGCAATTACGACTTTATATTGACTTATATCTCCCAATTGCATATTATAAAGTCAGAATTGCGAGTTCTGACATCTGTTCTCAGAATTGCGAGATACAAACTCTACAGATATAAACTTTATAACATGCAATTGCGACTTTATATCATGCAATTCTGAGATAAAAAGTCAGAATTCTGAAATAAAAAGTCGCCATTACCTTTTTTCATTTTTATTCTGTGGCGGAAACAAGCTTCCATAAAAACCTGTTCTAGTAGAGCCTGAAACTACATCAAGACTGAGTAAAAGGGCGTATTTTGACCTCTTTAATTAAGTTCATCATCCCGGTATTTGGAATCTACTTCTAGGGGGAATTTCCAGTGTGAAGACAGTGCTCACAAAATGGCATAGAAAAATGACTAGCTGTAAAGTTCATACATGTTAAAACAGCTTCAGTCAGGCATTCTTCATGATGTTTCTACAATGCATCAGAATACACACACACACACACACACACACAAACGTAAAGTCTCTGAGCATAACTGTTTCTCTGGCAGAGGTTACGCAGTGGCCAGTAGCAGTGATGACCGGATGAATGAACCGCCAACATCTCTGGGTCTCGTCCCGCATCAGGTCAGTTATGAGCTCAGGGCTGATGCAGATTCATTCATTATTATAATTAGAGATGCACTGATATGAACATTTTGGCCGATACAATAAACGAGAATTCTTTATATATTTGAAAGCCGATAACCGGTATATTGGCCGATAAATAAATCTAAATCCAATTTTTATATCATTTTTGAGAGCCTAATTACAAAACAAGTCTCACCATTAAAATGCATGACCCAAACACACAATTATAATGATGTTGTGTAGCCGATATGACAGACTTATGCTGCTCTTTACTGTATTTTATACACGTGATGCTCGCATGAGGAGGTTTTTCAGGCAATCCAAAAAAGGAATATTTCGCAAAACTGCAATGGAAACAGTTTTGCGCATTTACAGTCGCCTGACGTAGATGACGCGGTGTGTGTGGACAGAATCCGAGACAGAGTTCTTTATTAAACTCATAAAAGACAAAAGAATTGCAGGAATACTGGATTCTAAACCACAATCACAAGCTGAAGCAGAAATGAGGAGAAACACCAGAAACTCCCCATACGAGCCGCTCGCAGTATAAGAGGCTTTCCTGACATTAATAATTGATAACACACACACACTCACACACACACACACACACACACGTCTCCTTCGATTAATAATAATGGCCAGTGCGGTGGCTGCGATATACATAAACCTATCGTCCGTCTGTCGTTTGGAATGATTTAATATCGCGAGAGGAAAAAGTGACGTTTTAGTCGCGTTACATCGGTTTATGTCATTTCGCAATCGTTTTTTTGTCGACATTTAGAAAAAAATCGAAAAGGTTTTGCTCAAATCTGTAATGAAAACGCACTTATTGCCAGGAGCAAATGCTTCAGGAGCGTTTGTAGGCTGGTGCTGCAGCGATGGCCTAGTGGGTCTCGAGGTCAGGGAGGAGCGGGGAAGGGTTTATCGGGGAGAAGAGAAGTCATTCACTCTGTTCGTACTCCTCCTGACCTGCAACTCTGAGTGGCTTATTCTCATTGTCTGAAGACTCAGTGTGACGCCACTTTGCACACGCATGAAGTGTTGAAAGGGTCATGTCCTCTTCTTTTTATCTTTTTTCTCTCCCAGAGTTAATTATAATGTCCGTCAAGGTTTTTCTTTTATAGGAGAAACATGACTTTTTTATATTATGCATAACTATTTCTCTGAGCCTTTGAATCGACATCGAACACGCATGTGAAAAGGAGAGATTTAGTAGAATGTGCACACTGCTCTTTTCCATGCAATGATAGTGGACGGGGATCAGGGTTATTATAGTTATTCATGCTTAAATAACACTGATATCAAGCCAAAAAAATCCTGATTTCTGAAGTCATTTGGCAGCTTTTTTGTCATTATTTGCTTCTCTTTCCCCATGTGTGTCACACCAAATATATTTATAGTGTTTTATTTTGTGTTCACTCCTCAGGGAAAGCATCTGATAACATCTACATCATGAATGTAATCTAATGCCTCTGTCAAGTGCATACATGTAAATGTAAATGTTTGTACCTTTAAAGGGACAAGTTAATATTGTCAACCTTTACTCGTGTTATTCCAAACTTGTATGACCTTCTTCCTTGAGTGGAACATAAAATAAGTTATTTTGAGTGAATGGGTGATGACATCATGATTTGGGTGAGTTATCCCTTTAAGACTTTAGTATTTAAATGACCTGTGATGTGATTGGCTAAACTCTGTGTAGGAGTAATTCACTGGGAGGAGCCAAGCTGCTGAATATTAATGATGGGAGGTCATATGTTAATGAGCTCACGGTTGTGATGTCATAGCCATGATTTTTAGTTAATAAAACAGTGTATGACGGAGGCAGATTTGATGTTATGGGATTGATAACAAACTGATTCTTATTCCACTTAACAATTGCAATTGCCTCGTTTTCCCTAATTATATGCCGTTAATAAATATTTCTACTCAAAAAGAAGTGATTATGAATCAGATATCTAAACATTTGTAAACATATCTGAAGCAGCAACTGACTGAAGATATTAAGTCTTGTTCACTAAAAAACTGATCAAAATCAAGTGAGTTTTTGCTTAAAATAATAACAAATATCTGCCAATAAGGTCAATGTTTTCCTTTTGAATTAAGTTCATTTTTCTGACCCCATTGGCAAATATGTGATCTTATTTTAAGATAAATAAATTCACTTCAGTCTTTGTTCTTCTCCGGTAAATGTGTCTTGATTTAAGAATGATTAGATATTTGTGCTGGAAAACAAGACCGTAATAATATTCCTATTCCTCGAGGATACCGAAAAATAGATTTTTTTTATTTTATTTTTTCAGTGCAAATGATCCCGTTTTTCACATGATGTGCATGTGTCAAAAATATTATTTGGAACATATTTTACAAGATACTATTTCAGTCTTACTAATGGAAAATCTCATGTTTAAGTCAGTGTTACTTGCTATTTCATTGTAATTATTTCTTAAGCTTCTTAAATTATTTAAGTAAGTTCTACACCATTTTTTTTCAGTGTATGATTTTATTTTTAAAGGACATCATGGAAAAGCACCAACATATATTTTGCTGTGCTTGCGCGCACTTGCATTTATAATACATTTTACATGCAGTTGTTTATATTGTTGCATCTTCCAATTTTACAGTCTCGCTATAATTCATAAAGTGGCACAGCAGGACCCCCTGCCTGTGTGCTGAAGCTTAGCAACACACACACACACGCACACACATGCACACACACGCACACAGGGGGCCCCCCTGCCTGTGTGCTGAAGCTTAGCAACACACACACACGCACACACACACGCATACACACACACACGCGCGCACACACGCACACGCACGCGCACACAGGGGGCCTTCCTGCCTGTGTGCTGAAGCTTAGCAAGACACACACACACACACGCGCGCACACACACACACACACACACACACACACAGGGGGCTAATGACGCAGCTGCAGACGTCACAGAGCCGCTCTCTGGATTATGAGCTCGTACAGCATGAATATTTCCTCCTCAAGAACTCATAATTTAAATGCGACTCCTTAGAAATAATGCGATTAATCAAGAAAGCTCTGAGACTCAATGGCCCTCATTTATCAAAAGTGCGTACACCAAATTTCCAGCGTACACCCAAAACCACGGTGACTTTGAGATTTATCAGTATAGACGTTGGCGTACGGCACGCTCAAAGCCTACGCCAGCTCAGGAGGCGGTGTACATGTACGCACGCTTTGAGTAAAACAACACCACAAAACGCACTGACGAACTAAAAGATATGATATATTATGACCCACTGTAAAAAAAAACAACAACATAGTAATTATAAACTTCAGTGTTTATTTTTGTGCAACATGGACTTCAATGTTTAATTTGTGTGACTTTACAGAGCATTTGATTTTAAGGCACATGTGTTCCTTCAGTTGCGAGCCTGTGCGCTTTACCTGGCGTTTCAGGGTCAGGTCCGGCAGGTGCGCACGGACTGGGTTCAGTCATGAAAGGCTTTCAATGACCAAAAAATAATTCAGACTGACAAAATAATAAAAATAACATTCTTCTTCTAAATAACAATAAGCATCATTAATAAAAAAAATCATAATAATAAGAATATTACAAATTGTCATGCAATTATTAATGTGAATGAATCTCCACATCACATCATCATCACTGTTGTACACCACAATACAAGTGACGTGATACGAAATTAAATGCTAATTGTTTCAAAACACGTGCTGTAAAAAATGCATTGTGATGGTCATTTCGGCTCTACGGCGGAGAAGTTTCTCTTCTGTGCCGTCTTCCGTGTGTCCATGGCATAAAATGAGGGCGTGGGGGAGGCGGAGACTTGAATATATAGGGGCGTGTTATTCTAATGAGGATCGTTTTCAGCCGCGGCATTGATCAAGGGCAGGTGTTGAGTACACCTGGATTTCAAAGGTACGCACAGCTTCATAAATCAGGCGGTGAGAGGAGTGTGAGCATAATCTCACGCCCACATATACGCCCGTTTCTACGCAAGAATGATACATAAGGGCCATTATCACCACAGTACCAGACGCGGGTGAACCGGACACATGCCACGCCCGGGTCATTATAATCCCTGACCTTATGCAGCAGTCCGGATGGGCTGTATTGTTATGAGGATTTGCATGATAACACTGGGAAGTGTGAAGAGTCTCACTGGCTCACACTGACCCCTGCTGGCCCCGTGCGGACCCGCATCTGAAGGGTTCAGAACCAGATCTGTGGAACTCGCACAATTAGAATATCGTGCAAAAGTTCATGCATTTCAGTCATTCAAATTAAAAGGTAAAATGAACTATATATATATATATATGCATGATTATACTTTTCAGAGGATACTTGTTTATTGAGGGCATGTAATGTTCTAATTTTGTGAGATGTTGAATTTGGGGTTTTCATAAGCTGCAAGCCATAATCATCAAAATGCTAACTTTTGCATTTTTCGAGTTTTACCTGTATGTGTGTTTGAGAGTAGAGCTTGTCAGCTGTGTGTGCGTGTGTGTGTGTGTGTGTGTATGTGTGTTTGAGAGTAGAGCTTGTCAGCTGTGTGTGCGTGTGTGTGTGTGTGTGTGTGTGTGTGTGTGTGTGTGTGTGTGTGTTTGAGAGTAGAGCTTGTCAGCTGTGTGTGCGGGTGTGTGTGTGTGTGTGTGTGTGTGTGTGTGTGTGTGTGTGTGTGTGTGTGTGTGTGTGTTTGAGAGTAGAGCTTGTCAGCTGTGTCTCTGTGTGTGCGTGTGTGTGTGTGTGTGTGTGTGTGTGTGTGTGTGTGTGTGTTTGAGAGTAGAGCTTGTCAGCTGTGTCTCTCTCTCTGTGTGTGTGTGTGTGTGTGTGTGTACGTGTACGTGTGTTTGAGAGTAGAGCTTGTCAGCTGTCTCTGTGTGTGCGTGTGTGTGTGTGTGCGTGCGTGTTTGTTTGTGTGTGTGTGTGTGTGTGTGTGTATGTGTGTTTGAGAGTAGAGCTTGTCAGCTGTGTCTCTGTGTGTGTGTGTGTGTGTGTGTGTGTGTGTGTGTGTGTGTGTGTGTGTGTACGTGTACGTGTGTTTGAGAGTAGAGCTTGTCAGCTGTCTCTGTGTGTGCGTGTGTGTGTGTGTGCATGCGTGTTTGTTTGTGTGTGTGTGTGTGTGTGTGTATGTGTGTTTGAGAGTAGAGCTTGTCAGCTGTGTCTCTCTGTGTGTGTGTGATGAAGCTCGAACAAGCAACAGGACATTATTATTGATCGTTTGGTTTGTGTCTCGTGGTGTTGTGTGGGGAAGATCCACTCGCGGATACACACTCCCGCTCCACATACACGCACACTCTCCTTTAGAAGTTTAGTGTCAGTACATTTGGGTTTTTTATTTATCAAAGATGCATTGAATTGATCAAAAGTGACAGGAAAGGCTTTTAAACAATTGTTTCCATGTTTCCACGAAAATATATCACACAGATAATAATCATAAATGTCTCTTGAGCATCAGATCATCATATTCTCCTGATTTCTGAAGGATCATGTGACACTGAAGACTGGAGTAATGATGCTGAAACTCACAGGAATAAATTACACTTTACTAGATATTCACACAGAAAACAGCTGATTTACACTGAATAATATTTCACTGTTTTTACTGTATTTTCAGTTAAATAAATATGAAGCTTGTTTCACCAACAGAATAAAACATTTTAAAATAAAATTGTGACTTAATATAAATTTTTAAGTAAAAAAAGTCAAAATTGCGTGAAATAAAGTCAAAATTGTGAGATAAAAAGTCGCGAGTACCAAGCTTCGTTAAACTACACAGCTTCCAGAAATAAACTGCGCAGAAGAGACTCTTCCACAACCACTAAACACTCTTTACGACCCGAACCTGCCAACGCTCGTGTGTTTTGAACCTCAAATAACTTTTTTTTTCTTTTCCTTCAAACCTGCAACTTTTCATTTACCAGCCCAGATGAATAATAACTGAAAATATATATTGTGGCCACAACAAACTTGATTTGGATGCATAAACAACATTTTAAAATGCATGCATTTAATTGCATTCATGACAAGAAAAGTGTAATCTGGAAACAAACGCTTCCTCGTGTTTCTCCTAACAAACTAACGGCATCATTCACTAACACAGTCACACAGCCAAAGTGATGGCTTATGTTTTGATTGTGAAGTGTGCATCTTTCTTTACAGTAAAGGACTCTTGCTTTCATATTTGTTGCGATGACATTCAGACATGTTTAATATGGTTGATCTCATGCTCAAACTGCATTTCCCTGATATTTCTTCCCTCCTATTTGATTTAAAACGTAAGTAGATTTGAACAGAAAGACATTAGAGGAATTTTGTAATATGAATCCGTCTTATTGTGTGGATCTGACACCATGAATGTGGATGTACATCAAAGTGTCTTGAGCTGGAGCGCAGTGATTCATGGGTAATGCGTAGTGTAGACTCCTCGTAATCTTCCTCGCTCTTATCTTTTCCTCGGGCTCCTTCTTTCATTTGCTTCCAATTAAGATCGTAATCTGGAGACTGTGTGAGGAGTGTGTGACCGTAACCTAACACACACACCACTCGTTTATTCCACCGCCAGATATATCATACGTCACGACAGCTTTCATAAAAATCACCAATGATCATTTACATTTACTTGCAGAAAGGGTTTATACAAATATAAAGTCAAAATTAAATGAAAAATAAAACACAAAATTATAAAAACAAATCAAATGTATAGTAAAAAAACAAACTAATAAAATAGTAAAATAAATAAACAATATATAATACAGAAAATAAATTGTATATAATACGTATTATAAATATAATTTATATTAAATAAATACATATGCATTCAAAATATAGCATAGTATAAACAGCATGAAATAAGTAAAAATGCAAAACAAATAAAATCCTAAAGTTTTTAGAATAAATATGTATATATTCAATAAATATAATGGAAATTAATTTAAAACACAGATCAAATATATAGTAATATATAGGATGAGAAAGCCTTGGTTGATTTTGCATTGCATTATAAATATACTTTATAAATATAAATATAATTTATTCTAATGAAATGCCCTGAGATAAACCATATACCGTCACAGTAAGACGTTTTATACTCGTACTGTGTTTCTTGGTTGGAAAGTGTGTGTACATGAGTTTATTTTGTTTTGATTTAAAGAATAATTTTGTTTTTATAATGATGTATTTATTAGGTGTGACATCAGTAGCGAACAGCCAATCACACGCTGAGGAACAGTGAAACTGAGATGCACTTCTTTTGCAGAATATTACGAGATTACAAAAAAAAGTTACGAATTTAAGCACATTTACACAGCAAGTAATAAATATCTGTCTATGAAAGAGGATAACAAAGAAAAAGTCTTTCTACTGTATATCAGTGCAAGTAACAGTTGTGAAGTTAGTTTAGTTTATACAGTTGATAAAGGTATAGAGAGAATGTAAGCTCACATGTAGTCATTATAGCTTAATCTATTGATTCTAAAGCGTATTTATATATTTATTCATTTAAACTGTTCATAATAATTGATTAACTAAAATTGCACGTGTGATTGATTATTGGTATATTAATTACATTATATATGCATGTATAATATATTATTCTAAATAAGCATTACTAAAAGCCAGATGATTTTGTCTGTAAAAATAATTTGCTGTGCAGTGATCTTTAATGTGGAGTAGAAACGGGTGGAGTGACTCTATTCCATCACACATGTGACATTTTGCTCACAGCTGATTGGTCCAAGTGCGGTTTGCGACCTCTCACCTGGAGCATCACCTGACCGGCCCAGGTCAGCCGTCGAGCGCGAGTTACTCTGGCGATGAACACGCTAAAAGCCAAACCACTTTCATGGAGCCTAAAACCCAGGATTAGCGCAAACTAAACTGAAACATATCCGGCTATCCACCTAAACCGGCTTCGTGGTACAGGCCCTTTGACACAAAATCAAAACAAAAAATACATTTTTGCAAACAGATTTGTACTTTCCCTGCCAAAAAGTTTCACTGCTCATGTTACCACATTTTAAAAAATAGTTATATAAAATATTTATTAAAAAAAAATCTAGTACAAATAATTTTCAGGTTGTTAATTTCCATCTTTAAATGTTGTTTATGTGTCTATGTGGTGTTTTTAATATGCTTTAAGACAATCATGTGTAAGTTCATAAGTCGACAGCATTGCTGAGTATTTGCTGCTTAAAACTGCAGTGAACCAAAGACAGTCTCAAAAACACGCTTTGAAATCGCTGGTGTTTCTGACGTCACAAACGACCTTGTAACCAATCAGATCAACGTGTGCTCGTCAACCAGTGGATCTCTGAGTGAGTGGAGGCGGGGCTCATTTGCATATTCATAGAAGGGTGCATTTGAGTGTAGAGTTACAATCAAGGTATTTTAAAGGGGTGGTTGATTACTTTTTTAACTTTAGTTAGTGTGTAAAGTTGCTGTTTGAGCAACATCTGCAAAGTTACGACGCTCAAAGTTCAAAGCAAAGGGAGATATTTACAGAAATCGCTTTTAAGCACTACAACAAACAGCTGGTAGGGACTACAATGAGCTTCTTCACGAGTTAGTGACATCACTAACCATCATTTATAGATTATCATGACAGGATATGCTAATCAATGACTAGATAGTTAACTCCACATCAGCTGCAAACATTCATTAACTAATCGTTCAGAGAAGTCCTGTTGCTTCTACATGTCGTCACTTTTTCTAGAGTCTCTCCATCCTTGAACATAAAAGGCTAAAAGTTTTTTTAATGTTCAGTGCATGTGTGTGAGGTAAAAGCTCTTGAGGCTCCGCCCCCTGTGCCGGGAGCAGCAGCTAATTTGCATTTAAAGGTACAGACACAAAAACTGTTTTTGCTCACCCTCAAAAAGTGACAATCTTAACATGCTATAAAACAATGTCTTGAGCTAAAACTTCACAGAGACTTATTATAAATCTTGTGAAAAGGGCATTATACATTTATATGTCAAGAAAAAGACTTTTTAAGAGATACAGTTATGACTACAGGGGGGATTTAAATAGGCTTCATTTGCAACATCATTTTTATCATTTGTTTGTGCAATTATATGTCAAGTCAAGTCAAGTGTATTTATATAGCGCTTTTCACAATATAAATTGAATCAAAGCAGCTTCACAATATCAATCAAATAACATAATGTTTGTTTCTTAGTGAAAAAACATCCACATTTGGTAGGGCTGATCAATGGTATTAATGCTTGGCTAATTATTTTGAATATCCCCAACTGAACAAGCCAAAGGCAACAGTGGCAAGGAACCGAAAAACTCCATCAAGTGACCTACTGGTGTCCTAAAACTCCATCAGGTGACCTAATGGAGAAAAAAAAACGTTGGGAGAACCCAGGCTCAGTCGGGGGCCAGTTCTCCTCTGGCGTTTATGAACTAGAGGCCGGATTTATAGTAACTGTAATTTGATACAGAATTTTGTTTTATTTTATCACTTCGGGGTGGGTACGCGAACCGGAATCACAACATTTGATCTGTAGAGTGGGAAAGGGATCCTCCATAGGGAGAGGCTAGTTGGCACTTCAGCACTGCGTTGTCATCGGGTCCAGGCAAAGCTCCTAGTCAGATCTGGATACGGCCTGGATCCGGTCGGCTGCGGGAAAACCTCGGGATAAACAAAGACACTAAAATTAGCGTAGATGCCATTCTTCTTATGATGATGTAGCGAGTACATCAGGATTTAAGGGAAGTGTTCCCAGTTCCGGCTGACCTAATCTATGCAGCCTAACATTGAATTATAGAAGTCTATAATATATTATGTGTATGCTAGGTCAAAGAGATGTGTTTTTAGTCTAGCTTTGAACTGACAGAGTGTGTCTGCTTCCCGGACAATGGTAGGAAGACTGTTCCAAAGTTTTGGTGCTAAATAGGAAAAGGATCTACCGCCCGCAGTCGATTTTGATATTCTAGGTATTATCAACTGGCCGGAATTTTGAGATCGCAATGGAGATCGTTGAAGGACTATAATGCGTTAAGAGCTCGCTCAAGTACTGCGGAGCTAAACCATTTAGTGCTTTGTAAGTGATCAACAATATTTTAAAATTTATACGATGTTTAATAGGCAGCCAATGCAGTGTTGACAGAACCGGGCTAATATGGTCATATTTCCTGGTTCTAGTAAGAACTCGAGCGGCTGCGTTTTGGACCAGCTGTAGTTTATTTATTAAGCGTGCAGGGCAACCACCCAGTAGAGCATTACAATAATCTAGTCTTGTTGTCATGAAAGCATGAACTAATTGTTCCGCATTTGTTAATGAGAGCATATGTCGTAATTTAGATATATTTTTAAGATGGAAAAATGCGGTTTTACAGATACTAGACACATGACTTTCAAATGAAAGATTGCTATCAAAGAGCACACCCAGGTTCCTAACCGACGACGAAGACTTAACAGAGCAGCCATCAAGGGTTAGACAGTATTCTAGGTTATTACGTGTGGAAGTTTTTTGTCCAATAATTAGAATCTCAGTTTTTTCAGAGTTTAGTAGTAGGAAATTACTAGTCATCCAATTTTTTATATCAGCTATGCATTTCGTTAATTTTGTGAATTGGTAAGTTTCATTAGGTTTTGAAGAAATATACAGCTGAGTATCATCGGCATAACAATGAAAGCTAATTCCATGTTTCCTAATGATATGTCCTAATGGTAGCATGTACAGAGTGAACAGCAGCGGTCCTAGTACTGAGCCTTGTGGTACGCCATACTGAACTTGTGATCGATAAGACATCTCTTCATTTACTGCTACAAACTGATAACGGTCAGATAAGTATGATTTAAACCATGCTAGTGCAATTCCACTAATGCCAACATAGTTTTCCAGTCTATTTAAAAGAATGTTGTGGTCGATTGTGTCAAATGCAGAACTAAGATCAAGTAACACTAATAGAGAGATACAACCACGATCGGATGATGAAAGTAAATCATTTGTAACTCTAATGAGAGCTGTCTCAGTACTATGGTGCGGTCTAAATCCTGACTGAAAATCCTCGCAGATATCATTTCTTTCAAGAAAGGAACACAGTTGTGAGGATACTGCTTTTTCTAATATCTTTGACAGAAAAGGCAGATTTGAGATCGGCCTGTAATTGACTAATTCTGAAGGATCAAGTTGCGTTTTTTTAACAAGCGGTTTTATCATAGCCAGCTTAAAGGTTTTTGGTACGTATCCTAGAGACAAAGACGAATTAATGATATTAAGAAGAGGATCTATGATCTCTGGAAGCATCTCTTTCAATAGCTTAGTCGGTATAGGGTCTAACATACAAGTTGTCGATTTAGATGAATTAACGAGTTTGCAGAATTCTTCCTCTCCTATAGCAACAAATGAATACAAATTGTCCTCAGGGAGACTACAATGCACTCCCTGATGCGATACTGTAGTAGACGGTTGCATAGTTATAATTTTGTCCCTGATATTATCAATCTTATAAGTGAAGAAGTTCATAAAGTCATTACTGCTGTGTTGCTTGGAAACTTCTGTACTTGAAGCTTTCTTTTTCGTTAGTTTAGCCACTGTTTCAAATAAATACCTAGGATTATGTTTATTTTCTTCTAATAGGGTTGAAAAATAAGCAGATCTAGCAGCTTTTAAAGCCTCTCTGTAAGCAATCGAGCTCTCTTTCCATGAAATCCGAAATACCTCTAGTTTTGTTTTCTTCCAGTTGCGCTCCATTTTTCTGGCTGCTCTCTTAAGGGCCTGAGTGTGCTCGTTGTACCACGGCGTTGGACTATTTTCTTTAATCTTCTTTAAGCGCAACGGAGCAACTGCGTCTAAAGTGCTGGAAAAGAGAGAGTTAAAAGTTTCTGTTGCAATATCGAGTTCTTCTAAGCTATCCGGGATGCTGAGATGATGAAACTTATTAGGAAGATTATTGATAAAGCAATCTTTAGTGGCAGAAGTTATAGGTCTAACATATTTATAACACGGAGTCGGCTTTGCAGCCTTGGCTAAATGTAATTTACATGAGACTAGATAATGGTCTGAGATGTCATCGCTCTGCTGCAGAATTTCAACGGCATCAACATCTATTCCATGTGATAATATTAGATCTAGAGTATGATTACGACAATGAGTGGGTCCTGACACGTGTTGTCTAACTCCAATTGAGTTTACAATGTCTTTAAGTGCCAATCCCAATGCATCTTTTTCATTATCTACATGTATATTAAAATCACCAACAATTAGTACTTTATCGTTAGCCAATACTAATTCTGATAGAAAGTCTGCAAATTCTTTGATAAAATCTTTATGGTGCCCTGGTGGCCTGTATACAGTAGCCAGCAGAAATCTCAAACGTGATTTATCGTTTACACTATATATTTTTACATTAAGCACCAATACTTCAAAAGAAGTATATTTAAAAATAGATTTCTTAGTGGTTTTGAAAATATTACTATAAATTACAGCAACACCTCCCCCTTTGCGTTTTAGACGAGGTTCATGTTTATAACAGTAATCTTGTGGGGTTGACTCATTTAAAGTAATGTAATCGTTTGGTTTTAGCCAGGTTTTTGTCAAACACAGCACATCTAGATTATAATCTGAAATCATATCATTAACTATGAGCGATTTTGAAGTAAGGGATCGAATATTCAGCAACCCAAGCTTTATCATTTGTTCATCTGTGTTATATCTGTTTTTTATTTGTTGAACATCAATTAAATTTTTTACCTGACGTTTTTTGGATTTCCAAATTCGGGGAACAGACACAGTCTCTATATGATGATATCTAGGTGAAAGAGGCTCTATGTGATGGGATTTATCTGACCTTGGTGACGCGAGGCCGCTAGCAGACGGTCGGTTTAGCCAGTCTGTCTGCTTCCTGACCTGAGCCCCAGATTGTCATGTTTTAGCTCTAAGACTATGTGCCATATTACTAGAGAGAAGAGCAGCACCATCCCAGGAGGGATGAACACCATCTCTTTTCAACAGGTCAGGCTTGCCCCAAAAACTTTTCCAATTGTCTATGAATTCTATATTATTCAAAGGACACCACTTAGACAACCAACCATTGAGTGAGGCCAATCTGCTAACTATCTCATCACTCCTGCGAACAGGAAGGGGGCCAGAGAAAATTACAGTGCCTGACATCGTACTTGCGAGTTTACACACCTCTTTAATATTAATTTTGGTGATCTCCGACTGGCGGAGTCGAACATCATTAGTGCCGACATGAATAATGATCTTAGAGAATTTACGATTAGCATTAGCCAGCACTTTTAAATTTGCTTTGATGTCAGGCGCTCCCGGCAAACATGTGACTATGGTGGCTGGTGTCTCTATTTTCACGTTCCGTGTGATCGAATCACCAATTACCAGGGCACAATCAACAGAATTCTCAGTGGGTGTTTCACTGAGTGGGGCAAATCGATGTGTTATGGTAATCGGAACGGAAGAGTGGTTTTTTAATCCGCGACTAGAGCGATCTCTCACGGTCACCCATCTGCCCTGCTGCCTGGGCTCTACTTCAGCCGGAACCGAATCATGTACAGAGTTCACTATGCTAGGCGCATCCAAAATAGTATCTAAAGCTCTAGTACTATCCTTACTATCCTCAATTAGAGTTTGGATGCGTGTCTCTAGCTCTGAAATCTTCTCCGTCAGCCTGACTGTCTCCTTGCATTTATCACAAATAAATCCTATATTGCCATCGGAGAAGGCTACACTAAACATATGACATGTGACACAGGTGACAATAACAGGACAAGACATTACTCACCGTTTGTGTTGACTGATTCTTACTTACCTGGGCTTTTATAAACTCAAAGGCGCGGGCGCGCGAGAGAAAATAAATAATAAATAAATGAGCGCGGGTGGCGCGTTAACACTAGCGTGCTGTGCTAACAATAACGGAAGCTAGCGATGTAAGGTTAATCTGAGATGGTGGGTAAACTAAATTTAGTAATATAAACAACTAGGAATGATAGTAAATGATGGTTCAAACAGAAAGAAATACAAAGCTAATACGAGGCGTAGAGCTTACAGCCTCGACGCAAACAAACTCACAGCAGGCAGGAAGGCAGACAGGAGCAATCATTAAGCAATGTCTTAATCTTAAACTGTTTTGGTGTGAAACATGACTCTTGATAGGTTTAAAATTGGACATGATCCACAATACAACTTTTGTCAATAATGTGTCTTTAAAAAGCCATTAGCAGATGATATTGAAGATTTGTTCAAATTCATTGTGTATTTTTCTCTGAGACCACAAACATAAGTAATGCAACATTTTTCTTTGTTACAAGTTGAAAGTTTATTGATACTCCTTTTACACGAGATTAGCAACATTCATGAAATATCCCACTGATACTTCAGTGTTAAGTGTGTTTCTGACATCAAACTGGCTGCAGGATTTCTCAGACCCCAAACTGAACATGACGGTTAAAATAATAATAATAATATTACAGACATTATACACATTTGGGTAATACTTTATTTTACAGTGTCCTTGTACTTACCATAGTAATACCAGTAAATTAGGCATAATTACATTAAACCTCAACCAAGTCCTAATCCTACCCTAACCCTATAGTAAGTACATGCAGTTAATATTACTCAGTGCTTAAATCTATAATTATGACACCTTCAAATATAGTGTAACCTAAATTTGATTCGGTAACAATTTATTTTCAGGTGAAGTAGATACATTGTACCTTAAATAACTACTGAGTAATATTAATTCACTACATACGTACTTCGTATAGAGTTAGTGTTTGGTTTAGGGTTATTTACTTGTAATTGTGCAAAATTTACTGTTATTACTATAGTAAGAACATGTAGTAACCTGCAACTACGTCACTTTAAAATAAAGTGTTACCTTTTGATTTTTATACTGTTTTTACTAACACACACCAGGTGGTGCTAGAGATGGAGGAATATTTTATTTACTGATTATGTGTTGCTTAAAAATATTTGTTGTCTTTTCAGATTCGAGGATTCCTGGCAAGATTTGACAACGTCCTTCCTGCAAGTTTGGCGTTTGACAAATGCACCGCATGCTCACCAGTAGTAAGTGACCGTTTACATGCTTTATTAAAATTACACTTTATTAAAAATGTCACCCAGTGCCAGAGTCGAGCATTCACTAAAAAGCAGGTTTTGTTATTATAATGCAATAATTTATAATGAAATACTATGCTGGTGTAAGGAGTGTCAGAGTCCAATGGTATCTCAAGCATGCTTGTCCTGCAGATATTTGAAGTATCTGTAGATGAGTGTGTGTGTGTGTGTGTGTGTGTGTGTGTGTGTGTGTGTGTGTGTGTGTGTGTTAGAGAGGCCATGTGTGTTGAATTAAGCTTCTTGTTGATGTCACAGTCGCATGCGAGTAATTAGGGCTGAATTGAAGTGTTCTTTCCCAGCGGTCACGCTGCTGTCGACGGGTTCGCGTCTCATAAATCTCTTCTGCATGTGTGGATGTGGTTTTTCACTCGCCCTCGCTCTTACTTAGTGTTTTCGGAGCCACTCCTTCCTCCCAAACACACACTGGTACGTGAATACAGTGAGTCTGAAGCCGTAACTCTTCCCTTCCCCCTCTTCACTCACTTTCTCCCAACTTCTCTCTCTCTCTCTCTCTCTCGCTCTTTCTATTTTCTATCCGCTGTAAAGACACAAAAAGCCTCGTAAAATGTCTCAGATCTTTACAGTTTGATGCAAGACTGTGTGAGGTCAGTGTCGAGGGGTTCCTATCCATGTCTTGTACAGAAATAGTTTACCTAAAAATATAAATTTTCAGTGTTAAGGCACTAAGGTTGGTAAATTATTTTAAACTTATTTCTTTAAGCTTCCAAATAAAATTAAAGTCTGTAGTGAACAGAAGTAAAGTCCATTTAATTCTAACACTAACAAAATCCATGAGCTCTGAATAGACCTGCATGAAACATCTTTAGTACTAGTTTCATGTGATTTTGATGTGATTCAGTTATTTTATAGATATATGGATGGATGGAGGATTGATTGATTGATTGATTGATTGGATGGATGGATTGAACGAAAAAACTAGCCCTAAAAAACAACCCCACACCATAATCCCCCCTTTACACTTTACACTTTACATAAACTTTACACTTGGCAAAATGCATTTGTACAGCCGTTCTCCTGGCGACCGCCAAACCCAAGCTGTGTCTGAAACCGCTCCCTATCCACTATATAGTGCACTTCGGAGTGCACTATATAGTGGATATCCCACATCCCACGCTTTACTCCACCGCATCCCACGCTTTACACCACTGCACCCCACGCTTTACTCCACCGCATCCCATGCTTTACTCCTCCGCATCCCACGCTTTACACCACTGCATCCCACGCTTTACTCCTCCGCATCCCACGCTTTACACCACTGCATCCCACGCTTTACTCCACCGCATCCCACGCTTTACTCCTCTGCATCCCACGCTTTACACCACTGCATCCCATGCTTTACTCCACTGCACCCCACGCTTTACTCCACCGCATCCCGCGCTTTACTCCACCGCATCCCACGCTTTACTCCTCTGCATCCCACGCTTTACACCACTGCATCCCACGCTTTACTCCACCGCATCCCACGCTTTACTCCTCTGCATCCCACGCTTTACACCACCGCATCCCACGCTTTACTCCACTGCACCCCACGCTTTACTCCACCGCATCCCACGCTTTACTCCTCTGCATCCCACGCTTTACTCCTCCGCATCCCACGCTTTACACCACTGCATCCCACGCTTTACTCCTTCGTATCCCACGCTTTACACCACTGCATCCCACGCTTTACACCACTGCATCCCATGCTTTACTCCTCCGCATCCCCAGCTTTACACCACTGCATCCCACGCTTTACACCACTGCATCCCACGCTTTACTCCTCTGCACCCCACGCTTTACTCCTCTGCATCCCACGCTTTACTCCACTGCACCTCACGCTTTACTCCTCTGCATCCCACGCTTTACTCCTCTGCATCCCACGCTTTACTCCTCCGCATCCCACGCTTTACACCACTGCATCCCACGCTTTACACCACTGCATCCCACGCTTTACTCCTCTGCACCCCACGCTTTACTCCTCTGCATCCCACGCTTTACTCCACTGCATCCCACGCTTTACTCCTCTGCACCTCACGCTTTACTCCTCTGCATCCCACGCTTTACTCCACTGCATCCCACGCTTTACTCCACTGCACCCCACGCTTTACTCCACTGCACCCCACGCTTTACTCCTCTGCATCCCACGCTTTCCACCACTGCATCCCATGCTTTACTCCACCGCATCCCACGCTTTACTCCACTGCACCCCACGCTTTATTTCACCGCATCCCACGCTTTACTCCACCGCATCCCACGCTTTACTCCACCGCATCCCACGCTTTACACCACTGCACCCCACGCTTTACTCCACCGCATCCCACGCTTTACTCCACCGCATCCCACGCTTTACTCCACCGCATTCCACGCTTTACTCCACCGCATCCCACGCTTTACTCCACCGCATCCCACACTTTACTCCACCGCATCCCACACTTAACTCCACCGCATCCCGCACCTTACTCCACCGTATCCCACGCTTTAAACCACTGCATCCCACACTTTACTCCACTGCATCCCACGCTTTACTCCACTGCATCCCACGCTTTACTGCACTGCATCCCACGCTTTACTCCACCGCATCCCGCGCTTTACTCCACCGCATCCCACGCTTTACTCCACCGCAACCCACGCTTTACACCACTGCATCCCACGCTTTACTCCACCGCATCCCACGCTTTACTCCACTGCACCACTCCACTGCATCCCACGCTTTACTCCACTGCATCCCACGCTTTACTCCACTGCATCCCACGCTTTACTCCACCGCACCCCACGCTTTACACCACCGCACCCCACGCTTTACTCCACCGCACCCCACGCTTTACTCCACCGCATCCCACGCTTTACACCACCGCATCCCACGCTTTACTCCACTGCACCCCACGCTTTACTCCACTGCATCCCACGCTTTACTCCACAGCATCCCGCGCTTTACTCCACTGCTCCCCCCGCTTTACTCCACTGCACCCCCCGCTTTACTCCACTGCATCCCACACTGCATCCCACGCTTTACACCACTGCATCCCGCGCTTTACTCCACCGCATCCCACGCTTTACTCCACTGCATCCCACGCTTTACTCCACTGCATCACTCCACTGCATCCCACGCTTTACTCCACTGCATCCCACGCTTTACTCCACTGCATCCCACGCTTTACTCCACTGCATACCACGCTTTACTCCACTGCATCCCGCGCTTTACTCCACTGCATCCCGCACTTTACTCCACCGCATCCCACGCTTTACTCCACCGCACCCCACGCTTTAAACCACTGCATCCCACGCTTTACTCCACCGCATCCCACGCTTTACTCCACTGCATCACTCCACTGCATCCCACGCTTTACTCCACTGCATCCCACGCTTTACTCCACTGCATCCCACGCTTTACTCCACTGCACCCCACGCTTTACTCCACCGCATCCCACACTTTACACCACCGCATCCCACGCTTTACACCACAGCATCCCACGCTTTACTCCACCGCATCCCACGCTTTACTCCATCGCATCCCAAGCTTTACTCCACTGCACCCCACGCTTTACTCCACCGCATCCCGCGCTTTACTCCACCGCATCCCACGCTTTACTCCTCTGCATCCCACGCTATACACCACTGCACCCCACGCTTTACTCCACTGCACCCCACGCTTTACTCCACTGCACCCCACGCTTTACTCCACTGCATCCCACGCTTTACTCCACTGCATCCCACGCTTTACTCCACAGCATCCCGCGCTTTACTCCACTGTATCCCACGCTTTACTCCACTGCTCCCCCCGCTTTACTCCACTGCACCCCCCCGCTTTACTCCACTGCATCCCACACTGCATCCCATGCTTTACACCACTGCACCCCACGCTTTACTCCACTGCACACCATGCTTTACTCCACTGCACCCCCCGCTTTACTCCACTGGACCCCACGCTTTACTCCACTGCACCCCATGTTTTACTCCACTGCATCCCACGCTTTACTCCACTGCATCCCACGCTGTACTCCACTGCACCCCACGCTTTACTCCACTGCACCCCACGCTTTACTCCACTGCACCCCACGTTTTACACCACTGCATCCCAGGCTTTACTCCACTGCATCCCACGCTTTACTCCACTGCACCCCACGCTTTACAACACTGCATCCCACGCTTTACTCCACTGCATCCCACGCTTTACTCCACTGCACCCCCCGCTTTACTCCACTGCATCCCACGCTTTACTCCACTGCACCTCCCGCTTTACTCCACTGCACCCCACGCTTTACTCCACTGCACCCCGCGCTTTACTCCACTGCATCCCACGCTTTACTCCACTGCACCCCCCGCTTTACACCACTGCATCCCACGCTTTACTCCACTGCACCCCCCGCTTTACTCCACTGCATCCCACGCTTTACTCCACTGCATCCCACGCTTTACTCCACTGCACCCCACGCTTTACTCCACTGCACCCCACGCTTTACTCCACTGCACCCCACGCTCTACTCCACTGCACCCCACGCTTTACTCCACTACATCCCACGATTTACTCAACTGCACCCCACGCTTTACTCCACTGCACCCCACGCTTTACTCCACTGCATCCCAGGCTTTACTCCACTGTATCCCACGCTTTCAACCACTGCATCTCACGCTTTACTCCACTGCATCCCACGTTTTACTCCACTGCATCCCACGCTTTACGTTTTACGTGACCTTCCACTTCGTGGCTGAGTTGCTGTTGTTCCCCATTGGTTCCACTTTGTTATAATATCACTAACTATTGACCGTAGAAGATTTAGAAGTGAGGAAATTTTACGAATTGACTTATTGTACAGGTGGCAACCGATCATGGCCCCACGCTTGAGTTCACTGAGCTCCTGAGAGTGAACCATTCTTTCACAGATGTTTGCAGAAACATCTGCATGCCTAGTGCCCATGTAGGGGATCGGGAACACCTGAATTCAAGGACTTGGAGGGGTGTCCCAATACTTTTGGCAATATGATGTATATGGATGGATAGAATAGAAAACCGGAAGTGTTGAATGAGTTGATTAATGGTGTGTGTCTTATATAAGCTCTAGTAACAGTAGCTGAGCTGAAATAATAGCCAGTCGTGTGTCAGTGATGTTGCTCCCCATCAGCTGTGTGTGTGTTTGAGTGAGTTTGAAACCTTGGAAACAAACACTCCAGTCGTCCACAGACAAACACTTGTAAATTTAGAGACGTTGTGTTTCATCCGTAATGAAGACAGACTGAAACAACGTCCCTTTGAAATAAAACACTTCAGCACATGTGAGGACTTTATACACACACACACACACACACACACACACACACACACTCACTCACTCACTCACTCACTCACTCACTCACTCACTCACTCACACACACAAACAATTCCTGAAATCAGACTAGAACTTTGTATTATCCTTTGTTATTATAATACTTTATCCTATATATTATACTTTATGAGATTACAAAACATTAATAGTGGCTTTGCTAATGTAAACAAGCTTCACTATTATTTAAAGAGGAGCTGTTGTGCTGTTTCCATGTTCATCTGTGTTTAGTGTGTGCTGTTGCTGTTTGATCAGGAAAAGCTCCAGTTCTTCTTTATATCAGTGTTTCTGAACTCCTGAAACGCCTCCATTGTATCTTGAGTTTCTTCCGGGAACACGTCACAATATTCCTCATTATAATAATTCATACGCAGAATAAAGGGGCGGGGCCTGGTTGAGTTAGTTAGTAGTGTGTTAAACTGGTGGTTATGGTAAGGGGCGGGACATTTCCCAAACACACTCGAAGCGCTCGACCAATCACAAAACACTGCTCCAGCCGACCAATCAGAGCACAGTGTGCTTTTCAGGAGGAGGGGCTTCATAGAGACAGGAAGTAAACAGAGCGTTACTGACAGACTGGGAAGAGAGGAGCCGCAACAATGGAGAATATGAGGAAAATAATCAACATTACAGCAGGAAAAGCTGTTCTAGTAGTAAAAGTCCCTCTAGACTCGCGTCTTCAGTTTTCTGTATAATTTAATTGAAGTTAAAGACTATTTTTACCCAGCGCTGAACTCGAACTACTGGCAGACATGAGTTAAACGATCTGAGGTTTTTATCTGCATGGAAGAAAAACCTCCACCATATCTTCAAACAATGAGAGAGAGAGAGAGAGAGAGAGAGAGAGAGAGAGAGAGAGAGAGAGAGAGAGAGAGAGAGAGAGAGAGAGAGAGAGAGAGAGAGAGAGAGAGAGAGAGAGAGATGTATGTAAACCAGATGTGCTGCTCACCCTCTTTCTCACTCACTCCCTCTCTCACACACACACTGCGTCAGTGATTTAACGGGCTTCATAAGTCAAAGGCTCCAATTTAAGGAGGTCAACTCTTGGAAAACACAATTAAACTTGTTTCGTTGCTCCTCCTGCTCTTCTGTTGCTAGGCAAGAAAGCAAGTTTATGCTCATGATCTGTTTCAAATACAGTGTGATGTTTGTACAAAGAAGATAAATACGTTTACTCTGACAGAAAATGATTTGTTTTCGTAGTTTGTCTGTGTAAAAGCTTTATACTGTACATTCTGTTAGGATTTCAAAGGTTTTCACGTAGTTTGTAGTATGTTTGGTTTATTTTAGTAAAGACTCCACATAAAGAATTACTGCAATGTGATTTGTTTGACAGTTAACCTCAACAATTTCTGAGCAAATACATAATGTCCTTGATCTCTGTTAGCATGTGTGCTTCAGAGTGGTCATATTATCTACTTTTGCAAAATGTTATTTATTTATTTTCTCTCTTGTCTCAAAAACAGGGCTGTAAATACAGATTATTTTCTGACGATCGTTTAATCTATCGACTATTTTTACAATTAGTCATTTAATCTATCGATTTATTTTTAAATTAGTCAGTTAATCTGTCGACTATTTTTACAATTAGTCAATTAATCAATTTTTTTTATCTAATCTCTCTATTTTTATGATTAACCCTTTAGTTAACCTACATAAACTTCTAACATTCATCTTTAAAGTCTCCCTGTGGTGAAAATCCAGCTTTTAATGTTGTTTATGTGTCTATGTGGTGTTATTAATATGCTTTAAGACACACATGTGTAAGTTCATAAGTCGACAGCATTGCTGAGTATTTTCTGCTTAAAACTGCAGTGAACCAAAGACAGTCTCAAAAACACGCTTTCGAAATCGCTGGTGTTTCTGACGTCACAAACGACCTTGTAGCCAATCAGATCAACGTGTGCTCGTCAACCAGTGGATCTCTGAGTGAGTGAGTGAGTGGAGGCGGGGCTCATTTGCATATTCCTAAAGGAGGAAAGGGTGTCGAGTTACATTCAAGATGTTTTAAGGCATGAAGAATTTTTTTTCAAGGATCAAAGATGAGTTTAAAGGGATAAAATGATGACTACAGGGGGACTGTAAGTGAGGAGCTCTTTTCCAAAACGCTATAAATCCATTTCAATAGTTTTCAGGAAAATTAAAATTTTTACCTAGACCCACACATTTTGTGAATATTCAATTTATCCTATTAAAAAAAAAAATTCCTCAGTTTGAACATGTTGAACAATGATTATTAAATCAAACAACAATATTGTTGATGATAAATTCAAAGTTAATTAAAAAAAAATCAAAACGCTATAAATAAAATAAAAAATCCCAAAATGGATGATTTTGGTCACTTAATTAAGTTTTGTTTTGTAGAAAGCCTTTCTTTTAAAGTGAATTTCGTTTTGTATAATTTTTTTCATCAACCAATTGCATGGATTTAATAAATAAGAAGCAAATAGACAATATAATCATGACATGGAGGCGCGGTCCCTTGCATTGCACGTGAACTGGAGCGCATCTCATCATAATTTAACCGAAGCTCAGCGTATGCCTCAGACATGAGAAATATATCTCTATAGAAAGCTTGAAATGTCTTTAAACGAAACAATTAAAAACAAAAATAAATAGGATACTCTCTGATTATGTAATCCATTACATGCATTTCTCTCTATAAGCGCGTTCAGAGATGCTGATCGTCAATTTCATCTTTGCAGACACTGACACAGAAAACAGTTGATTAATAAAAATAAAATAAAAATTTAGATTTTCGAACGATATTCGACTTTTGCTCCTTGATTGTCGAATGCCATTTTTGGCAGAAATGATAAAATAGACAGAACCTTTGTCAGCAGCATCTACCCCTCACTGGCTCATCGAGGCCATCACAGGTGTTATCACCGTTTAAAGCACTCGTTTTGAGGAATGGATGAACATAAACAAACCTCTGTTCAGCGCGCCGACATATTGGATTGCATAGAGCGCTCACTGAATTCTGATTGGTCGAGAGGATGTATCGCGTTTAGGCTAAAAATAGGTTTGGCGCTTATCGCGGTTTGGAAAAGAACTGCATCTTGCAGTACATTTTAATCAAGGAAATATAGCGATTTGGCATGAAACATTGATGGAGCAGTGAATAGGTTCAGAACAGCAAAATTACATGACAAACTCTTCTTTTTTTTTTTAAATGGCGTTTATCGCGTTTTGGAAAAGAGCTCCTCAAGTATTCTGTAGTTTTAATGTTATGTGAAGGCCCCAAAATACTCACTGCAAGCTCTTTTCCATTCTTCGCTTTTGGGTAAAACGAATTAGAAAATGCCTGAGCAGCAAAATACTGTTCATAGATTCACAGAGATCTTCCACACGAGAATGGCTGGCATCGTATTAAATGATCAAATTAGTCTTTGGCGGGACAAAAATTCATTTTAGGGGCTGACAAGATATTTTCAATGCTGGAAAAACCCTGTATGTAAATATGTGCTGCACACGTTCCTCTCAATAACTAATAAACACAGCAAAATTTCAGAAAACAGCAGTTCAGAAAGCATGATCATAGCGACTCATTCAGACTACAGTCACGTATATTCATACAGAACTTTATCCAGTATATTGCTTTAAATCAGCAACTTTACAGAGTTAAACATGAACAACAGTGTCAGAGTCTCTTTCAGCTTCTGCTATAAAGCGTTTCTCAGTGTCTCATGTTTTCACTTTTCGTCTGAACCTCGACCGACTGAACAGAAGAAATGAACCGAAGATTTACACCTCAAAGGAGGTGGAGCCTCAGAGACACACCCACATATTACATCATCATCACTGACCAATGAGAGCGGGAAGGGCTTTACCTGTCGGAGTGAACTATTCCCGGAAAGTTCTCAGACTCAAAAAAAACGAACTGATTTTGTTTGAAAGGACGGCCGTTCATTCTTCAGTTTCTCTTGAAGCCTTAAGCATACGTGTACAGCTGGAAGCGTTTCAAAATACACTCCATTTGATAGTGTGCATGAACACAGGTGTTCGACAGCTTTCATCTTTGTTCAGTGTCTGTGCTATTTCTCTCCGGAAGTGATGAGCAATAGAAAATCGTTGTTTCTTTTAACCATTGTGTGATGAGGGGGGCGTGGTTTCGCGGAGTTTGCAGTGGGGGAGCGAGGGAGGAGCCGAGCGGTAAGTAAGTAGGTCAAGTGCAAAATGACGAACACCTGTGTCTGATTGCAGTAATTGGCGTGGGGAGACCGCATATAAACCGCCTGGTGCAGAGGAGGATGAGAGAGAGAAGGACTGGTGCTCTTCAAACCAGACGTGCAACCTCCTGTCTGGCGGCGGCTTCTTCTTCCATCCCGGGTTTCGGCACCAGTGTAACGATGGTTCTTTGTGAGGGATGAAAGAAGACAAGGGTCGGCGTAAAGGGGCTCGAACAATTTATTAAAGTAAAACAAAAACAAAGAAAAGGTGCGCCACGTGCGCGGTCAGCGTAACAACTACGGCAGCAAAACGGTGTTTCCTCAAACAATATAAGATACTCCTTCACAGACAGGAGGTTGCACGTCTGGTTTGAAGAGCCCCAGTCCTTCTCTCTCTCATCCTCCTCTGCACCAGGCGGTTTATATGCGGTCTCCCCACGCCAATTACTGCAATCAGACACAGGTGTTCGTCATTTTGCACTTGACCTACTTACCGCTGGGCTCCTCCCTCGCTCCCCCACTGCAAACTCCGCGAAACCACGCCCCCCTCATCACACATTGTTTTCCCTTTCTTAGTGTTTCAACACACTATTAACTAACTAACTAACTAACATATTTAAAGAAATGTAGTGGAGAAACAAGAAATCAGTTTTATTAAAATTCAAATTCGAGAACTGTAATTTATTCGGTTATGAGTGTTATTTTAATCAAACACCATAATCAGGAACATTTAAACCCTGAAAAGCACACTGTGCTCTGATTGGTCGGCTGGAGCAGTGTGTTGTGATTGGTCGAGCGCTTCGAGTGTGTTACCCCCTTACCATAACCGCCAGTTTAACACACTACTAACTAACTCACCCAGGCCCCGCCCCTTTATTCTGCATATGAATTATTATAGTGAGGAATATTGTGACGTGTTCCCGGAAGAAACTCAAGATACAATGGAGGCGTTTCAGGAGTTCAGAAACACTGATATAGAGAAGAACTGGAGCTTTTCATGATCAAACAGCAACATTACACACTAAAGAAAGTAAAAAAGCATAGTAGGCTCTCTTTAAAGAGTTCATGGGGTTTGGACAGATGAGCTCCGGTCCACTCTCGCCCGTTCTGTCAGTCAACTCATCCATGTCTGGTTCACTGAAAGCAACAGTGCCACTCATTCATCAGCTTTAGCAGAAACTCAATCTCCTCTGAGAACGAGCTGAAAGCAGCCAGTGTGATTGTGGAGGAGTGTGTGTCTGAGAGAGTGTGTGTCTGAGAGAGTGTGTGTCTGAGAGAGTGTGTGTCTGAGAGAGAGTGTGTGTCTGAGAGAGAGTGTGTGTCTGAGAGAGTGTGTGTCTGAGAGAGTGTGTGTGTGAGAGAGTGTGTGTCTGAGAGAGTGTGTGTCTGAGAGAGAGTGTGTGTCTGAGAGAGAGTGTGTGTCTGAGAGAGAGTGTGTGTCTGAGAGAGAGTGTGTGTCTGAGAGAGAGTGTGTGTCTGAGAGAGACTGTGTGTCTGAGAGAGTGTGTGTGTGTCTGAGAGAGTGTGTGTGTGTCTGAGAGAGTGTGTGTGTGTCTGAGAGAGTGTGTGTGTGTCTGAGAGAGTGTGTGTGTGTCTGAGAGAGTGTGTGTCGCAGCAGTCACTCTCCTCTCCCACAATTCCCTCAGCCCCGATGAGGGTGTTTGCCTGCAGTTTCGTCTGGACAGGAACCTCTTTGACCTTCGCCGCCTGCAAGCCATTACCAAGTGCACTACTCTCACAATTCATGAACTGCAATATGCCGATGACTGTGCCCTCCTAGCCCACAGCCCTACCGCAATGCAGCACAAACTGGATGTTGTATGCGCAGTCTATCAACCTTGTGGCCTACAAGTTAACATTCAAAAGACAGAGATCATTGTACAGACCATGATCCCTACCCCCACACCCCCTGAATTCTGTATTCATGGTTCACCAGTAAAGGTTATTCAGCACTTCAGCTACCTTGGAAGCATTCTAACACCCACCTGCCTCATAGAGAGCGAGATCCAGGCACGCATTAATCTTGCCTCCTCTGCCTTTGGCAGACTTCGAGCTCGAGTCTTTGGTAATAAAGATCTCCGTACTTTCACCAATGCGGCCGTTTACCAGGCAGTCTGTGTTTCCACCCTGCTGTTTGGTGCAGAAGCATGGACCTCCTACCGCAGGCATATTCGGTGTCTTGAGGGTTTTTATATCAGATGTTTGCAACGTATACTAGGTGTCACATGGAAAGACAAAATCTCCCACACGGACATCCTCCAGCGCACCAACTCCAGCTGCATGGAGGCAATCCTTGCTAAGCGGCAACTGCGATGGATTGGACACGTTATCCGCATGCCCTCCCACCGCCTTCCCCGGCAAGTCCTCTATGGACAGATACATGCAGCCAACAGGAGACCTGGGGGTCAGAAGCTAGATACAAGGATCATCTCAAGGAGACCCTGAAAAGCTGTGGCATCAGCCCTGGAGTTCTGAAATCAAAAGCTGCCAACCGTCAGGCATGGAGTTCTGCATGTGATCTGGGGGCCCAACAGATCAAATTAAAGCGCGCTCAACATAGAACCGAGCTACATCAGCGCAGACTCCAACGCGCACAGCCACAAATATATCCACACCCAGACTCAGCATTCACTTGTCCTTACTGCAGTAGGACATGTGGCTCTCGGATTGGGCTTCACAGTCACCTTCAATGGCACCGCCGTCAGAAGCGGTTGCACCAACACTCCAATAATGCATCCTAGAAGTGACGTCATCTTCGAAATCGATGGACAGCATAATAATAAGAAGAAGTGTGTCTGAGTGTCTGAGAGAGTGTGTGTCGTGTGTGTCTGAGAGAGTGTGTGTCTGAGAGAGTGTGTGTCTGAGAGTGTGTGTCTGAGAGAGTGTGTGTCTGAGAGAGTGTGTGTCTGAGAGTGTGTGTCTGAGAGTGTGTGTCTGAGAGAGTGTGTGTCTGAGAGAGTGTGTGTCTGAGAGAGTGTGTGTCTGAGAGAGTGTGTGTCTGAGAGAGTGTGTGTCTGAGAGAGTGTGTGTCTGAGAGAGTGTGTGTCTGAGAGAGTGTGTGTCTGAGAGAGTGTGTGTCTGAGAGAGTGTGTGTCTGAGAGTGTGTGTGTGTCTGAGAGAGTGTGTGTCAGAGAGTGTGTGTCTGAGAGAGTGTGTGTCTGAGAGAGAGTGTGTGTGTGTCTGAGAGAGTGTGTGTGTGTCTGAGAGAGTGTGTGTGTGTCTGAGAGAGTGTGTGTCTGAGAGAGTGTCTGAGAGAGTGTGTGTGTGTCTGAGAGAGTGTGTGTCTGAGAGAGTGTGTGTGTGTCTGAGAGATTGTGTGTCTGAGAGAGTGTGTGTGTCTGAGAGAGTGTGTGTTTTCAGCATCATAAAACTGTCCGATGCGCTTAATCCTAACACATCTGAAAGACTCGTAAACAATGTTGTAAAAAATAAAAAGAATGAGACAAAGTTTGAGAACGGTTTGTTGTTTTTATTTGAGCTTTCATGCATATTACATATTGGAATGTTGTTTTTCACGTTCAGGGACTATTTTTTTCTAGCGGAAGGAATTATTTTATTGATTTAACTTCATGAAATTTCCACTAATAAATTTTTTTCTTTAATATTTATAAAAAGTAATAAGGTAGTCGAGGCAAATGCTGTATTGTGAATAAGTAACGGCTGAAGGGTAAACTCCGCTTCGCGTCGTGCCTAACAACGCCCTTCATCCGTTACTTATTCACGATACAGCACAGCCTCTCGTACCTTATTGCTTACGAATAGGCGCCCTCTAGTGGGGGAAACTACATATTGTGCCTTTAAGTCCCAAAATTTGAATGAACCGAAACCCCGAGTCACTTTAATGCCACAGCTGTTGTTATAAATGATTGATATCGAGTTAGTCAGGGTTCCCACGGGTCCTTGAAAGTTTGTGAATCTGAAAAAAATAAATATAAAGGCCCTGGAAAGTTTTTGAAAATAAACACACATAGAGTGAGGTCCTTGAAAGTGCTTGAATGCATTTTTGTGCAGATATTTAATTTAATTGAATGTCATGTTGAATTGTTTTTCTTGTTGAGATAATGTAAACCCATGAAGCAAGAAAAACTTAAAAGCATATTCATAACTTAAAACTTCTGGTTACATGCGCCTAAGCTCTTTTAAATATCAATGCAGAAGTTAATATCAGATCATTTTAGAATACCGAATATTCTTCAGTTTTATGCAAAACAGAAATATGACAAGTAGAATATCAGATATCTGTCATATGGCCAAAAATAAATGTTGTGCATAGTTGTGTTTGACACATGAAAACTGTAACAATGTATCTTACGACACAATGTCATCTTGCTCCCACTTGTAATGTGTCCCCACATTCAGTCCTTGAATTTGAGGGTGTTGGACCTGGAAAGTCCTTGAATTGGAAGTTGACGGCGGTGTGGGAACCCTGATTATTGATTAACCATCGGTTTGTTCTTGACAGGTTCTTGAGAATTATGAGCGAGACGGTTTCCAGTTCCTATCGAAGGTCTTCAACTCTTCCCATTCGTTCCTGGAGGATCTGACCGGCCTGACTTTACTCCATCAGGAGACCCAGGCAGCCGAGGTTAGACTTTATCGTGTGTGTGTGTGTGTGTGTGTGTGTGTGTGGCCTGGTAAACCCTACGTTATGGGGAAAAAATGTCCCCACAAGGATGGCAATATTCGAAATCCTTGTTCGTGTGGGGACATTTTTTGGTCCCCATGAGGAAATCAGCTTATAAATCATACTAAGTGATGTTGTTTGAAAATGTAAAAATGCAGAATGTTTCCTGTGATGGGTAGGTTTAGGGATAGGGTTAGTGTGTGTGTGTGTGTGTGTGTGTGTGTGTGTGTGTGTGTGTGTGTGTGTGTGTGTGTGTGTGTGTGTCTGTGTGTCTGTGTGTGTGTGATGGGTAGGTTTAGGGATAGGGTTAGTGTAAGGGGATAGAATATACAGTCTGTACAGTATAAAATCATTATGTCTATGGAAACTCCCCGTAAAACATGAAAACACAACATGTGTGTGTGGGCGTGTGTGTGGGCGTGTGTGTGTCTCGTGTGTGTGTCTCGTGTGTGTGTGTGTGTGTGTGTGTATGAGTGTGTGTGTGTGAGTGCTTGCAGAAGAGGTTAGTCGATCAGAAGACCCATGCAGCCGAGGTTAGACTTTATCATCTGTGTGTGTGTTTGTGGGCGTGTGTGTGTGGGTGTGTGTGTGGGCGTGTTTGTGTGGGCGTGTGTGTGTGTGCGTGTGTGTGGGCGTGTGTGCGTGTGTGCGTGTGGGGGTGTGTGTGTGTGTGTGTGTGTGTGTGGGCGTGTGGGTGTGTGTGTGCGTGTGTGTGGGCGTGTGTGTGGGCGTGTGTGTGTGTGCGTGTGTGGGCGTGTGTGCATGTGTGTGTGTGTGAGTGCTTGCAGAAGAGGTTAGTCTTCTGCTGCTTCTTGAAGACGTGATGTTGAACAGAGAGAGTGAAGGGTCTGGAAAATGACGTTGTGAAGGAACAGCAAAGCCGCACTCGTTTAGTGAGTGTAACTGAGCGATTACAGCACTGGAGGGAAAACTACTACTATAACACACACTCCCTGGGGAACAGCTGGACCTGCAGAACTCCCTCTATCCAGGTGTAGATGAGAAGAGTTCACACTGATGCTCAGTGTCTAAATGGACACACAGGAGATCTTCTTCTGAGGTACAGATGTAGAGCTGCGGTTCTGAAAAGCAAATGCTCATGAAATGAGGATATTTGGGGCTCAAAAATTCCTCCTCGCTTCAGAAAGAGCATTTATTGCAATCAAGCCAAAATTACAAAAAAATCCTATTTCCTCCACATTGTGACACCACACTGTTATAGACATTTATCACAACCGTGGACGTTTACTGACAGCTCTTAAAGGAGGCACCCAAGAAATCGTTTTTTTGAATATATATCCAAAAACGTAAAATATTTAAATAAATAAAAAAAACTTTAAACGTTCTCATTTAGTGTGCAGGAATCAACATTCAAACATGTTGATATTAATAAAATCTGTGGTATATATGCACTGATTCAGGTTCTTAATGCAGTGTAAAGATGGCTATACATTTACATACTCCAAAATATAAATAAAAGTAAATATAAACTTTACTTACTCATTTATATTCTAACCACAGTTAAAAACTGATGCTGGGTTTTGATGTCAAAATCATCAGATCAACAATGATTCATATTCAGTGAACTTAACAGCGATTTCTTTTTTTATCTCTTCAAATCTCTAAAAATTCTTCATGAAAGTCCATGTGTGGCTTTTTGTGTGAATTTAAAACATTAGTCAGGAAATGTCTTTTATTACTATGTATGTATATATGTTTTAATATGTAGCCAATAAACAATGAATGTGATTAAATATTATTCTTTCATTAACTTTTTTAATTTATTGTGGGAAACGGTACTTTACTTTTTAACTGTGTTTTAGTTCTTTATTAAACATTTCTAATCTATTTCAAAAGAATTTTTTTTTTTACATGCACAACCAAGTTCAACTGAATATACTGATGTGGTGCTAGTATTTAATAACTATTTAATAACTATTTTTTTTTTACATTTGCATTCAAAAGTCTTAATAACTTTAAAGTCTTAAATTCCCTTAAACTTGCACAAGAAATTCAGATCCTGGACTAAATTGTTGTATGAATCTTTAACTATTGCAACACAGACGTCATTTAGAAAACCCAAATGCTACATTTCTTATTCTTCCCGTTAAGAAAAATACCCACAATGCAGTCTGTTCTTGCTATTCCTGGCTCCTGTCCCATACCATCACTTCTACTGGCTCTGGAGATCGTGTTTTAAAAATATCTCAGTGTACGGCTGATCCAGGGTCAGTTTCTCTGTTCACGCTGATCTCAGGCGTGTAACTCCAGCAAGCCAGACTGACCCAGGAACAGTGTTTGGCTTCTGGGAACAGGACTCTCCAGTGACAAACATGGAGCCTGAAACTGTGGGAAAGTCCCACATCAGCAGTTCTGAGCGGTTTAGAGACGCAAACCCAAAATGAGAGGATATGTGCTCTTGCATTCGCCCACGCTTATTGTCTGAAACCTTCAGATTCATTTCAGCTGGGTCTGCAGTCAAGCACTTCATATTCCCATGTTGATGTGTTGTATTTTTAACTTGTGTGTGTTCGTGTTGCCTCAGGATTGATGGCAAGCTGTGAGATGAATGGAAATGTCCCACTTCTAGTTTGGAAGTGGTGGTTTTGTGTGTTTTTTGTGTGGGGAAAACACATCTCTCATTACTTCTGGCCTGTTTGGTTTCAGTAGGATCTTTGTGAACACTAGGGTGTATAATCTTAGTCTTTTCTTTATTTTCTTTGCCATTTTCCATGAGTATGGTACGATTTGGTGTGCCATTATTATTTTTTTTAATCATTAGAGGCAGAAATCTTGTTTTTCTGGTTTGATACATTTCATCTATCAAGTTAATCTAGCATAAAAACATAAAATATCTGTATAACGGCAACATCCCCCCTGAAAATGTTGGATTTAGACCTTTATGAATGTGTCTTGAAATATATTAAAGCACTAAAAATCATAAATGAACATCATCATTTTGACAATCTAATGTATATTTTTATTTTTGCAATGTTTAAACACCCACAATTGACATCATTTTGGCATTTCTACAGCATCTTTGTTTTATTTTCATGTGTAATAATTCGTATACTTAATTTTTATAACTAGAAGACACAATACAATCAGAATTTAGAGTTGTTTAATTTACAGGGTTGCAAATGTAAAGAAATAAAACCTCCTTCCACTGACCATTTGATGAAGAAAACATGTCAGGCCGTGGTTTGAACTCTATTGGTGGAGATTAGCAGTTTGTTTTTGGATTTGCATGCTTTATTTTGTTATAAGAGCACGATACGAGTGTGTCAGTGAAATCGCATAATAATGTGCTCTGGCTGTTGTGAAACTCACTGGCTATAAACAGTCAGCTGATGAGCCTTGAGGAACTCTATGAACAGGTTTGATTAGGCTGAAGGAAAGACTTTAAGCATGTTTAGATTTGATAATCATGAGTTTACAACATTCACAACCAATTTTGCTTCCACAATACACTTCCATCTGTAACAAGATGTTCACTAAAAAAAACGTAGATTGACATTTGTGAAAGAGGGCGTTTCTTAACAGAATGGACCAGAAGAATTGAGATTATATGTGTTTTATGTCAAAGTGTACGGAGCAGTGCACACTGCCCATATTCTGAGATGGTTTTAATCAGCTGTAATCTGTAATATCGCATGCAATAGTTCACCCAAAACATATCATTCTGTCATGTACTCACCCTCATGTTGTCCCAAACCCATAATAATGCTTCAAAACATTCATAAATAGATCGTAAAATAAATCCATGAGTTTTTCTGAAGACACGATCGAGGGACAGTAATTGATGACAGAATTTTCTATCCCTTAAAGGATTAGTTCACTTCAGAATTAAAATTTCATAATAATTTACTCACTCATATGTTATCCAAGATGTTTATGTCTTTCATTCTTCAGTGGAAAAGAAATTACGTTTTTTTTCTGAAGAAAACACTCCAGGATTCCTCCATATAGTGTCTTCAATGGGGTCCAACGGGTCCAGATGTGAGTTTCAGTGCAGCTTCAGAGTCTCGACACGATCCAGCCGAGGAATACGAGTCTCATCTAGACAAACCAGCGACATTTATAACACAATACACATTTATATACTTTACCCACTAATGACCAGCTTGCACGTCCACGACTTCACACATTACGTAATCACGTTGAAAGATCACGCGTGAAATGTAGAGCGATAAACTCTAATTTTCTCCTCCGATTTCAAAATCCTCCGACATCGTGTTTTACATTTTATTTTTATTTTTAATGGTGTTTGACTTAGTCTTTGCACGTTTGCTTTGTAAACACTAGATGTTACTTCCGCCTACGCCACGCTTGACCTTTCAACGTGATTACGTAATGTGTGAAGTCGTGGACGTGCAAGCTGGTCATTAGTGGGTAAAGTATATAAATGTGTGTGTGTTATAAATGTCGCTGGTTTGTGTAGATGAGACTCGTATTCCTCGGCTGGATCGTGTCGAGACTCTGAAGCTGCACTGAAACTCACATCTGGACCCGTTGGACCCCATTGAAGTCTCTATATGGAGGAAATCCTGGAATGATTTCTT
>JAROOJ010000030.1:1057500-1125000 GCA_030578275.1 Meda fulgida
ACAATTTTGATATAAAATTTGTATTAAATCATAAAACGCAGTTTAAAAAAGTCAAAGTAAAAAAAACGAAACAATAATAAATTATTAAATTGTTAATGTTTTATGAATTCAAAAGATTGGACATTCTTTTTGATTATTAAAGTTTGATGAAGCCATTAAAATGAAAACGTTCAACACAGAATTTCAGGGGGAAATCTAATGGATTTCAAAGACCAAACCATTCAAAGAATGAGTTTACATGAACTGGTGTCAGTATGTTCAGCTATTAGCAGGTCAATTCAGCACACAAGCTATATGTTGGAGATTAATCATAACATAAACTAGATATTATAATGTGTAAATAAGATTGTGTAACGTGCTGAGAATATGCCATTGCCATAACAAATCAGTACAAGTGATGCGTGAAGTAACGTCCTAAACGGTGTCTAAAATACAGAAAATCAGTCTGTACAACACGAAGTTCAGCTCATGTTGTTAGTAAATGTTTTATATATTTGATAGCTGTTTAATAAATGTTAAATCAATTTTTAAAAGTGTTTGCTCACACAGTTTTATAATCTTGCACATTATAAAATGATGTCGTTGACTATATGTCATTAAAGAGTCAAATTTATGATTCCTGAATGTGATGAAAATAAATAAACTGTAAAAGTGAGCAGATCATCTGTAATGCTCCACATGTGACAGGTGTTCTTTATAGTTGTTCTCAGACTTATACCAGGATTGATGTGGTGTCAGAGATGTTGACGGAGACATCCATCATTCTAACCTGAGGAGAGCCGTCTTTTACATCTTAATAATAGGTTGGCTGGATGTTATGGCTCTGTTTCAAAACCTAGTGAGTTATCAAAGACACACTCCTGATGCTGGCGGTCATGCCTTCTAAGATACAAGAATATCTTGCAACTTTGTATAGAAAAAAAAAGGTCTATCATAACTGACAATTTCCTTTAAAGAGGCCATATTGTGCTCTTTTACAGTCTTGATGTAGTTTCAGGCTCTACTAGAACAGCTTGTTTCCGCCACTGAATAAAAAATTAAAGAGGCAATTGAGAAATTGAGAAATAATTCAGAACTGTGAGATGTATACTCGCAATTGTGAGATAAAAAGTCGCAATTATCCATTAAAATGCTTTATTCTGTGGCGGTAACAAGCTTCCACAGGTTTTCCTGCTGTAATGTTGATTATTATATACAACTCAAGATACAATGGAGGCGTTTCAGGAGTTCAGAAACACTGATATAGAGAAGAACTGGAGCTTTTCCTGATCAAACAGCAAAAGCACACACTAAACACAGATGAACATGGACAAAAGCAGAATCTTTAATACGATGCTTTAATAAGGACCGCTCCTGCCTTTTACGAGTCCATCAAACAACTGTGGTGAGTCAGATCAGTCAACAAACACTGTAAATCACACCGTCATCCTGTTATTGTCACTTGCACTGCGTGTCACATGTATAGCATAGCCTTCTCTGTCAGCGATGAGGGCTTCACATGTGATAAATGCAGGGAGATATTCAGATTTCAGAACTAGAGACGCATCCAAACTTTAATCGAGGATAGTAAGAGTGCAAAGGCTTTAGATACGGCTTTAGAAATATTTGATCAGGTCTTTAAACACAGAGCTTCCGCGGAGAGAGCAGTTTCAGCGCCAAGATCAAACTAGACGTACATTTAAGGGATATGGTATACAGTCAGAACACTTATTACACAGCATTTCCCCACATACATAATTATGGAGATTAGAGATATTGAGATTAAACTGTTTTGTATCTTATCATCTGTTTCGTTTGTATTTTATCCACCAGTGTACAAAAAAGAGTCACAAAATAGCAGCAGCATTTGTATGAAACTTGAGCACAACCGCCATCTTTGGCGTTACGGGTTTTCCCAATATAGTTGTATTGAGGATTGAGGAAGTGGCATGTCTCTGTATAAATTGTCTCTGGGAATAATGACCCGATTGACCAATCAGAATCAAGTATGAGCCGTGTAAGTTAGCATTATTTCATATTGGCCAGCTTTGAGTCGTTTCTCAGAAGTGTTTTGTTGAACTGAATCTGCGTGTTGTTACGATCACATCAGTGCTTGAGTGTAAAGCCAGCTGTGTTATGTTTACAACAGCGCTTAGTTAAACATATTTGTCTTTCATCAAGAGGCTTAAACCTCCTAAACTTCTTTACAAGCAAGTACATGGCTTCTCATTCATTGATTTACTGTCCGCGGGCCAATGTTTAGATTATTCTGTTTCTGCTGTTGGAACCGGTTTGACCTTGATTTGATCTTAAGTAGGCCAGTCTGTGGATAAAACTCAACACTAATATAACCTAATAGAAGTCAACTTTATTGTGTACAATGCAACTGCAAGCATAAAACGCTTCAGTACATAATTGTAACTGTTTATACTTGAGGAGGAGATCAGTTTGATGCTAATGCTAAAGTTGAATGAAGCATGGGTGTTGATACGACTGAATCTGTGTTAGAAGGCACTGGAAACATAAAAAGTAAGTTGATCCTTCTGTAAGATATCCACAAAATGATGTCAGGAAAGTGGCTTATATGCCACTGCTACTTTGACACGTTGAAATCAAACTTTATGTGCCATAATGAGCGTTATCTCTTCAGTGTCGTTCAGGATTAATTCTGCTGGTTTGCAGTGATGGATGACTCTTCATGTCAGGGTAGATGTGCAGAAACACGAGTGTTTGCTGTGAGCCAGGGCTGATGTCTTCACCGCCCGTATATACCACTAGAGCTGCCATTAGAGATTGATCGTCTCCTCTAGCGAGCGGCGAACACATTACAGTCATTCTCGAGTGTGTTATTATTAGCCGCTTCAGCACCTGCAGATGAGCAGCACATCATGATGTTCAGACCACTAATGGCAGATGTACAGGTGGAACTCCAGGATTACAATATCGTGCAAAAGTTATAATGTTGATGATTATGGCTGACAGCTTATGAAAACCCTAAATTCAGCATCTCAGAATCAATAAAAAAAGCATTCTAGATACAGAAATGTCGGCCCTCTGAAAAGTATAATCATGCATATGTGTATAGTTATATATACTAGATCTATTAGTTTCACCTTTTCATTTGAATTACTGAAATACATGAACTTATGCACGATATTCTAATGTTTCGAGTTTCACCTGTAATATGTTAAACACTTACTATCCAAAACACGCAAACAATCTCCAATGCTAGGTTTCTTTCATTTATTTTGAACAAACAATAATGCACATTACAGTTTCTTCCCCCTAGCTGCATTGAGTCCCCATGAGGTACAGTACAGCCTCCTTTAGTGTACGAAGCACTAAAAATAAAGAATTGTTACTGTGATTGACAGGTTGACCAGGTGTCTCCTCATGGAAAGGTCAAGTAGGCTATTTTTTTTCTGAGTGAGAACAACAAAAATAGCCTAAATAACTAATAATAATAATACAGTTATCATAATTCTTCTGGCAGGATCGTGTTATTCAGCAGAATATCTCTGCATTCACTGATGGTCCAGGTCGCTCTCACTCACTATTATATGTTTGGTGTAAAACGCTAAAACTGCTAATGTTTCACCGCAGGGCAGCAGATGTGAGTGTGTTCTGTCATGTTTGCAGGACTGTGATATGAAGAGTGTGTGAAGTAACATATTTTAATAACAGTGAATAGCAGATAACAGGCACAATACCGCTATAAACATCAATATCAATTGGTACAACATGCGTCACATGACTAAACTTACGTCATCGGTTTCCCAGTCCCACGCTACAGCGTGAAAACACAGTTTTTAAATTCATCCACTTTGGAGAGCGTTTTCAAAAAGCTTTGTTTCATTAATAAAAACACTCTCAGTGTGTGGGAAAGACAAAATGTAGAGAAAAAGGTGCGTTTTCAAACGAAAGTGTATTAGTGTGGACGAGGCCTGAGCGCTGATAAGTTCTGGCTGAAAGTCGTGTGTTTTATCTATTCTCTCGGGTCCAGATGGAGCACGACTGATGCTGGCACCATCGCCAGAACCGTATCTCCTCTGGAGCCTTTAGGGAAGGCATCACGGCTCCTGATCCCAGCATGGGAGCCACAGATAGCATCGTCCCCATGTGCGGGTTTTCCACTGTTTTTTAGGCTAGCTACAGATAAAGGTAAAGGTTTTAAACCATGACTGTTTAATTATCTCCACCTATTGTGGGTTGTCGTTGCAAACTGCATATTATGGATTTGTGTCAGGCCACATAATGTTTTAAATGAAGAGTATACACCATCCACAAATGATTGCTCGTATGAAATCTGTCATTTCCTGTGGTGTGAGTTAGCCTTTAGCAAGTGCACAGTCATGGGTGGCGTTTGCTAAGGCAAGGATAGCGAGCTGTTCTGATGCTCATAGTGGCAGTGATGGGGTCACTGTTACACATTGTGGAGACGTTGCAAACATTTCCTGTTAAAAAAAATAGATTAATATTCTTTAAAAGTAGCTTTTAATATTTTTAAAATGTTTCTAATAAAAAATGTTTTATTGACCTCACTTATTTACTCAAGTATTTGTTAAACTCTTGTCCAAATGTTGTCCCAACTTTCCAAACTATTTTATGTTGAACGATGTTTTGTAAGTTCCCAGCATTCTTTTTTTTTTTTATGTGTTAGGGGAAATATGTCTGTTTATTATTTTAACACAAGCATAAAGGTAAAGCGTGTTTTTAGCTCCTTGCATTGCTAAATTCTAATCCTTTTTATTTGCTTTGACATGCATTAGAAAAGTCAATTAAAAAAACTGTTACTCGTTAGATGACCTGAAGTGGTTAGTTGAGTCAACTTAACAGATTCATTATAATATATTGACTTTTTTATTTTATTTAAGGTGCACTCACATTTACCATTCTGCGTCGAATTCTTGCTGGTGAAATGCAGTCATTTTAATAGAAATCCATGAGATTTCGCATCAGAGTAAAATATTTCCCAAATGCAGATTTCGCAACAGGTCCAATGGTCACATGGATTCACACGCTGACGAATAGAAATCTGTGTGATCTGTTTTGACATTAGACAATGAAACACTTTTGCCTGAAAATCTTGCATCTTTAGGTCAACTTATTATTATTTTTTTTCACTTTTTTTAACTATTTAACTTGTTCTGTCCTTCGACACAACGCTTCCCGCCATTGACGAGTTGCCCCTGTTATACGATAGGGGGCGCTGTTACGCATCTTCTGAAATAGTTCCAGAAACCAGAGATAGAAGCATTACTGACGCACATGTGAAATAATACAATCATCAAACATTCAACAGCATTAAATCAAAACGTGGAACCCAGGACGAGCTACGCGACTGAGAAGCTTCGAGGTGTGTTTTGATTATCGGTCTGAATCCCATCCGGATGAGGCAATGACGAAAACACGATTTTCTCAGATTTCTTTTGATATATTGACTGTTTACATATCCATACAACCGAATATTGTGGAGATCATGACATTTTTGTGAAAATGATCATAAATGCTGGTGCTGGCAACTAAAAAAAAAAAAAAAAAAAGGAGTTAATCTGCTCTTCCAAGTGTAAACATCTAGTTTGCTCTACTTTTTACAAACATTTGTGGAAATTTGTGTAAAACACTAAAACTGCTCATGTTTCACCGCAGGACAGCAGATGTGAGTGTGTTCTGTCATGTTTGCAGGACTGTGATATGAAGAGTGTGTGAAGTAACATATTTTAATAACAGTGAATAGCAGATAACAGGCACAATACCGCTATAAACATCAATATCTATTGGTACAACATGCGTCACATGACTAAACTTACGTCAGTCCACACTACAGCGTGAAAACATCATTTTCAAATGTATCCACTTTAAAGAGTGTTTTCAATTTCGTTTATTAATAAAAACGCCGTCTCCGTGTGTGTGCGAAAAGACGTTCTCGAACCGTGTTCGTGTGGACGAGGCCTGAGTCTGAGGCTTGTGTAGAAATGTCAGATTCCCATTGAGCCGCCGCAGGATTCTTCAGGTGAGCGCGTCGACACACTTCACTGTGTGGATCTGATACATCACGCAGGAGTGTAACGTCCCCGCGCTCTTCTGATGAACTCAGAGCCGCCAGGAGCTCATCTCGTGTTCCTCAGCAGGAGTGTGTGTGTGGGTGTGTGTGTGTGAGGGCCGGATCGCCTCTCGCTCTGCGGTCACGCTTCATTCTCTGGAACAAGAGCTTGTGTTTGATCTCCTCTGAAACCTCCTCTCTGGTTTCAAATGATTTGCCCTCAAAGTCTTCCAGTCTTTCTCATTAAAATATATTTTTCTCCAATCCTGGCTTTAAGGAGGTCTTAAGTGTGTGTGTGTGTGGGTGTGTGAGAGTGTGTATGAGTGAGAGAAAGAGAGAGAGAGTGTGTGTGTGTATGAGTGAGAGAGAGTGTGTGTGAGTGAGAGAGAGTGTGAGTGTGTGTGAGTGTGTGTGTATGAGTGTTGAGAGAGTGTGTGTGAGTGTGAGTGAGTGAGAGAGAGAGAGAGTGTGTGTGTGTGTGTGTGTGTGTGTGTGTGTGTGTGTGTGTGTGTGTGTGTGTGTGTGTGTGTGTGAGTGAGAGAGAGAGAGAAAGAGAGAGTGTGTGTGTGTATGAGTGTTGAGAGAGTGTGAGTGAGAGAGAGAGAGAGAGTGTGTGTGTGTATGAGTGTTGAGAGAGTGTGTGTGAGTGAGAGAGAGAGAGAGTGTGTGTGTGTGTGTGTGTATGAGTGTTGAGAGAGTGTGTGTGAGTGAGTGAGAGAGAAAGAGAGAGAGAGAGAGTGTGTGTGTGTGTGTGTATATGTATGAGTGTTGAGAGAATGTGTGTGTGTGTGTGTGTGTGTGAGTGTGGCCTGGTAAACCCTACGTTATGGGGAAAAAATGTCCCCACAAGGATGGCAATATCCGAAATCCTTGTTCCTGTGGGGACATTTTTTGGTCCCCATGAGGAAATCAGCTTATAAATCATACTAAGTGATGTTGTTTGAAAATGTAAAAATGCAGAATGTTTCCTGTGATGGGTAGGTTTAGGGATAGGGTTAGTGTGTGTGTGTGTGTGTGTGTGTGTGTGTGTGTGTGTGTGTGTGTGTGTGTGTGTGTGTGTGTGTGTGTGTGTGTGTGTGTGTGTGTGTGTGTGTGTGTGTCTCCACACTTCAGCGGCTGCTCGTCCCACTGGTAATTAAACAAGGCAGGTTTGTGTTCGCACACGCCCTGTGTGTTTCTCTATCGTTTGATTATCACCCTCGACTCGACTCAAACACACACGCTGTGAGAAACTCACCTGCACCTGCAAACACACACGTGTGGACGTATCATGTGTGCGTGTTTCGACCTGCTCCACCTCCAGGTACGACACACACATCTGAAACACCTGGCCTCATCAAACCAGACGTCACAATGAGGGAATTGCCAAGTTGTGCTTAAATTCTAAAAATGTGCATTAAACCAAATGTATGTGCTCAAATGAGCAGGATACTTTTTTTAATCCGATAAGAAGACGTGCATATAAACTACGATGGAAACACATTCACCGAATTAATCCTTTGATGCGTCAGCTGTGATTGGATAACGGGAGTAACCAGTGGACCAATGGTGTCGCAGCGTCTCTAATGTTGGTCTGGTGTTTCTGAAAGTGTGTGATCAGAATGATAGTGTTTAATTCCCTCCAGAAGCGTCTCACACACACGAGTGTGTTCCCGAACACCAGCATCCGCACGCTAGAGAACACGACAGCGTTTACTGTGTTTCTCTGACGCTCACACACTCGTTTATGATGGAGGGAAAAGAGTCCGATGGCAGAAACTAACAGTTTTATTGCTGATATTGGATGGAAACTGTGCTTTACTCGCAAATGTTTTATGCAATATTCCAAATTTGCATGTAAGATAAATTCTGAACTTGGGATAGAAGCAGCTGCTGCTACTTTTGCTTATACTGAGGATTATTAAACGTAAGTGTGTAAATAACAAAGTTCTGTGCAAACACAGGCGCTGAACAGAAAGATTCATCTTTGTCTAGTATCTTCGCCTTTTCTTAGAGATGCACGATACATCAGCCGATATATGATCATTTTTAATGTTATCGTTATCAGCCCGATAATAAAAAGTGGCCGATATATTAAAGCTGATAAATAACGTATTATTTCCTTCAGCTGAGACTCTTCAGATGCGACTGTTCAACATGATGGCTTTCAATTGCTTGAAATATGATTCAAATCACTCTAAAAAGTAAAATACAGCAAAGAGCAACAAGTCTATCATATCGGCTACACATCATCATTATAATGTTGTGTTTTGGACATGGATTTTAATGGTGAGACTTGTGTTTTTGTAATCAGGCTCTCAAAAATTATATACAAATTTAAATTTAGATTTATCGGCCAATATATCGGTTATCGGCTTTCAAATATAAAGAATTATCGGTATCAGCCCAAATGTTCAAATCAGTAGCTTTTCTCTCCAGATGTTACGAGCAGATTATTATGTTATGATAATCTCATGTTTGTATACACTTAAAACAAAAAAGGACATCATGATGTCAAATGTCACCGGATCTCATGTTTTGTAACTGGAACTGTATTGGCACTACAGCGGCTTCAGTTTGAGTGTGTGGTTCAATATTTGGTTGAAATATTTTGCATGAGTTGTATGGAATATTTTTTATTTTATTGTTTTAATGCCTGGTAGGACTGCACGATTAATCAAAATAAAACTGTAATTGTGATATGGCTTTGTGTGAGGATCAAATGGCTGCGATCTAACTAAATAAATGTGATAATCTACATTTCCACACGAGCACTTGTGATGCGCGGGTGTTTGCACACCTCGGTTCTCTGTAACACAAACTCCCCTCTGCATGTACTGTGACTTGTAAATCAGTAGGGCTTCAAGCACGCAGCGTTGAAACCAGATTGTAATTGTTACATTTTCCAGGGATCAGCATTCTTCCCTAAAAGTGATCGGGCAGACAAGCCGTAGCCCGTAGAGACGTGAAGCTTGAGGGCTGGTAGTACTCGCCCCGACCGGCCTGAGGGGGCGCTACAGCGCTCAAACACACTCCTGAATCGTCAGGCGTAGACTCAAGAAAACATCACCGACAGACTTTAAAATTGGTATGCCGTGTCTTGGTCCAAACTGCCATGATTGTCAATGCGCACATTGACGTAACTCAAAAAACATGTCCGCCAATGAATTACTGTTAACTGTCAAAAAACTTTAAATCCATACATTTCCTATCATAAATGTCCTGTAATGGCTGTTATTTCCATCTATGATTATGATGGGAACAGGCTTGCTAAATAAAACATAATATTTTTTACGCATGTGCTTAAAGTCCTTAATGCGCTTGAACCCCCGATATTTGCTGCTCGCGGCTATATTTATTATTATTATTTTAGTCATAATGATTTATAATCACAAAATCATTGGCCAAATACAAACAAAAACAGCAGAACTGTATCTTTGTTTTAAATTGCTTATTAAATCACAATGGCAGTTTTAATCAGAACAATCTCAATGTATTTTTCTCCAAACTCGTGCAGCCGTAGCCTTGTGCTCATCGCTGCCTGAGACTTTCTGGTAGACATCTGATTGTGCTCGTCTGAAAGATGTAAGATTGAGTAAATCATGAGAGAACTTTCACTTCTAGATCAATGTGTCCTATCAGCAAACCACCCTTTCCCCTTCCTCTGGGAAGAAACGCGCCTGAAACGGCCTTTCCCTTGATATGTGGGTCAGGAAATGTGTCACAGAGGGAGATAGAGCCAGAATGGGGCCTTCATTCGTTCATTCATCCATCCATCCATCAATCCCAGGAAAAACAGCCCACAGCTGGCGCTCGCTACGCCACCACACCCTCGAGACGCGCTGTGTTTTGCTAGCTGGTGTTTGTGTGAATCCGCTTGACAGAAAGAGAGCCAGAAACACTCACTAGATTCAGGAGATTTACTTCCCGCTGAGCGTTTCTCTGGTCTAATACAGTCTTTATATAAGAGTGTGTGTGTGTGTGCGTGTGTGCGTGCGTGCGTGTGTGTGTGTGCGTGTGTGTGCTTGTGTGTGTGCAGTAGCTGATCTCTGATGTGTGTGTGAGAGATGGGTAAGGGTTAGTGTAAGGGAATAGAATATACAGTTTGTACAGTATAAAAACCATTACGCCTAACACTCACAAGTATAGTAAAACCAACGTGTGTGTGTGTGTGTGTGTGTGTGTGTGTTTTGGGCTGAAGCGAGTGACTCATTCTCCTGAGGGAGTGTAGAGATGTAGAAATGAGTTTTGGAGCTGGCGATGGGAGGAGTTTCTCAGATGGGAAATACCCTGAAGCCCGTCTGTGAAACTTCCCCTTCCACGTCGACCAGTGAGAGAAACCAGTAGAGAGTAACCACTGAGAGAGAAACCAGTGAGGAGAGAGAAACCAGTGAGGAGAGAGAAACCAGTGAGGAGAGAGAAACCAGTGAGACACCAGTGAGGAGAGAAACCAGTGAGGAGAGAGAAACCAGTGAGGAGAGAGAAACCAGTGAGGAGAACAATCAGTGAGGAGAGAGTAACCAGTGAGGAGAGAGAAACCAGTGAGGAGAGAAACCAGTGAGGAGAGAGTAACCAGTGAGGAGAGAGTAACCAGTGAGAAACCAGTGAGGAGAGAAACCAGTGAGGAGAGAGTAACCAGTGAGGAGAGAGTAACCAGTGAGGAGAGAGAAACCAGTGAGGAGAGAGAAACCAGTGAGAGAGAAACCAGTGAGGAGAGAAACCAGTGAGGAGAGAAACCAGTGAATAGAGAAACCAGTGAGGAGAGAGAAACCAGTGAGAGAGAAACCAGTGAGGAGAGAGAAACCAGTGAGGAGAGAAACCAGTGAGAGAGAAACCAGCGAGGAGAGAGAAACCAGTGAGGAGAGAAACCATTGAGAGAGAAACCATTGAGAGAGAAACCAGTGAGGAGAGAGAAACCAGTGAGGAGAGAGAAACCAGTGAGGCGAGAGAAACCAGTGAGGAGAGAGAAACCAGTGAGGAGAGAAACCAGTGAGGAGAACAATCAGTGAGGAGAGAGTAACCAGTGAGGAGAGAGTGAGGAGAGAGAAACCAGTGAGGAGAGAGAAACCAGTGAGAAACCAGTGAGGAGAGAGAAACCAGTGAGGAATGAGAAACCAGTGAGGCGAGAGAAACCAGTGAGGAGAGAGAAACCAGTGAGGAGAGAAACCAGTGAGGAGAACAATCAGTGAGGAGAGAGTAACCAGTGAGGAGAGAGTGAGGAGAGAGTAACCAGTGAGGAGAGAGTAACCAGTGAGGAGAGAGAAACCAGTGAGGAGAGAGAAACCAGTGAGGAGAGAGAAACCAGTGAGAAACCAGTGAGGAGAGAGTAACCAGTGAGGAGAGAGTAACCAGTGAGGAGAGAGAAACCAGTGAGGAGAGAGAAACCAGTGAGAGAGAGAAACCAGTGAGGAGAGAAACCAGTGAGAGAGAGAAACCAGTGAGGAGAGAGAAACCAGTGAGGAGAGAGAAACCAGTGGGAGAGAAACCAGTGAGAGAGAAACCAGTGAGGAGAGAGAAACCAGTGAGAGAGAAACCAGTGAGGAGAGAGAAACCAGTGATGAGAGAAACCAGTGAGGAGAGAGAAACCAGTGGGAGAGAAACCAGTGAGGAGAGAGAAACCAGTGGGAGAGAAACCAGTGAGAGAGAAACCAGGGAGGAGAGAGAAACCAGTGAGAGAGAAACCAGGGAGGAGAGAGAAACCAGTGAGAGAGAGAAACCAGTGAGGAGAGAGAAACCAGTGAGGAGAGAGAAACCAGTGGGAGAGAAACCAGTGAGAGAGAAACCAGTGAGGAGAGAGAAACCAGTGAGAGAGAAACCAGTGAGGAGAGAGAAACCAGTGATGAGAGAGAAACCAGTGGGAGAGAAACCAGTGAGGAGAGAGAAACCAGTGGGAGAGAAACCAGTGAGGAGAGAGAAACCAGTGGGAGAGAAACCAGTGAGGAGAGAAACCAGTGAGAGAGAAACCAGGGAGGAGAGAGAAACCAGTGAGAGAGAAACCAGGGAGGAGAGAGAAACCAGGGAGGAGAGAGAAACCAGGGAGGAAAGAGAAACCAGTGAGGAAAGAGAAACCAGTGAGGAAAGAGAAACCAGTGAGGAGAGAGAAACCAATGAGGAGAGAGAAACCAGTGAGGAGAGAGAAACCAGTGAGAGAGAAACCAGTGAGGAGAGAGAAACCAGTGAGGAGAGAGAAACCAGTGAGGAGAGAGAAACCAGTGATGAGAGAGAAACCAGTGGGAGAGAAACCAGTGAGGAGAGAGAAACCAGTGGGAGAGAAACCAGTGAGGAGAGAAACCAGGGAGGAGAGAGAAACCAGGGAGGAGAGAGAAACCAGTGAGAGAGAAACCAGGGAGGAGAGAGAAACCAGGGAGGAGAGAGAAACCAGGGAGGAAAGAGAAACCAGTGAGGAAAGAGAAACCAGTGAGGAGAGAGAAACCAGTGAGGAAGAGAGAGAAACCAGCGAGGAAGAGAGAGAAACCAGCGAGGAAGAGAGAGAAACCAGCGAGGAAGAGAGAAACCAGTGAGGAGAGAGAAACCAGGGAGGAGAGAGAAACCAGGGAGGAGAGAGAAACCAGTGAGGAAAGAGAAACCAGTGAGGAGAGAGAAACCAGTGAGGAAGAGAGAGAAACCAGTGAGGAGAGAGAAACCAGGGAGGAGAGAGAAACCAGGGAGGAGAGAGAAACCAGGGAGGAAAGAGAAACCAGTGAGGAAAGAGAAACCAGTGAGGAGAGAGAAACCAGTGAGGAAGAGAGAGAAACCAGTGAGGAAGAGAGAGAAACCAGCGAGGAAGAGAGAGAAACCAGTGAGGAGAGAGAAACCAGTGAGGAGAGAGAAACCAGTGAGAGAGAAACCAGTGAGACCTCAGGAGCACGACGACGTCTGATGTGACACTGACACACTTTACGCAAATATCCAGACTACAGATTCACTCTCTTCCATGTTGTGTTTAGGAACTATGGTGTACGCTGGAGAAACTGTTGTCTTAAAGAACATTAACACTGCATGAAAAAGCTAGTTTTAATTGCATCAGGTGTCTGCACAGGAAGTGACATCACTTGGACCCGTTCTACAGCATTCTGGGAAGAAAATCGACTTAATTTTTACGCAAATTGTAATGTTCACTGCAGTCATCAAGCTCAAGCAAAAACATTTATATATATATATATTAGGGGCTGTCAAGCAATTTAAAAATGTTGTCTAATTAATTACACAATGTGGCGATTTATTAATCTAATAGCAAATTATTTTCACTTAAAATTTGACTCGGAAATTACTGTCAAAAGATAATTTTATAAGTCATTATTGTGTTAAATGAGAAAAGCATCAAATAGACTTTACAAAAAGTAACTTTAGAAAGATTTTTTTTATTATTCAACTATTTATTACACAAACGTTTAGGCTTCAGCGGCCATGAGGTTGAGTAAATTATGACAGAATTAAATATTTTGGGTAACTATTCTTTTTTTTTCTAATTATGAACCAAGTCTCTGTTGAGCCAGTGTTATTTTAGTATCATTGATAAACTGCGATGGTTTGTTCATTTAAAATAGGTGTGTTAGTCTTTCATTTATTTCTTTTTTTTATGTCTATAGTTTTTTATTTGGTTTTTATTTATTTTTTTTATTTTTTTTAGTGCTTCAACTTGAACTAAACAAAAATGAGAAATGTTGAAAATAAAATGTTACTTTCAAGTTTAAAATAATGTTCATCGGGTTACTCTTAGTTAATTCTTTGGCAGTCTAACCATGACAAATACTGCTACAGAATTTATTATTGTAAATTAATGTTTACTACTAATGTTTACATGTATAGTGTAGTTTATAGTAATTTACTATATTTAATATTAGCCTATATTTTTTTTAATTAACATTAACTTATAATGTTGCTCCTTATTCATGATTTTTTATATTAAACCATTTTATACATTTATTTTTATTTTTATTTAATGAATCAAACAAAAAAAAGTGTTAAGCATTTAAGACAGAATTGCGGACTTCGTAGAAACTGAATGTGAAATAAAAGAGCTGACAAAATAGTTTTTGTCAGGAATGGAAGCGTTTTCTGGGCGTTGTGTTGGCAGAGCCAGAATGCTGATGATAAACTTCATCTGCCGAGATGACTTGTTGAGACTGTGCTATCACTTCGCTCTGTATCTCATCAATCCAGGCCTTCTGGCTCTTTCCATGAAGGAATGGCATGTTCCCAGCTGAGCTCAGTGTGTTCCTTCCTGAGACATAAAGACAACAGCAGCGCTCCAACTCAACCAAACCATACCAAACCAGGCCAACGAACTCAACCAGCCCAACTCAAACTAATCAAACCAGCCCAACTCAACCTAAACAGTCAAACAAACTCAACCAGCCCAACTCAAACTAACCAAACCAGCCCAACAAACTCAACCAGCCCAACTAGACCTAACCAAACCAGCCCAACTCAAACTAACCAAACCAGCCCAGCTCAACCTTACCAAACCAGCCCAGCTCAACCAAACCATACCAAACCAGTCAAACAAACTCAACCAGCCCAACTCAAACTAACCAAACCAGCCCAACAAACTCAACCAGCCCAACTAGACCTAACCAAACCAGCCCAGCTCAACCTTACCAAACCAGCCAGCCCAGCTCAACCAAACCATACCAAACCAGTCAAACAAACTCAACCAGCCCAACTCAAACTAACCAAACCAGCCCAACAAACTCAGCCAGCCCAACTCAAACTAACCAAACCAGCCCAACTCAACCTTACCAAACCAGCCCAGCTCAACCAAACCATACCAAACCAGTCAAACAAACTCAACCAGCCCAATTCAAACTAACCAAACCAGCCCAACTCAACCTTACCAAACCACCCCAGCTCAACCAAACCATACCAAACCAGTCAAACAAACTCAACCAGCCCAACTCAAACTAACCAAACCAGCCCAACAAACTCAACCAGCCCAACTCAACCTAACCAAACCAACCAAACCAGCCCAACTCAAACTAACCAAACCAGCCCAACTCAAACTAACCAAACCAGACCAACAAACTCAACCAGCCCAACTCAAACTAACCAAACCAGACCAACTCAACCTTACCAAACCAGCCCAGCTCAATCAAACCATACCAAACCAGTCAAACAAACTCAACCAGCCCAACTCAAACTAACCAAACCAGTCAAACAAACTCAACCAGCCCAACTCAACCTAACCAAACCAGCCCAACTCAACCTAACCAAACCAGCCCAACTCAACCTAACCAAACCAGCCCAACTCAACCTAACCAAACCAGCCCAGCTCAACCAAACCATACCAAACCAGCCCAACTCAAACTAATCAAACCAGCCTAACTCAACCAAACCAGCCCAACAAACTCAACCAGCCCAACTCAAACTAATCAAACCACTCTAACTCAACCAAACCAGCCTAACAAACTCAACCAGCCCAACTCAAACGAACCAAATGAACCCAACTCAACCAAACCAGCCAAACAAACTCAACCAGCCCAACTCAAACTAACCAAACCAGCCCAACTCAACCTAACCAAACCATACCAAACCAGCCCAACTCAACCTAACCAAACCAGCCCAGCTCAACCAAACCATTTGCGGACTTCGTAGAAACTGAATGTGAAATAAAAGGAATGGAAGCGTTTTCTGGGCGTTGTGTTGGCAGAGCCAGAATGCTGATGATAAACTTCATCTGCCGAGATGACTTGTTGAGACTGTGCTATCACTTCGCTTTGTATCTCATCAATCCAGGCCTTCTGGCTCTTTCCATGAAGGAATGGCATGTTCCCAGCTGAGCTCAGTGTGTTCCTTCCCTAGACATAAAGACAACAGCAGCGCTCCAACTCAACCAAACCATACCAAACCAGGCCAACGAACTCAACCAGCCCAACTCAAACTAATCAAACCAGCCCAACTCAACCTAAACAGTCAAACAAACTCAACCAGCCCAACAAACTCAACCAGCCCAACTAGACCTAACCAAACCAGCCCAACTCAAACTAACCAAACCAGCCCAGCTCAACCTTACCAAACCAGCCCAGCTCAACCAAACCATACCAAACCAGTCAAACAAACTCAACCAGCCCAACTCAAACTAACCAAACCAGCCCAACAAACTCAACCAGCCCAACTCAACCTAACCAAACCAGCCCAGCTCAACCAAACCATACCAAACCAGCCCAACTCAAACTAATCAAACCAGCCTAACTCAACCAAACCAGCCCAACAAACTCAACCAGCCCAACTCAAACTAATCAAACCACTCTAACTCAACCAAACCAGCCTAACAAACTCAGCCAGCCCAACAAACTCAACCAGCCCAACTCAAACGAACCAAATGAACCCAACTCAACCAAACCAGCCAAACAAACTCAACCAGCCCAACTCAAACTAACCAAACCAGCCCAACTCAACCTAACCAAACCATACCAAACCAGCCCAACTCAACCTAACCAAACCAGCCCAGCTCAACCAAACCATTTGCGGACTTCGTAGAAACTGAATGTGAAATAAAAGAGCTGACAAAATTGTTTTTGTCAGGAATGGAAGCGTTTTCTGGGCGTTGTGTTGGCAGAGCCAGAATGCTGATGATAAACTTAATCTGCCGAGATGACTTGTTGAGACTGTGCTATCACTTCGCTCTGTATCTCATCAATCCAGGCCTTCTGGCTCTTTCCATGAAGGAATGGCATGTTCCCAACTGAGCTCAGTGTGTTCCTTCCTGAGACATAAAGACAACATACCAACAAACCATACCAAACCAGCCCAACTCAAACTAACCAAACCAGCCCAACTCAACCTAACCAGCCCAACTCAACCTAACCAAACCAGCCCAGCTCAACCAAAACATGCCAAACCAGCCCAACAAACTCAACCAGCCCAACTCAAACTAACCAAACCAGCCCAAACTCAAACAAACCAGTCCAACAAACTCAAACAACCAAACCAGCCCAACTCAACCAAACCAGCCCAACAAACTCAACCAACCAAACAAACCAAACCACCCCAACAAACTCAACCAGCCCAACTCAAACTGACCAAACCAACATAACCAAACCAGCCCAACAAACTCAAACAACCCAAACCAACTCAAACAATCTAAACCAACTCAAACAAACCAGCCCAACCAAACAAACAAAACCCAGCACAAACAAAACCAACCCAAACCAGCCCAAACAACCAAACCAGTTCAACCAACCCAAACAAAACCAAACCAGCCAAACAACCAAACCAGTCCAACCAACCCAAACAAAACAAACCTAGCACAAACAAAATCATACAAAACCAACCCAACCCAAACAACCAAACCAGTCCAACCAACCCAAACAAAACAAAACCAAACAAAACCAGCCCAACCAAAACCAAACCAGCCCAACCAAACCAAACGACAGTCGTTCCTGGACTTGTTCCTCTACTTCCATCTTGGCAGCTCTAATGTTTCAGCTTTGATGCAATTTCCCCAAAAATGAATGCCCTGTAAGTGTATTTGAGTTATCACATTACGTTTGAACGATGTGCCGGTCTCTCTTTTGCATTCAGTTGCAGTGAATCAATGAGGACTGAAGCTTCAAAAAGACTTAAAAAAAGACAAAACAGAAAAAAAGCATAGTTCATCATGTGATGGTTGTGTGTTTGAGGCATTTTAACGTCAGTCAGATTCGTTTGGAGTGTTTCTTTTACATCAATGGGAATGAAGGCTTATATATGACCAATGAGAGGACAGTTTCACTCACATGTGACTCGCATAAACACAGTTTGGTACACTTTGAAAAGGCAGGGGCTCATTTGCATATTCATAGTTCTGTGAATACTAAATAAAGAAAGGTTGTAGAGTTACATTCAAGATATTTTAAGGCATGAATATATTTTTTCAAGGAAAAAACACATGTCATTTTGGGGACCAAATATGAGTTTTAAAGTCCCCCTGTAGTAAATAATCTTATCCTTTTATCCTTGTTTTAAGCGTTTTTCCTTGAAAAAAATTCTTCATGCCTTAAAATATCTTGAATGTAACTCGACACCCTTGCCTCATTCGATACACGGTTCTATGAATATGCAAATGAGCCCCGCCTCCACTCACTCAGAGATCCACTGGTTGACGAGCACACGTTGATCTGATTGGTTACAAGGTCGTTTGTGACGTCAGAAACACCAGCGATTTCAAAGCGTGTTTTTGAGACTGTCTTTGGTTCACTGCAGTTTTAAGCAGAAAATACTCAGCAATGCTGTCGACTTATGAACTTACACATGATGTGTCTTAAAGCATATTAAAAACATCACATAGACATATAAACAACATTAAAAGCTGGATTTTCAACACAGGGGGACTTTAAATCCCTGTTTCGATCTACAGGTCTGAAACTTTCTGTGACTGTATCCCAGAGTGCCCAGTATCCCAGAACGCTTGTTGCTCCAGTGTCTCGTGTTGTGAAGCTGCAGCTGTTTCTCCTCATTTAAACTCCTGTGTGTTTCCAACCTGACCAGACATGTTCCTCACACACTAAACATGTTCCTCGCACTCTAAACCTCCTTCTCACACACTAAACATGTTCCTCGCACACTAAACCTCCTCCTCACACACTAAACATGTTCCTCGCACACTAAACCTCCTTCTCACACACTAAACATGTTCCTCGCACTCTAAACCTCCTCCTCACGCACTAAACATGTTCCTCGCACACTAAACCTCCTCCTCACGCACTAAACATTTCCTCACGCACTAAACATGTTCCTCACGCACTAAACATGTTCCTTGCACACTAAACATGTCCTCACGCACTAAACATGTCCTCACGCACTAAACATGTTCCTCGCACACTAAACATGTCCTCACGCACTAAACATGTTCCTCGCACACTAAACATGTCCTCACGCACTAAACATGTTCCTCGCGCACTAAACGTCCTCATGCACTAAACATGTTCCTCGCACACTAAACATGTCCTCACACACTAAACATGTTCCTCACACACTAAACATGTCCTCACGCACTAAACATGTTCCTCGCGCACTAAACGTCCTCATGTACTAAACATGTTCCTCGCACACTAAACATGTCCTCACGCACTAAACATGTTCCTCGCACACTAAACATGTTCCTCGCACACTAAACATGTCCTCACACACTAAACATGTTCCTCGCACACTAAACACGTTCCTCGCACACTAAACATGTCCTCACGCACTAAACATGTTCCTCGCACACTAAACATGTTCCTCACGCACTAAACATGTTCCTCACACACTAAACATGTTCCTCACGCACTAAACATGTTCCTGACACACTTAACATGTTCCTCACGCACTAAACATGTTCCTCACACACTAAACCTCCTCCTCACGCACTAAACATGTTCCTCGCGCACTAAACATGTTCCTCGCGCACTAAACATGTCCTCACGCACTAAACATGTTCCTCGCACACTAAACCTCCTCCTCACGCACTAAACATGTTCCTCACACACTAAACCTCCTCCTCACACACTAAACATGTTCCTCACACACTAAACCTCCTCCTCACGCACTAAACATGTTCCTCACACACTAAACATGTCCTCACGCACTAAACATGTTCCTCGCGCACTAAACGTCCTCATGCACTAAACATGTTCCTCGCACACTAAACCTCCTCCTCACGCACTTAACATGTTCCTCGCACACTAAACCTCCTCCTCACGCACTAAACATGTTCCTCACACACTAAACCTCCTCCTCACACACTAAACATGTTCCTCACACACTAAACATGTCCTCACGCACTAAACATGTTCCTCGCGCACTAAACGTCCTCATGCACTAAACATGTTCCTCGCACACTAAACATGTCCTCACACACTAAACATGTTCCTCACACACTAAACATGTCCTCACGCACTAAATATGTTCCTCGCACACTAAACATGTCCTCACGCACTAAACATGTTCCTCGCACACTATATATGTTCCTCGCACACTAAACATGTCCTCACGCACTAAACATGTTCCTCGCAAACTAAACATGTCCTCACACACTAAACATGTCCTCACGCACTAAACAAGTTCCTCGCGCACTAAATGTCCTCATGCACTAAACATGTTCCTCGCACACTAAACATGTCCTCACGCACTAAATATGTTCCTCGCACACTAAACATGTTCATCGCACACTAAACATGTCCTCACACACTAAACATGTTCCTCACACACTAAACATGTCCTCACACACTAAACATGTCCTCACACACTAAACATGTTCCTCACGCACTAAACATGTCCTCACGCACTAAACATGTTCCTCTCACACTATATATGTTCCTCGCACACTAAACATGTCCTCACGCACTAAACATGCTCCTCACACACTAAACATGCTCCTGATCTCAAGCACAAGCTTTCTTGATAGCAATATCATTTTAAATATTTCACTGGTTGTAATAATTAACCCTCTGGTGCTCTTAGGGTGTCGGTCAAAAATGACCAAAAATATGACACACACAGACACACACACACACACGTCTGATACACTGGCTTTGTGGGGACTCTCCATAGGCGTAATGGTTTTTATACTCTACAAACTGTATATTATATCCCCTTACACTAACCCCACCTATCTCACTCTCTCTCTCTCTCTCTCTCACACACACACACACACACACACACACTCTAACCCTACCCATCACAGGAAACTTTCTGCATTTTTACATTTTCAAAAAACATCACTCATTAGGATTTATAAGCTGTTTTCCTCATGGGGACCAAAAAATGTCCCCACAAGGCCAAGGATTTCAGATATTGCCACCTTTGTGGGGAAGTACTCACAATGTAATATAACCATGAACACACACACACACACACATACTCACAGAGGCTCAAGGGTGTGTGTGTGTGTTAGACATGTGGTCACACGCCCATGACTCTACAGCGCTGATATAATTGAATGATACTCGAGCTTCACTGTTATTAAGATGATTCTCGTAATTATAGCCCTAAACCACTGCGACAGACAAAAGCCTGCGAGCTGAGGGATAAAAAGAGTTATATATATATAAGATCATATTTCACAATATTATGGTTTTTACTGTATTTTTTTTATCAAATTAATGCAGGCTTGAGCAGAAGAGACTCTTTCAAACTGCGGCTCACCACAGACTGACTTTCCTGTTGTATCTCTCAAATAAAGGTTGAATGAAGAGGTGTGTGTGTGTGTGTGTGTGTGTGTGTTGCAAAGTTTCGCTTCAGCTCGGCTCTTTACCTCTCAGGGTTTTGTTGTTGTGTCTTGGCTCAGACTTCAAAGTGAAAAAGCCGCTTAAGTTGTTTTTGTTCAGCTTTTATTAGCAAGTCAATGACACAGAGCTTTTGACAGCCAGGTGTGCGCAGAAGACACACACACACACACACACACGTGCACGCGGCTGGACCGTTTGTCTTCAGTCTCGCCTCCTGTCTCTGTTCTGTGAGTTTGGTTTGGTCTTCAGATGTGTGTGTGTGTGTGTGCAGGATTAGTGTGTTTGAGAAGAGCTTTATCTGTATGTTCAGATGTTCATCAGATGATAAAGCTGCAGATCTGTGCTTTAAACATCACACACTACATCAGCTCCAGATTCTCACTCCACGGTCTTATGATCCTGAGTTTGTGATGATGCACTCACCTTCTGCTCAGCAAGGCTGCATTATTTTATATAAATACAGTAAACATTGTAAATATTATTCAGTGTAAATCAGCTGTTTTCTGTGTGAATATCTAGTAAAGTGTAATTTATTCCTGTGAGTTTCAGCATCATTACTCCAGTCTTCAGTGTCACATGATCCTTCAGAAATCAGGAGAATATGATGATCTGATGCTCAAGAGACATTTATGATTATTATCAGTGTTGAAAACAGTTATTTGCATTTTTATTCCAGGATTCTTTGATGAATAGAAAGTTGAAAAGAACAGCATTTATCTGAAATCAAATCTTTTGTAAAATTATAAATGTCTTTACTGTCACTTTAGATCAACTTAATGCATCTTTACTGAATAAAATATATACTTACCCCAAAAAATATTTTCAACATTGATATTCAGATAATCATAAATGTTTCTTGAGCATCAGATCATCATATTCTCCTGATTTCTGAAGGATCATGTGACACTGAAGACTGGAGTAATGATGCTGGAACTCACAGGAATAAATTACACTTTACTAGATATTCACACAGAAAACAGCTGATTTACACTGAATAATATTTACAATGTTTACTGTATTTATATCAAATAATGCAGCCTTGCTGAGCAGAAGAGACTCTTTCAGAAACATGTATATCGCATATCTAACAGTGATGTGATCTTCTGTTCTCCAGATCTGGGACATGAGTGACGACGACAGCATCTGAAGATCATCTGGCTCATATTCATATGCATATTACCTGAACAGGTGCATACGGTCTCCTCACTGTAAATTATCTTTCATTAAAACGATTTAAAATATCTCAACCATTCACATGATACCTGTGGATCTCAGGCAGGGTCATCACTAAAGCGGTCAGTGTGTGCATCAGCATTCATTTTAATGGAGTGAAACACTAGGATCTGTTGCCTTGAGGCGTTTTAACTGTCCTAATGTTCATAGAGATGTTTATGGATTATGTTCATAATGCAGGTGTTATCCAGTCTCTCACCATAATGTCTGTTCTACATCTGTAAATGTCTTTACTCACAATAAACATGGACTATATTCACAGTAATGTGTTCCTGCGGTAGGTCACTGAGGGAAGATGGTAAATGATACGAACGCCGCATCCCCATAATTACAAGATCACGGTGTTAAAGACTGTTATTGGCGTCGGGAAGACGGTCCGGCTGAGTTCGTTTAATGCACTGGCTTTTCAGTTTAATCACGAGTTTTTACTATTCAGAAACTCGTGCAATGTCAGTCATTCCGGCATGTTTAAAATGACTCCAGGGTTCATACCAGAATGTGAAATTTTGAAATGGAAAAACCTGACATATTTGTGAAAAGTGCTTGAATTATGGAAAGACAGTGTGAAATTTTGTTTAATTTTATTAAACAATCTTTTCACAAATGATCAACGTTGCTAATATAGACAGAGCCATTTCTCATGGCTATGAGTGTGATATTGCTCATATAAAGAGCCAAGAATATGATACAACTTTCATTCTTCAGCTCAATCATATTCATAGAAGAAAATATCATTTTGAATCAGGAAAGCGATATCTTTGTCATGGGATCCTTTCAGTGGTTTTCAGTTATTGCTTGTGTTGCACTTTATTAGTTTGTTTGTCTATTTACCCCTTTTAGAATTTGAAAGATAAAGATATTGTATGATAAATCAGATCTTTACTCCCGGGACTTCTCATGTGCAACATCTCTGGGAAAGGATGAGCCTGAAGTCACGGCTGTGGTTTAAGAGCACTTTATTGTTCATTGAGGCTACTTAAAAATACAAAACAATGGCCTGCCAAAAGTTTGTTTTATTCCAAGGAGAAACAAGGCCATGAAATGAGGGTATAATACAGATTTACAAATCATTAAGAAGTACACTCGAGGTGCAGTGAAGTGTTTTAAACGTTGGTTTCTTGTCGTCGTTCTCCTGGAAGCGCACATCAAAATAGAAAATATAGTTGCTCAGATCCCAGCGGGTCACATGGGATTGAGAAACTCGCTCAGACTCGAGGTCCGTTTGTTCAAACGTCTCCAGAGACAGTTCAGACGCGTGCGAGACTCTGCTCAGTAGCCTTCGGAAATAATACACAAGTGGCTATTACACTAACGCAGTGTTTTCATAGAATAACTGTGTGTTCCTGCACTTTAACCTTAAACAGACACAAAAAAAACTACAAACAAAAAAGATCAACTTTTTTCCTCGAAAAAAAAAGCATGAGTACAATAAAGGACAAAGGGAAAAATTAAATAGCTACATATCATTAACAAATTAATTGTTCCTCAAAAATACCTACGATTTTTTCTCTCTGTACATTCGTTACGCACAGCGTAATGATGGTCTTATAGTTTCCTATATAAAAACTTCTTTTTGTTTTTCATTAAGTGATTTGCCTACAGTGTGTAGGGTGACGAGCAGAGAGTGAGAAAGTGTCTTATACACAGTAAACTGGCAGTGAAATGTGTACGTGACGGTGGGATTCGGCAACGGTGTGGCGAACACATGCAGACGGAGCGATGACATCACAGTCGACGCTCCAAGGATGTAGGAATTCACCATATCCCATGTTTTAACCGGCCGGAGGAATGTAAGGGCGAGTGCAAGCGTCTCCTGCATCTGCAACCTCTCGTCACACTTTCTAGTTCGTGAATAACTGAACACAGGAGAGTAAAGACGTTCCCTACCGGAGGAATGTATTGTGTGTCGCTGAAGCAGAATTAAGAGATGAAGAACGACCAACACTGAATTAGCTTGACGTTTTCGGCAGATTGTCAACGCTAGTTGACGTGTCCATAACTGCTAACGCTGCTTTTTCAGTCATGCAAAGCAACAGCATCCTGTACCACGGATTAATAACATACAAAAACCAACCGTTAATATATATTTTTATATATATTTATATATATGTATGTATAGATGGCCTGTCCGGAGGCTGATTTCTCTTCTGTGTCTGGCAGCTACCACAATGAATATTGAATAGAAAATAATAATATGGAGTACAACTGTACCAGCAGTAAGTTTATCTAGGACTGTTACTGACAAAAATAAAATCAAATCTGAAGGAAAAAAAAGGCTAAAAGTATTACGATTGAAATGTCTACACGATAATAGATACCAGCTATTTTTTTTTTTTTTTTTTGAAAACATGCACTTATAAGCACTAGTCTATTCTTAAACACCTACGCTACTAAACCACGGTGCCTGGGGGAAAACCGATCCCGAACGACAGGAATGCCCACGTTCTGCCCAAGTCCAGTTGAATGTGTGTTACGAACGCATCACTTCCCATCTGTGACATCATCACCACTCTGAACGCCCGACGCGAAACTGACACCACCTCCGTCCATCCATAGTGCAAAATCAGTCCAGGCCTTTCGTTTCAAGTATACACACATGCAGATTCAGGGTTAACCGTGTGCGTGTGTGTGTGTGTGTGTGTGTGTGTTAGAGACAGAATGGGCGCAATGGAAGAATGGCTTCTGGGTTAAAAAAAAGGTTTGCATCAGCGGTTTCTTTGGTATCTGGATGGTTAGATAAGCGCCTGGCTGATTTTGATCTCAAAAACCTGTTGTTGTTTTTTTAAAGGAAGGGGCATCCCATAATGCAACAACCAAGCTATAAGTATACTAGCAAACTTACAAACAAACAAAGAATTGAAAAGAAAAAAGCACAAATGAGAGTTAACGGAGCGCTCGTATGTACACCGCTAGACATGAGCTCTGCTAAAGCATGCGTGTTGCTCTGAGAGGGCTAGTGTGGAAGAGGTTCTGCTGGCGCTGGCTCCGCTGGGCCTCAGGACACCAGGGAAGGCGATTGGTTGTGGTTGACCATGTGAGCGCTGGAAGAGGAGGAGTCTGGGCTGGTCTTGGCCTTGATCTGGAGCCACTTCTCTCCCAGGGCCTTGGCGAAGTGGTCGTCCACGGAGCCGGTGATGGACACGGAGTTGGGCTCGGGCTCCGGCTCCTTGTAGTTCTTGCCCAGACTGCGCCGGAAATGCTCCTCGATCACGGGGTCACAGGCGGTGTTCGCTGCAAACAGGGGAACCGCAGGCATTCTGCTCAATTCAGGGGGAATCAACGACACTCCAACACTTCCACAACGATAATAAATGGCAGTTAAAACTAACTCCAGCTGGACAATCACTGTATTCTAGAGCGGCAGTAAAGCCTAAACAATCTCTGTGACGGTGATCCCTATCTCTGTAGAGCTGCTCTGAAACACTCTGTACTGTTGGAAGCGCTGTATAAATGAAGGTGACTTGACTTAATACCTTTTATTTATAGGAACCTTTTTCAAGGCACTCAAGGACACAAATCAAAAATAAAATCACTAAAAGCTATTCTGCACAGATCAGTTTTAATCACTTTCCATAGACGGGGCCGGAATGTGTTTTTACTTTCTTTTTTTTATTCACACAAAAGTATGACAAAAATGCCCATGTATCCTAGTAAACATTGTCAGTCAAGTGAACATAAACAGTTGAGAAAGATAATGCATGTGTACAGTTACAGTATATTGGATCAGTTTTGAAAAAAAAAAACTGCTTTTGACTGAATAATTTTGTAAAAATTAACATTATTTTGCTCAGACTGAAAGATGTAAACCTCTGGAATTCATAACATGATTATTTAAAATCTGCTGCAAGTTTCAATATTTTTAAAGCCACTAAGTCTAGCAACAAACTTGTACTCGTGTTAAGTTTTCTTCATTGTTTATTAAAGTAAAAGATTTGATGGCCCTTCATACACATGTAAACTTAACAGGGTTGAATGGTTGATCTTGACTAATGCGTTTAATAACAAACTGATCAAATAAACAGATTTACTTAAACGATGTCCCCCTCTGCATGTCACAGTAACCTCGGGTACAGGTAACTGGACTAGGTGGAATGTTTCCATCAGTTATCTGACATGTAATGGTTGTCTCTGTAAGGAGTGCTATGCGAGAGCTGGCGTACTCACAGTTGGAGGGTCTGCGGTAGCTGGGGCTCGGGCCGCTGTGGGACACGGTGCAGTGCGTGAGGTTGCAGTTACGGTTGTTCGCTGGGGCACATGTGATCACAGAGGGACGATTCTGCAAACACACACACACACATCAGATGAGCAAGTGTACAGACAAACAAACAAAAACAACAACTAATGTATTGATTAATTCAATGAGCTCATTGTTTCTGCATTCAATTATTATACTGTTCGCTAACTGTGATTTGTATATATTAGGGATGTCAATTTTCACAAATTCCCATGATCAATCGTCGTTTAAATTACCGATCAATTAATCGTTAGCCTTAATCCTGCAATATGCGTCGCTGCAGTGATATGGCCAACAGCACGACGCTCTGCAGATGCTGCTCAAAACGCTGTTCCTCACCAAATTAATGAGAATGGTTCTTACTCTAAATAAAGGGCTAGTAGGATTGTAAAACGTTTTGATGTGATTGATAATTAAATTAATTATTGACTGATACGTGCCACAACGCCGCCTCAGATGCGTGCTGGTCAGATGTGTGGCTGTTGTGGACGCGCTCTTCCTGGAACAACGCTCTGAAAACAGCAACTAAACCCAATGAGTTCACAACGATTTAATAAAACAGTGTTCTCATGTTATGTGATATGACAGTCCCAAATTAATCATCGTTATTATTAGTCGTGCATTGCTGCTTGAGCGGCGCGCTGAATGAAGAACCGTTGAGCACTGCTAGCGCGTTATTTAACTCAAAGAAACACATCCTATATGAGATTAATCAGATGTATACAAAATAAACATAATATTACAAAATATATCAGCACAAAATGACGTGAATGCACAAGTGAACTTGAACGTGTCTTTCAGAATGACTCATGTTGTGGACGGCAACTAAACCCAAATAATTCACAATGTTTTTTCATAATATTGTTCTCTTTATAATGTTATGTAATATGACAGTCCCAATAGTCACTATTAGTCGTGCATCGCCGTTTGAGCTGCGCGCGCTAAGAATTGACGTTAAAGCGTGATCTTTAACCAAATGCATCCAATATGAGACAAATCAGATATAGATAGGCATACACAAAATAAACCATTACAACTTACAGTCATTATGAAGGTGTAAAATAGTCCAAGAATAACACACATGTTTAGCGGCTGCATGAACCTGCTTAATCGGTGATCGGTAAGTTTTATCGATTAAATGTATTATCGACAATTAATCGGTCGTTGATTAATCGTTAACATCCCTAGTATATATACATTTCTGAAATGCATAACTTATTACAACTTAGACAATATACTATGACAACAGATCACTCTATGACCTGTGAAAAGCGCTATACAAATAAATGTGAATTGAGGGTCGGGTCGCAGGTGATCGTGATGCGTGCGTTTCGGCACGCGTGTGATTCACAGATTAACTGCTACATTTAACCATCAAAGAGTTAAAGTTTAGAATTTGACGTGTTTTGTCCGGCCAATTTACACGTTCAAACAATTTTAACAATTTTATTATACATTTCTGTACCTGAATACTACTGTTAGACATTGTATTCATCTCTGCTTGTAATTTGTGTATTTGTTTTTATTTTATTACTGACTGTTGACTTGTTTTAAAGTAACAAGGTTTTTGACCGACAAACGGACAGTACCGTTAAATCGGATTTTGACAGTACCGTTAAATAAAAAATATTGCTGGGCAACGATTACACATTCAGAAAAAAAAAGTTTGTGTTTACATAATATATGTGTGTGTGTACCATTATTTTGTTTGTATAAACACACACACATGCACATATACATGTAAATCTACATGTACAATCTACATTTGAAGTGGATCAAAAAAGTTGTCATAAGACAAGAACGGGTATTGTTCAAAATTCATGTATAACTTTGATGAAATGTTTTGATCCACTTCGAATATTGACTACTGTGTATAATATATATATATATATACATACACACAAATATTTATTAAATATATACATGCATATATGTGTGTGTGTATTTATATATACAAAATACTTATACACACAATTATGCGATTAATCGTTGCCCCGCACTGAAAGAAGAATAAGTGAGTGTGTGTTGTGTGTACCTGCTGGCGCTCGACAGGGCTGAGCGCGGGTGAGATGTTGACGGTGCGTGTGTCCGTGTGTTTGGTCAGAGCGAGGGGCTGGTCCATGGCCAGGCTGGGCATGTGGGCGTAGAGATGCCCACCCACGAGACCCACGCTGGGGGGGGCGAGGCGCTCGATGGGGCTGCGGCTGCGCTCCCGGGGGTCCTTGCGATAGTCCCCGTTGGCAGGCTTCCCTCTGCAAGGGAAACAAAGGAGGGATTGTATGGTGAACGACACAAACAAGCAGATATTAATGCATTCAGTGGGTCTGGCAAGAGTTGCGCACCTCCCACGAGTCATGACTCCATAACAAGGGTTTGTATGCAGTCAATATTATATTCAAGTATTTGTTTGGTGTGCTCAACAAATAATCTGGGGCTCTATGGGCATTTGTGACAGCAAGTTTTGTACCATTTCAAAATACAAATGTAAAAATTTTCAGTGTATTAAAAAAAAAAAAGATAAAAATAATGGCCATTAAGCGAACAGGTTTAATGGTCCTGTAAGATTAGTCACTTGAGCTCGCGGTCAGAAACGAGCGCATTGGAAATGAATGAGACGAGTTCCTCTAGTGGAAGCGTTTGGTACTGCAGCCACATCTCACTGAACGCTTAATTTTTTTGAGATATCAGGCTCAAATTTTTAACACAACTTAATTAGATTTATGTCTTTGAAAATATATTTTTCATATAAAAATGTAAAATAGTATATTGCACATTTTTCATAACAATAAACGTAAAATTCTATAACCCCTTTTTTTTCTGTAATCACTTTTTAAAACCTTTTTCACTCCAGCAATAATCTACCACGCAAGTCTGTGCTTTAAAGCATTCAAGACTTACGAAAGTTTAAGTTGTAAAAAATGAATTTCAGGGTCTATGCTTAATAAACGGACTATAAATACAGCGTAAATATAATTTAGTACTGTAAAATCCCCTAAAATATAAAATAAATAAATAAAAATAAAATATTTCTGTAATTTTTGACTTTTTGTATGGAGTAAACATTGCTTATACTCATTAATAATAATAATCATAATAATAATCATTATTATTTTAGAGTAAGTTGTGTTTCATTAGATCGAAACCTCATCAGATTAAAATACTGTAAGATAAAACTTTTGTTAAATGTAGGCGTTACAGCAGCATAAGCAGGACAAAACCAAATATTACACTTAAGACAACAAAAAACATATTGCAACTATGTATTCCAAAGATAAAGTAGGAAGACCAAAAAGCATTATTAGATTAGCTCAGATCGCTTGCTACAAAAGGCTCTTTCCCACTACCGACCTCCTTTCCTGTTTTTCTTTTCCCCCTTTAAAAGAATAGACACACATGCAGCAAAAGCCCACAGCGTTTTCCACCCTTCCGGAACGCCGGCCTCCTGTTGCCAACAGAGGAGGCCCAGCGAGGGGCACACACCCTCGAAAGCCTTCATCTGTGCTTCACAGGAAGAGAACTTAATACCCTTCAGAGGCACACAAGCGCTGAACAACAGCGAGTGAAACTCTAATCAGGTATTTGAAGGAAATGCTTTCGGTGCAGAATCCGTAACCTCAGTTTGGTGAGCGATGAACACTGTTTCGGCGAGGCTCAGCTGTGTGGGATGCCATCCTTGAAATCGGCTGTTTCTTGGCAACGCAATTGGCAAGCGAAGCATCTGCAAGTAAATTGTTACGTCTACCGGAAATTACTGTCCTCACAATGAGTGATGGAAAGCTGGAGAGGGAAATCTGTCAGAAACGACTCCTTCACAATCCCTTCCTCAGCTAGATCCACTTCCAGTGCTAAACATGCGCTGTGTGCACACGGCCAGAAGAAGAGAGCGTGATGACAGCAGGGCTGGGAGGACGCATAATAGCACTGCACGATATTGAAGAAAAGTGCGATATGCGATAGCTCATTAAATAATGTGATATTCAAAAATGCTTAAAGTGTGTAAAATAAACTTCAATTTTCTTTAAAATTAGCTAACCTACACGAGCGTTTCACATTGTTTTTGTGACAGGAAAACATCCCTACAACTTCTGGAAGTGAACATCAGTGTTTTACTGTAGCATAAAAAGAGTTATTTTAACATCAGTGGGGTCAGGTTATCCTACATTAGGTTTATTTAAGAACAGAAACTGAATAATCAAATGTAAAAAATAAAACACTGCGTAGTTTTCACTGTATGAATTAAATATATACTGATTCTTATTAAAGCTACTAAAGTTATTCAGCCATGAGCAGCGAGTGTCTTTTGTTCATGACCCAGTTATTGCAAGACGTTGCGATATGTTTATTGCGATATATACATTTGTGATATTTCAATATATTGTGTAGCTCTCATATATAATATTGCTTTACATTAGTGTGACTCAGCACGACTGCATAGACTGAGTAACAACAACAATGAACATAAACGTAGCCAGAAAGTTCTGGACCCACATAAACAGACATACGAGTTTCAAGTGACTTGGTGACTAAATTTATCATTGAATTTACACCAAACTACAGTCGAGGAACTGTTTGTTACATATGAGCTTCATAGCATCCAACTTTACATTGTTCAGCAAGTTTTGCAAGTAAACTATGGAATCTGTGCGATCAGGAATTTCTCTTGCTGATTTCCCCACGTGTTTAAGCTGGACTAGGGAATCGGTCAGGAATCAGATACTTAAAATTTTAATTTTGATTCCTCTTATCAATTCCTTTGTGAGCATTTCAACATGCTGTTGTCAGAGCTGCTATTGGACATCTCTTAAAGTGACGTCAGCCTAATATTCCTGCAGCGCCTCTATTATAACACTAATCAAACGACAAAAGACAGAAAATACACTCGTTCTTGACTGAATAACTTTTGTAACTATTTTATTTATAAAATGCAGTGTTATTTTACATTTGATTACAGTTTCTGTCCCTAAATACCTGACAATCTTAAAACACTTTATTTCAATCGTTTCTTTGTTCAGTTGTATCGATTTATTGCGATATTCTTTTTTAATTACCGAGTGTTTACTTGTCTTTAATAATGCTTGAAGTTTACATTAGTTAGGCTAGTTGTTTTTCTATGGTGTTTTTAAACCACAGGCAAACGCTCCTTGCGTAAGTGTTCTTAAGTCTGTTGATTTTTGTTCATGATATTCGGCTACAATTGATATCTAATGTTTTTTTTTTTTTTATCTAATTGGAATCAAAATTAGGAGTCTGCAAGAATCATAATTAAAAGCAGAATCAGAATCGTTAAAATTAAACCGACACCCAACCCTAAACTGGACCCACGGATCTGCCATGTAAACTAACAGAAAGCTGCTAGGTTTGAAGATGACATCTGTGATCCACACAAGCACTACACTACTGACGATTTTTACCATTTCGCTAATGTGGCCTCACCTATTCACCATAGTGCAACAATAATGTGAATCTATATCGGCTTCAGGCATCATATTATTAGCAATAAGGTCAGATCTGAGAGAAAAACCTGCTGAAAGCCTCTTCACTCAAGATCCTTTGAAAACAAACAGCAAAGAGGCCTTTTCATGAGATCTTTCAGTTCCCTGCGATTCCTCTCTGATGGGAGCAAATGCTCTGGCAATAATCCACCAGTGCTTTCAAGACGCTTGCTCGAGAAAGAACATTCAGTTATTCGGGATTCTGAATAGCATGAATCTAATTTCACATGAAGCTCTAGTGTGTTTAGATGTTTTAGGCTCAATATAATGCTAAATAATGTGCTAACTTTTAGTACTGTGACACTAAAATATAGTACATTCATTTCATTGACAAATTTTTTTTTATTTCGGTCGATTTTTGCCCGCCACAGGAAGAGCACCAGAGGGTTAAGTTCACAGCATGATGCTTTGTCTAACAGTTCCCCGACTAAACACATGCAGGCAAACGGATCGACACACTGAAACCCTACGCAGGACGAATAAGGTCGGCAGTCTGATCCAAACTTTATAGAAGTGATGTGAAGAACTCTACAAGACCCACTTTAGTCACAGATGCAGGCCAATAAAACTAGGGACATTTTCTCATAATAGCATTTCATAGCTGTGCGGCAAAACCTCACGATTCCACCACGGATCTTGGCAGGAAGATTTCTCTCTTATTTCTCCTTTAAGTCACTGGACCATCGCCCACAAAGATACAGGAAACATCTGGGAGAAATCAAGACGAGGAAGGCAGAACCACAGGATACACACAGTTAGAACTGTGGAAATGGTTCTTCAGTCGTTTCATACGCACTGCTCAATATCAGCCATATTTCCAGCATTCTTATAACAAATCATTCGAAATGTGCTTTAAAACATTAGCCAAAGAGCTTTATTAATAGCCTGAGCCGTTAAACTAGTGTCACATTTATATTTCTTAATGAATATATTTACTTCCCATTTGTAAATGTTAAATGTGGTTACTGAAGCTACTAAAACATTTTGGCACGATGATTATTTTTGGCGCAGGTTTTTAAAGGAGCATCCAAAAAGGTAAATGGCAGTTTCAGAGTTTGGATCCGTAACACACACTGTGTGTAATCAGTTTAAAACCGTTCGGCTAACTTGCTTTGACAAATTATAATCCAAACGCAAATGAGCCACTCGTGTGTTTGTTTATATATAAAAGTTAGCAAAAAAACATTATTTTATAAATCCTAACCACACTGGCACTGCCTTTTCATGACTCTCTGTTTGGCTGGCTTCGGATGCATGAGAAATACGCAGTTTCCAAGTTCCCAGCAGGAACACACAGGCTGCCGTGGATGACTCCCAACTCCAGGAGAACATATGAAACGTCTGTCCTTACTCACTTCCTATAGGGGAGATTTAGGTCAAACATTGAAAGTATGGACTGCTAATGATAACGTTCTGCCTAAAGAGAACATTTTATAATTTTTAAGTCTTGTTTTCAGGCTCTACTAGAGCAGGTTTTCCTGCTGTAATGTTGATTATTTCCTCATATTCTCCATTGTTGCGGCTCCTCTCTTCCCAGTCTGTCAGTAACGCTCTGTTTACTTCCTGTCTCTATGAAGCCCCTCCTCCTGAAAAGCACACTGTGCTCTGATTGGTCGGCTGGAGCAGTGTGTTGTGATTGGTCGAGCGCTTCGAGTGTGTTTGGGAAATGTCCCGCCCCTTACCATAACCACCAGTTTAACACACTACTAACTAACTCAGCCAGGCCCCGCCCCTTTATTCTGCGTATGAATTATTATAATGAGGAATATTGAGACATGTTCCCGGAAGAAACTCAAGACAGTTCAGAAACACTGATATAGAGAATAACTCAGTTTTTCATCCTCAAACAGCAACATTACACACTAAACACAGATGGAAAACAGCAGAATAGGTCCTTTTCTCTTTAAACCTTCCTTTTAAAGATGTCACTTTCAGTCATTTAGACGTCAACAGGAACAGTGAGCTGTATTCAGCAGTGGGGCGTCTCCAGTGGGACAAGCTTCCAGAACGCAGTGGGCCGACCGGATAACAGGCCCTTTGTTTTCATGGAAGCAGTGAAAATGAGAAAATGGCCCCCATCCCGACACAGGCCCACTCGACGACAATATGTCTCCTGCAGTCCCCCGTTTTATTAGCCAACGAGTTTTCACTGGCAGCATGAAGAGCTGCGTATGAAGAGTCGTATCTCTTTGTTCTAACTGTTTAGTCTGGCACGAACAGAGAAGACCAGACAGTAAACAAACGTGTAGACAAACTCCTTACAAAGCCTTACAGATCAAAAACAAGCATAACATGAAGCAACTCTAGACACTCGTAGACAACGACACATGATTATAACAACAGAAATGCTTAAAATAACTTTACGACTCTCTGGACAAAAGCTTATGGTGAGTAGAAACACAGGAAGAGCGATTTTCTTTCCCAGCCCCCACTCCTTCATTCCCTTCTATAGAAAAGCGGGATCATGGAAACCTGAGCTGCTTCAGTCTGTGGTGTCTGGTTTCTCCCGCAAACTCACCACGAAAGAACGGCTTTTTCACATCCATTCTGATCAAAATCACATCACCATGGAGGAATACGGAGTGAAAATGAACATTTCAAAAATGTACGTATTCCTACTCTTGGAAAAGCAAAGAAAAACTTTGCAGAAACTGTAATAAAAGTTTTGAAGTTCAGGGTCTAAGAAAAAAAACAATACAAAACAACACAAACCGAAGTATTTGTTTCACAAACTCGAATTTCTGAAGTCAAATTAAATTGAATACGTTTTTAATTATTTATTTTCTAAATTAGAATTATATTGTAAATTGTTGATTCTGCAGATGTTTGCTAATGATTAATTATCAAATAGTTCACTAGTAAGTCTTAGATTAATAAAAGTTTGAACTAAACGATACACACAATCCAAACCACTTGCACTTCAACAAAACAACAGACTTTGGCATGTTCATCTAAATACACTGAACAAGAGCACATTCTGTATATCAACCAGCAAATGCAGTGTGAAGGCCGTGAACGGGATCTTGTCATTAGTCACTTCAGAAGACATGCGGGAAACCAAGTGTTAAAGTTAATGAATAGGAAAGGCATTGTTAAGAAAGTGCAACTCTCAGCACTAACTGTGACGGGGGGCCAAAGATGAGGACGAGGATCAAATAGTGTTTGTGTGTCTGAGAGTGAGAGCGTTTCAAGAGTAAATCTATTTAGTCAAAGTTTAAAACAACTAGTGCAGTTAAACTTGAGCACAAGCTAAACAAACAATGTCACAGTGACATTGATTTAAAAACAGGTTTTTTATCACAGGTTCAGTTTAAAGTCTGTTCAGGGAGAACGGCGTCGTCTTAGCGGCCCCTGATTTAATAACAAATGATCATTGCCCCGGAAGTGAATCAATCAAAACTAACTTTAGCTGGAAATAACGTTATTCAGGAGCCGCTATGAAGCCAAAACAATCTCTGTTACCTTAACTTATCTGTTTACCTCTATAAAGCTGCTTTGAAACAATCTACATGGTTAAAAGGGCTATATAAATGAAGATGACTTAAAGAGAATAGCAACTGTTCTGCTTGTTTCCATGTTCATCTGTGTTTAGTGTGTGCTGTTGCGGTTTGATCAGGAAAAGCTCCAGTTCTTCTCTATATCAGTGTTTCTGAACTCCTGAAACGCCTCCATTGTATCTTGAGTTTCTTCCGGGAACACGTCACAATATTCCTCATTATAATAATTCATACGCAGAATAAAGGGGCGGGGCCTGGCTGAGTTAGTTAGTAGTGTGTTAAACTGGTGGTTATGGTAAGGGGCGGGACATTTCCCAAACACACTCGAAGCTCTCGACCAATCACAACACACTGCTCCAGCCGACCAATCAGAGCACAGTGTGCTTTCCAGGAGGAGGGGCTTCATAGAGACAGGAAGTACACAGAGCGTTACTGACAGACTGGGAAGAGAGGAGCCGCAACAATGGAGAATATGAGGAAATAATCAACATTACAGCAGGAAAACCTGTTCTAGTAGAGCCTGAAAACATTGCCATGCTAATTAGCACTTTAATCTCTGCGCTTCTGTTCTCACTGGCTCTTGCACTCGGATCCTAATTTACAGAACAAATTGGTGGTCATAAATCAGTGCGCTGCTCTGCCCAGCAGCAGTGTGGCTTTTCTCTTCTGAACAGCAGCTCTCGTGTCCCAGAATGCCGCTCTTCCCAACGGGTCTGGAATGTGGGGAATGTTGAGCTCTGCCATGAAGGCTCGGCCAGCACTACAAACAGCCCATGTGCTCGTGCTCCACTGCGAGCTCGGAAACGCCAGGAATGCCAGGCCTTCAGCACATTCCCAAGCATTCCCGAAGCTCTTTCTGCAGGAACACTGCCCTAAGTTAAAGGGATGGTTTACCAAAAAATTAAAATCAGCCCATGATTTACTCACCCTCAAGTCATCCTAGGTGTATGACTTTCTTCTTTCAAGCGAATACAGTCAGAGTTATGTTAAAATATGTCCTGGCTCTTCCAAGCTTTATAACGGCAGTTTCTGTTTAAAAGTCCATAAAAGTGCATCTATCCATCATAAAAATGCATCTATCCATCATAAAAATGCATCTATCCAAGCTTAAATTTCAGCAGTCGCATTACTCACATAAGTTGCGCTTAGACTTAAGTCAAATTATTAGTTATTTTACTTTATAGTTTTAAAAATGGATATTTTTCTTACACCAACACATGGCTTCACTTCAGAAGGCCTTTATTAACCACCTGGAGTCTTGTGGAGCACTTTTATGATGGATAGATGCACTTTAATGATGGATAGATGCACTTTAATGATGGATAGATGCACTTTAATGATGGATAAATGCACTTTAATGATGGATAGATGCACTTTAATGATGGATAAATGCACTTTTATGATGGACAGATGCACTTTTATGATGGATAGATGCACTTTAATGATGGATAAATGCACTTTAATGATGGACAGATGCACTTTTATGATGGATAGATGCGCTTTAATGATGGATAGATGCGCTTTAATGATGGATAGATGCGCTTTAATGATGGACAGATGCTTTTATGATGGACAGATGCACTTTTATGATGGACAGATGCTTTTATGATGGACAGATGCTTTTATGATGGACAGATGCTTTTATGATGGACAGATGCACTTTTATGATGGACAGATGCACTTTTATGATGGACAGATGCACTTTTATGATGGATAGATGCACTTTTATGGACTTCAAAACAGAAACAGCCATTCACTGCCACTATAAAGCTTGGAAGAGCCAGGACATTTTTTTTTAATATAACTCTGACTGTATTCGCCTGAAAGAATAAAGTCATATACACCTAGGATGACTTCAGGTTGAGTAAATCATGGGCTAATTTTCATTTATGGGTGAACTATCCCTTTAAACTGGTTTCTAAAAACGACCAACCAGATTTCCATGTTGGTGGCGGCGCACGCACACACACACACACACAAAAAGCATCCAAATTGAGGCGTGAAATTATCGGTTCCACTTACAGCTGTGCGGCGAACAGCCGGCTCATCTTGGCCACATGCTCGCTGTTGCAGTCGATGTCCTGGTCTGATTGGTCCGCGCTGTGTTTCCTCTTGCTGGGGCTGATGGGAGGAGGACCGGTCCGGTGATTGCTGACCGCAGAGGACAGAGACATGGACTGCATTCTGGACTCGCCTCTCAGAGCAGCCTCACCTACAAACACAACACAACTAGCATTAATAACACGGTTACAGTACTCCGTTTACACCGTGTCGCACCACTAGTGGATTTTGCTTTTGTAGGGCGTGTGAGAAGTAGGGCTGCCCTTGACTAAAGTTTTTCTAGCCGAATAGTAGTCGTTCATTTAAGCCATTAATCAACTAATCGGGCGTTTATATTAATTAGCCATAAATCCTAACAATGCGCCTTTAATTGCCTATATAAAATACATAGCCTAATCAGCACACAAATTCAAACAAAGGTTGTCACGGAACACCAGCAAACGTAATGATTATGAATGTGTTGTGGGAAAAAAAACGAATGAGACTGTCTAAACATTTTAATAATGTATTGGTAATGTTTTCTGTGTTTTCAGCTGCAGAGATCAAGTCAACGATGCTGACTTTCATGCGGATAACATAATCGGAAAATATTTATTTTCCATTGGAATCTGTTCATTTAAATGTAAAAATGTCAAGCTTTCTATAGATATATTTCTCATGTCTGTGAGGCAAGTATACGCTGAGTTTTGGTTCATTTATATGATGTGCTCAAGTTCAAGAGCGAATAGAATATTAGAATATTGCTTTATGTATATTTTTTATTTATTTTTATATGCAATCTTGCCTTTCTCGTCGCCTTGGCTTACACGCATGTGAAAATGAAGTGCTTTTGTTTCGTCTGATGAACAAATACAGTTTTTGAATCGTAACACAAATGTGCACGTTATCCACGCTGTATCATAACAATACTGTCAAAAATGGTAAATGTTTATAATTTATCGTATGAAGTAAAAAGCGCCCGTGAAGCGAATAACGCAAATATCTCACCGGATTCGGTGAGCACCGAGCTCGTTGGAATCGTCTAATCTAACTGAAAAGAACGATATAAGCTTCAGAATGTTTAGTGGTGTTTTCACAGAGATATTAGCCGAAAGCCATCGGAAGCGCATCAACCATATTCAGCACAAATAAAATGTTTATTGTAACGTTAGATGTCCCTCTAGTGGACAGAACGTGTAACAACAACCACATGCTATAGGGGCATTGGCGATCCATAAGCCTGTGTAATGTCGTAAATATTAATAATAGGATGAATTTGAGCATTTAACATTTGATTATTGGAATATTAAATAAAATAAGGAATGGAATACGAATAGTGTTATAGAGGAAGATTGACAGCCCTAGTAAGCGCTCTCTCCACAAACACTTGAATATGCACAGAATAATAGTGCACATTTATCTAGATTAACAGAGCGAGTGGACTAGTAAAGTTGCTGCTACTTGCATGTTTCAAGTGATGTGCCATATTTAAAGTCGATAAATGATAGGCTGATGTTTGGGATTCCTGTTGTTAATGAGCTGTCCCTCACAATTTCGTTTCTTTTTCGTTCAAACATTTTTTTTCTTCTTCTACGACTAATAAAATGTTGGTCGACTCTTAGGGGGCAGCACCAGTGAGAAGTGCATTGCAAGACATTGGATGGATTCAGGGTTTACGAGGTAAAAATTCTCTTCTAAATTGTTTGCGGAGTAATATAATTTCCTGCGAAAATGCAATTCATAGCAGTTTAATAACATATGTTTAGGAGATACTAGCATCTGGCATGAGGAAAATAGCAGTAGGTCTTCATCTGATACAAACTGGTGTGCGATTCTGGAGTGTGCCATTGGGCGCTGTGTATATACAGTCAAACCAAAGATCATTCAGACACCATACATAAGTTTTACTAGTGGGTGCACTTTATTCTAGCTGCTATAAAGCCAAAACAATCTCTCTTACTGTAATTTCCTATTATATCTGTAAAGCTGCTTTGAAAATCTATATTGTTAAAAGCGCTATATAAATTAACGTGACGACTTTAAAATCAACTACAAATCACAATAGGAAAAGGATGGAACACAGAAATAAACATATTTGCCTTTTAAAAACAACTTAACATTTAATAAAATGTTACAGATACTTTCAAATATGTTACACACAAGGAGGCGCGCTTGCAAAATGGATATTGTACCATTTCTGTCTTAAAGTTAATTGGAGTAAATACTGTTTAAACAAAGTGCCCATATATCAATATTTGCTGAGAAAAGCCCCCAACGAAGATTATTTAATTGTTGTGACAGACGAGTGGTTTATCAATGGATAAACATGAGTAAACATTAATGGATTCTGTGCTAGTTCCTCACTCACTATACTGCCTGTCTGTTGCTAAAATCACTAAATTAATCCATATTAAATGGACATCTATATTAGCTAAATGTATTATATCAGCCACCAAGCTGCCGACATACAAGTACTGCCCCATTAAAACCCACACCGGTCGACCACTGCATTATATCACACATGAAAGCTTCAGGTCAATATAAGACACTGCTTTGATGTTGATTTTTTAGATCATAAAAACCATCAAATCACACAGAGAAAAGAATCACAGCAATCACCATAAACCCACTCATCATTCTGTCCTTTGACATTGTTCTCTTTTTATTTCAAGAACACTTGACTTGTATCTCCCCTCCATATCAGAGCAGAAAAACATCAGCGATTGATGGACTAAAGTACTTCACAAACTTTAAATTGATACACTGAGGCTGCAGTCTCAATATTTGTACTGTAAATGCATTCAAAAGCTTTGCCTTTATTTGCAATGAAACCGGTAACTGGAGAGCACGACAGGCTTCCTTCTCTGCAGATGAACTGCACTATGGCTGTCAAATAAAAATTAAAATGTTTGTCGAATAAAAAAATAAACTGCACATTCGAATGCAAAAACAGTGCATTTGAATTTTTGGTGTGTCAAAAGACTGTGTGTGACGAGTGTGAATCGACACAATTGACCAAACCTGCACATCGGGATGTAACGGTGTGAAAACATTTCAACAAGTTTAATATTTGGAAACCAACCAATAAAATGTGCAGCTCTATGCATTTTTTTTAAAGCATACACATTAAATTATATGACAGTCGTCGATAGCAACGCATTATAACAGCGCACATCTATCCCCGCGGACGCGCTCTCTCGTTTCATTAAAATGCTATTATAAACGAGGTTAGTGGATAATTCAGCAGCAAATGTTATTATAGTGGGGAAATAAACATTTAGTTTGGAAAAAATAAAATGTAAAATGTTCCACATTGCTCTTTGTATTGTTATAAAAATACACTGATGAAAAACAAATAAATGTATTTACATACAAGTACTATAAAATGAAAATATTTTTATTAGTGCAGCTTTTTCATGAGGCATTTGATAGATGGACAGAACAAGAAAGACCATAAATAATCTTAATCTTTCATTGGGCAAAAGTATTAAAGGCCTAATATATGAAAGGCTTCAATTTAGAGCGCTTGAAGCAACATGTTGAACAATATGTAGATGTAGTGAGTAGAAGTGGGATGTTTCTGAAAGAAAGTGATGTTTAGTGTTCCTGTAGTTCATTACGCTGTGTGTTGAAGAGTGTTTTCTCAGGTTACTGACGCACAAACACAGTTTTATGCACTATTGTAACCTAATTTTGCATTCACATTAAGGACATTATATTTTATTTAAGAACAATTGTTTCTAAAGTTAATGCACTTGAAAAAGTGAATGTCATTTCATTTCAATAAAAGATGCGATGCTTGACTTATATTTGCTTATGTGGGCATTTTTCCTCTAACAGTAAGTATTGCCTTCAGAATTTGAATATTGCTAATATTTAAGTAAGAAATTCGTATTAAGCTTTTCAGCCATTTTTACAGCCCTAATGTGCACTGGAGGATTATAATGCAGAAAACAACAACCGGGATGTGTCTCTCGAAGCGTCATTACTGTAACACTGCTGGAAGATTCCTCTCAATCCACTCAAACGTGAGATACAGCACAGGGGCACTCAGTGCATTTGCAGGCACTGTGTGGGAGTGAGGCCGGAAAATTACAACTGGCACGCTTTCTCCAATGGGACTTTCCACTGGCGATGAGGTTAACTAAGCCCGAGAAACTGTGTTCGAAGCCAGACCTGAATTTCACAGCACTGCACTGCACTGGTGCAGTTATTTACAGAGTGCAATGATAAATACAGATGGTAAAAAATAACCTCTCCCACACTAAAGCCTCATAAAATAAGCCATGCATGCATTAACTCGACTTCAGAGTCAAGTAAACGAAGGATGAAGCTCCGATGGACAAGCTCACGAGGTACTTCCCAAAACAACAGGCCTATTTTCCCGACTGGCATGTTTCGGCTCGTCAGTCCGAGCGCCATGGCAACGGCGCTGACATCATCGATGTTGGCAAGAGCCGGAGCTGCTAATAGAGAAAAGCTTAAGACGAGCGCAAACGATCCCGACACATGATAGCTTACAGTCAAACCAAAAGACATTCAGACACCAGATATAATTTATATATTGTTTTACTAGTGTGTGCAGGACACTATAGTTCATTTCTGTAAATGAGGAGAGCAAAATAAAGTAAACTGTGACATATTATACCCATCATTCTTCAGACAGTGTCTACCAGTAAAACTTTAGGAGCAGAAATGATTCTCCACTTTGAGCTGATCATGTTTTCTTCAGTGTTTTTCTGTAATTAATGCTCTTTTTACACACAGACTGAACAACATGAAGCATTGCTTGGTCACTGGTGGAGCTAAACTGGTATTATCTAATTGTGTAGTTAAATTTACCAGCTGACAGATATTCATCATAATTCATGTGTGAGAGTCTAACAGAAGGACGGACAACACCAGTGAAATATCAACTAATAACTCAAGTTCTGCTCATATTTAATATAACTATAGCCAATAAACTGTGATAATGTGAGAAATGTTGAAGGAGCCTGAATATATTTAGGGTTGACTATCTGTGTGTGTCTCCAGAGATGTGTGTGTGTGTCTCCAGAGATGTGTGTGTGTGTCTCCAGAGATGTGTGTGTGTGTCTCCAGAGATGTGTGTGTGTGTCTCCAGAGATGTGTGTGGATGTGTGTGTGTGTCTCCAGAGATGTGTGTGTGTGTATGTGTGTGGATGTGTGTGTGTGTCTCCAGAGATGTGTGTGTGTGTGTGTGTCTCCAGAGATGTGTGTGTGTGTGTGTGTCTCCAGAGATGTGTGTGTGTGTGTGTGTCTCTCCAGAGATGTGAGTGTGTGTGTGTGTCTCCAGAGATGTGTGTGTGTGTGTGTGTCTCCAGAGATGTGTGTGTGTGTGTGTGTGTCTCCAGAGATGTGTGTGTGTGTGTGTGTGTCTCCAGAGATGTGTGTGTGTGTGTGTGTGTCTCCAGAGATGTGTGTGTGTGTGTGTGTCTCCAGAGATGTGTGTGTGTGTGTGTGTCTCCAGAGATGTGTGTGTGTGTGTGTGTCTCCAGAGATGTGTGTGTGTGTGTGTGTCTCCAGAGATGTGTGTGTGTGTGTGTGTCTCCAGAGATGTGTGTGTGTGTGTGTGTGTCTCCAGAGATGTGTGTGTGCGTGTGTGTGTCTCCAGAGATGTGTGTGTGTGTGTCTCCAGAGATGTGTGTGTGTGTGTGTGTGTCTCCAGAGATGTGTGTGTGTGTCTGTCTCCAGAGATGTGTGTGTGTGTGTCTGTCTCCAGAGATGTGTGTGTGTGTGTCTGTCTCCAGAGATGTGTGTGTGTGTCTGTCTCCAGAGATGTGTGTGTGTGTGTGTCTCCCTCCAGAGATGTGTGTGTGTGTGTGTCTCCAGAGATGTGTGTGTGTGTGTGTCTCCAGAGATGTGTGTGTGTGTGTGTCTCCAGAGATGTGTGTGTGTGTGTGTGTGTCTCCAGAGATGTGTGTGTGTGTGTGTCTCCAGAGATGTGTGTGTGTGTCTGTCTCCAGAGATGTGTGTGTGTGTCTGTCTCCAGAGATGTGTGTGTGTGTCTGTCTCCAGAGATGTGTGTGTGTGTGTCTCCAGAGATGTGTGCTGCACTGGTGCCATTGTGAAAGTTGGTGGCGAATCATTTATCATCGATGAAGAATAGTGTACAGAGACGGGTGTCGAAACACTGAACTACACCGTCGGTTTTCAACAAGCATTAAGTGTTGTCTATTGCACTACTTGAACAAGACTGGAAAATAAATAGTTTTACACACAGATGTGTGCTTTTCAAGAAGCAATAGAGGTCAGAAAGCAGAAGAATCTGGAGGTGGTCCAAAAATTACTTGTCCAAATAGTGCTGGAGTTGCATTTAAACTATCACGCCATGCACTGATAAGTCTGTAGTTATAACAAAAGGGACTGTGTCGATTCTGCACTGCAGACGCACATTTCAGGCACATCAGAACTGAGAAAAATGTAGAGATGCACCGATTACAATTTTCTAGGCCAATTCCGATTTCCATTGAGTTTGACCTTCCAATACCAATTTTAGCCGATTCCGATTTCATTTTTTCTAACCACTTTTTTATTTTCAATAACACAAATATTTATTTTCTATATATATATTTTTTATAAATAAATAATAAAATAATAATACTTTTTTAATGAATAATAAAAACAAGTTTAAATGGGTACATTTTCTATAAATATTTTCTATAAAGAGTCTTTTCTTTTCTGACATAGCCTACTCCAGTTCTTGTCTAAACACTAGACATGCATCAAAATAACGCAGGACAAACTTTTAAAAGGTAGTGTATATTCTATGTGCATATCCATAATTACAAAGTTTAGAAAAAGCTCAGGAAAGTTTGTTCAACCACTTGTAATGCTTGCGATTTGGTGCAAGTGCAAGGAATTAATGCAATCTTTTAATCATTACAAATTTGAGATGATTCATGCACTAAGCAGCTAGCGTTGCTGTTTTTGATAACAAAAAATCAAATGCAACATCAGCAAATCACAGAAGACTCACTGTCTCAGAGGATGTATGAGTTAATAGTACGACCCGACCGATTTATTACGAGCATGTCGCAGATATATCGGTATTGGCGTATATGATGATATGCGGCCGATATGAACTTTTTTTTTTTACAGAACATAAAATGCATAAATTGTGTAACTACGTAGTTTGTCCAGCAGAGTGCGCTCCATTGTTTGCTACTGGCGACCCATGAACCCTTTCACTTCAGTAACGAGGTCTCTTCTTCAGACACGCTGTAAGATGCGCACACATTAGCTTCCACTCCCCTGACAAGGTATGAAACATGGCTAGCTAGCTAATGTAGCAAACGAGTATAAGCTCGTTGTGAGAGTAAAAGACGGGGACATTGTTTAATTACTTTATAGTAGGCTTGCTACGATAGTCGTGTTACCGGTGTTCAGTCTCAACACCGGTTTCATCACTTGCCCATGGCGGCACAGCGGGGAAAAAAAAGTTTCATGCTTTAAAAATATTTAACACAATTAACAATTTTTCTGTCAACCGTTGACTAGCGTTGTATGATCACGCTCTTATTAATGTGAATGCTTTTAAACCATTCAATCGCGACAAGACTAAAGAGACCGCGCTGTAAGTCCTGCCTATTACACACACACATACAGTCACGCACACACACACATACAGTCACGCACACACACACACATACAGTCACGCACACACACACACAGTCACGCACACACACATGCGCGCGCGCACACACATGAGTATCGAGATCTCTTTCGGGCTTGAACAAACCATAACACACATAAATTATGCCAAAATGTCTGTTTCGAGGAGACAGACATTTTTAGTGGTGTCCGAAACCATAGTGGACGTTATTGAGTGCACAGTGCACTTATTCAATCCCACATTGCACTGCATTAACAAGTGTACAGTTTATGTACGCTCAACGGCTGTCTGAATTCGCTCACTCGTTTTCATTCACTCCTTCAAGTGAACAGTATTAGTGGACTAACGTAGGGAATAGGCCTAACTTCGTGAATGTGGGTTTAGGGGGCGATTTCGGATTCAACTCATAGAGGACACTGACAACGCGCGGACAGACGGGACCGAGCAGGTAATATTTTATATGAAAACTTTCAACTTTCAAATTCGGTCAGTCAAAAGAAAATTAAACAATAAATAGGCCTACTGTTTTGTGGCTCTTTAATGTGTCGTGACAGATTGCCTCAGTTAAAGCCAAGTTTAAATCCACAGATGTTAATCTACTTACTCTCCTGACTGCTTTGTCGGACAAAAATGGTGGACTTTGATTGGTCAGATCGCATGTCAATCAAACTCCCTTCCAAGGATGAATTGACGCTAATTTAAAGGTGAAAGTGAAGTGCACATTGCCGCACAAACTTTGTAACGGGCGCTGTGCTACGGTAAACAGCCGTTGCGAAGCGAGCGGCCGCGGCCGGTCTAGACAGTGTTAGCTAGGGGTGTGAACATACACTGGTCTCACGGTTCGGTTACGATTATCATGTCATCGATTCAGTTCAATTCGATATCTCGATGCATTGCGATGCATCGCATCCTCAATTTTCTATTTTACTTCAAAGTGATGCGTGCGCGTGTGTTCGCCTGTTCGGGAAGTCGCAGTGACATTCCAGTTTAAGTTTCAAGGGAGTAACGCCTGTTTATGCCATTAAGAAAATTAAATTCTGTCAAATCAATTTTGTTTGAAAGAAATGTGCATTTAAAAGCAGCGCTCATTCATCGGTGTATAATGTTACCAGATGCGCGCATCAACCGTCGCCGAGTCCGTGTTGAAGGTGACGATCATCCATTTATAATCACGCGTAACAACACAGAATAATTGTAATTTGACCATCGGGTGCGGATGCTTAAACCAGAGAACATTATTAGTGTGGGTGGAGCTCATCTTACTCTAAAGCATTCAGATTCTGCAGGCGTTACAGATCGGGTGAACACGGCTAACGTGGTTTATCAAGTTAGTGGTATTACCTTCTGAATATTCTATTAGTGCGTGACATGAGCGCACACAGCGCGTGCGTGTCTTCTCCAGGTCGTGTTACCAGGTTGTTCATAAAAGCCAAATGTGCCCAGATGTAGGCTTTTAAAGTAGTTGGAGCATGTTTAATCACTCGCGTCTCGCTTCCCTCTGTCAGTGTATGCTACCGCGACAAAGCACACGCGCGATAAATGACGTCAGAAAAGTGTCAGTACATTATAATCGGTTATGGTCTATTACTGAACCGATACCGAATCGTTTTCCTCTGCATCGCGATGCACCGTAGAAACGATTAATTTCAAGGGTTAGCCCATTCTGCCTGTAACTCTATGCTACAACATCAAGCAATATTCCAATAATTGATATAATAACACTTTATATAGAGGCATTTTGCATAATGAGAAGTTTCACGTTCAGTACATTTTGCTGACTACTTATTTAAAATAGTACTCAAGTAAAAGTACTGTACACATGTAGTTAAACATGTTTTCATTATGGTATTATTACTTTTACTTTAGTAAAAAGATCTTGAGTTCTTCCTTCACTGGTAGAGAATAGAGGATTTAATAATAGAAAATAACAAGGTTTTGCCAGTGACACTTTTGATATACTTATTAGTTATTGTTTATATAACGTGACTAAATAAAAAGACAGTCATTAGTGAAGATTATGCAACAGTATTTAGAATATAATATAGAATAGAACATGCAATGCAAACTAGTTTGGTTACAGCTCAATGTATCATTCTCATTATAATCTATCATTCTATCTATCTATCTATTATAATTCTATCACTTTTGACTGGTACTGTACTAATATACACGTAAATATTGCTACTGTATTATATAACATAAAATATCAGCCGATATATCAATATCGGGATTTTTTTCCTCACCAATATCGGCATCGGCCCCCAAAAAGCCCTATCGGTCGGGCTCCAATTAACAGACTTGCTCCGTTAGTGAAAAGCGCCACTGAAATCAAAGTTTGTCTGTCGAAATACTAATTCACCGTTCTTCCTCTGGGAAAGCCTGATTTCCTCTTCGCAAAACTCCTGAGGTGCCAACACAACACGCAGACACCTTTCACATGCTAACGCCTGGAGAAAATAGGGAAACTGGATAAAGCTGCTTTCAACCAACTTGTTGAATTTCACACTTCAGTGAGTATTTTCTGAGACGACCCAGATAAAACCTTCTCTGGAACTGCAGGAGCCATAAAAGATGCCTATCAGTGTTAGAGGAGATGAAGCCAATGTTTGATCTATTGAAAGACTGTCATTATGAGCGCAAGTGATCAAAGTCTAGCTCTACTACTGGAGACTTCAAACGGCAAGCCAGAGAATGAGATTGTTTTACAGATGTGGGCCAAACCCTTCCACACTCAGGCCTCGTCCACACTAATACGGTTTCGTTTGAAAAAAACATATTTCTCTCTCCGTTTTGGCCTTTCATCCACGCCGAGACGGAGTTTTTATTAATGAAACCGAAGCTTTTTGAAAACACTCTTTAAAGTGGATACATTTGAAAATGATGTTTTCACGCTGTAGCGTGGGACTGACGTAAGTTTAGTCATGTGACGCATGTTGTACCAATAGATATTGATGTTTATAGCGGTATTGTGCCTGTTATCTGCTATTCACTGTTATTAAAATATGTTACTTCACACACTCTTTATATCACAGTCCTGCAAACATGACAGAACACACTCACATCTGCTGTCCTGCGGTGAAACATGAGCAGTTTTAGCGTTTTACACCAAACATATAATAGTGAGTGAGAGCGACCTGGACCATCAGTGAATGCAGAGATATTCTGCTGAATAACACGATCCTGCCAGAAGAATTATGATAACTGCATTATTCATTTCTCCGTCTGGATCATCTCAGTGAGGGTTTGTGAGGGTTTACGCATGCGCAGCAAAGGTGAATTTAGCGTTTTCAGGCGTTTCAGTGTGAATGAAAAACGCTAGTGTGGACGGAGAGAAATTTAAAATCCGGATTAATGTAGACATAGCCTCTCACACATTTTCAGAAGACAAAAAGACGACAACATCCAATGCAAATGACACTTTGGCTCCGGATCATAGTCAGAGTTTCACCCCTGGCTCACGGCTCTGCTTCTAACACACACACACGCAAGCTCAGCAAGCCACAGCTGCAACATGGAAAAGGCCAAGCGTTCCTCCTGAACACGTCTGATATCTGTGATCCAGGGAAAACATGCTCTTCAAGTCAAACAAAGCATCCATACACACACACACACACACACACAAAATACACACAGCTGTTCAAAAGTTTGGGATTGGTACATTTTTTTTTTTAATCTCTCTTCTGCTCACCAAGGCTGCATTTATTTGATTCAAAATATATATTTTTTAAAACAGTATTAATATTAATTTCAATTTGAAATAACTGTTTTCTATGTGAATATATATTAGAGTGCAATTTATTCTTGTGATCAAAGCTGAATTTTCAGCATCATTACTCCAGTCTTCAGTGTCACATGAACCAGAATCAATTGTCGTTGAAGAGAGAATCGCGATGCATTTGAGAATCAATTTGTTTTCTCCCACCCCTAATTGTTCAGTTCAGCTTGTCAATGGAAAACATTTCTGCTCTCACATTTTTAAGTGAATATTGTGTTCATTTAATTTCCACAAGGCGACTATTCCATTGACTTGGAATAATCTTCCCAGCTCCTAGTAAGAGTCCTCAAGATCATCTTTGGTGTGAAGAACAATGAACATAAAGATAAGAAAGCTTGTCTGTGACCTTTGAATGGCTGCGTCGTTCAATCAATTCTAGATAAAGCGTGAAAGCAAAGTTCAGCAAAGCCATGTCTCTCCAGAGCTGCACGTTTCGACTCGGCAGAGACAAAAAGTGATGCAGAAACAGAGCTATTTCCAGGGACGATGCTGTAATAGATTAGCCATGTGCTCAGGACATTCTCTGGCACACATTATAAATAGCTGAAGCGCCAGCCATGCAACAGTGAGCAAAAACCGGCTGTGATTGTGTATTTCCATCCGCTGTCACTGGGTCATGTGACCGGCTGCCCGAGCCGAGGGCATTAAAGCGGGTCAGAGCAGATTCTCAGAACCGAAGCCCGTGGAGAGACACGGCGGTCACAACAACCGCTCAGTTGCTGCTGGAGTTTTTCCACTTAATGTTTTGAAGTGTTATCTGGAAACAAAGGAGAAACGCTTTTGCCTTCAACAAATAACAATAGCAGAATTACTTGTTACAGTACGAGTTACAGACAGGCCCTCACCACAAGTTACAAACGCTGTTTAGCTTTAAGCAAAATGTTGAATACCTTTAAGTAGGGCTGGGCAAAAAAAAGTGATTTTTTCGATAATTCGTTGTTTTTTATGTGGCCGATTCAAAATTGATTCTCAAAGGCCACGAATCGATTTTCTTCCATATTGATTTATCCATCACCCAAAAGTCAGTATTGGTTTTCCTGCACTGTTCATAGGCTTGCATGTTACAGCTAATGCTGAGAGATTTTATTTGCGTAACAGATCCTGATTGAAATGACTCCTCCAATTTTCAGCATCAATTTTTCATCTTTCATTAATCATTAAAATAGTTTAATATTATAGGTTTGTGGCTCTTGATTTTTCTTTTTAATTAACCACTTGTAAACTTATGTTGACTTATTTTTTCATAAATATAGGATTTGTATTAAATCTATATTTATTGAGTGGAAACTGGAATCGCAAATCAGAACATCTGAATCGATACCCATATTTTAACAATTCAGAAAACATGAAGAGTCTCCGTTATTCTCTAAAAAATCCGTTATTCTCTAAAAAATCTCTTAAATTACTTTTTGGAATTAGCAATTGAGGCTTGGGGTGAGATGGGTAACCAATTATTTCTGGTCACAAGAAACGTGTTAAAGGATAAAAACCTGACAAATGTTTAAAAAATATATCTGGTAATTGTTTTATTAGCGGAATAATTGACACGCGCAGTTTAATTATTCGAAAAATATTGCACACCCTGAGTGTATGTTATCGCATTGGACTGAAACTTAGTGACTTTGTTCACAAAGGGTATAACTACTTCTCCAATGTTTTTTGACAATTTTCTCTTTTTAAGGGGGTTTCACCACAAGTGTGACTCTGTGCCATTTTTTACTAAATAAAAGTTTTTCAAAACAAACTTCCTGGTGATATTGTACAAGATTGGGTGATATAGCATAACAAGTGATTTATAAGCTATGTTTTACAGGCCGGTCATTGTTGACTGGGAACATCACAAGTGTTATAGGGTTTTGAACACAACAAAAGTTAATATATTTCAAGCAAACTTGAAGAACGCTTTGTAAAGCAACTATATATCAATCAACTTATTTATATAGCACAATAAAAGCAACAGTAGTTGGCCATTGCGCTGTACAACAGGATAAATATTTCTTTAATTTTTTTTAAAAACTGCCAAACAAATGATAAAGGGAGTTTACATTGAAAAAAAACAATTAGAAAATTCAACATTAAAACTAATACGGTGTTTGAAGCCAAAACGCTGCATGAGCATTGAAGACCAATTATGCTGATGTCAATCACTCTGAAACCCTTCTAGATGGAAAACATGAAAACGGGCAGTATTTCGCCAATAAACAACCTGTATCATATTACAGAACAAACTGTTAGTAATACTTTATTTTGCAGTGTCCTATATTACTATAGTAATAACAGTAAATTATGCATAATTACATGCAACTGACCCTCAACCAAATCCTAACCAAGACTGGCTGCACGATATTGGGAAAATATGCAATGTGCGATATTGTTGTTGAGTATTGCGATAACGATATTTCTTGCGATATAAAATCTCCCAAGAGAAATGCTATTTTTATTAAGCTTAAAAAAAAAATAAAAAAAAACATTTATAGGCTATGTAATGTTCATACTAAAATTAACAGGTAGGCTAAAATATATTCTAATCTTCAGAAGAATATCTCAGGGGTTTTTTCTCTCTCTTTTCAGAAGGACTTACACTTGCAAAACTTTGATCAATGTTGTCTGAGAGTTACTTGGCATTTCGTTATCAGTTTTGGTAGATGTGGGCTTACACTTTTTGAAGTCTTCATTATAGTTCCATGAGGCTGCGTTTCAGATGACTGTGGAGATAGTTTCCTCTCGACGTGGCCACAATTTTTCCGCACGGCTTGTGACATCGTCACTAATGTTCACATATCGCGTTTTTTGCGCGTGCAAATTCGTTATTTCAAATGCAGGCACGCGGCAACCACACTCAAAATGGAAGCACATTTTTCCAGGCCTATGCCGCGATAAGATGAGAACATCTCAACTTTTCAGAATGCCGCAAGCTCACCGCAGGTCATGAGACAAAAAAACAATCAGCTTCGGCCTTTCCGTAAAAACATTGAAAGCTCGGCCATAACAGCTGATCATCGCCGTACAGGGTGGGTTTTATTTCTCATCTCCATAAATATATCTAGAAGTAAAGCTAATACAAGCGCTAGAAATCAATTCTTCCTTTGTTGATACTTATTCGTCATCATGGAAAGCCCTCAGCGCAGTTCACGGTTGCACAGCAACGACAGACGCAAGCGCTTGTGGAAAGGAGATATAGAGGAGCGACCGCACTTTCCAGCCGTTTTTAGACGCAATATGTGAGCGGCCCCTTACACAGTACCTGCATTTGTGACACTTCTTCTCTATTGAAGCCAAAATATTGCCATCATTCAGAAGTACAGGCCAATCAGGATGATCAGGATGTTCTCGCGCGCTACACGGTTGGAGCAGCACAGTATATGTTCTGTCTCGCATGCGCGCTCTTGCTCGCTCACTCCGGGAGACTTGGGATGTCTGAAAATAAAGTAATTTATCGCACCTCTCTGCGATACGGATATCGCATTTACTATTATTGCGATGACGATAATTTTTCGATATATTGTGCAGCCGTTTTATCGTGGATAAAACAAATATTCTCTGTTGATGTAATAGATATGAAAAGAGAGAGATGTCAGTCATTCTCATCTCAGCTCATTATCTTTTAATCATGTGACCACGCCCACGGAGAGCGCGCGCTATTCAAACGCAAATGATACATGCAAACATGTGAACGCACACACGAGCTCGATAAAATACACCAAGTTTAAGCAGATTCATGTACTATGTCGTCTTGAGGCTGTGAGGAATAATCCTGGGAAATTTACCTCAGAAGTGCTGGTTTAGATTCACTGAGGAGCAACGGATCCAGCCAGGATTGTCATTATTGATATGGAATAGTGTCTGTAAACTGCAAAAAGACTGTTTATATATGAATCGCGTGTCTGTGTGTGAATGAATGAACAGCATAGATGCGCACTGTTGTTTACTATGTTACAGATGAAATATGAAAGACAACATTTCGTTGACTAGTTTTGGATAGATTCTAAAGTTTTTACTGTAAAATAGACATCAAATAAGCTTTTAGCCAGTTTCTGCTCATAGTACGTTTTGTCAAAAATAAACTCATCGCCTAAGATGTAATTATAGTGTCTGTTCCAATGTAGGCTGTATCAAACTAATGAATCCTTAACTTGTACGATAAATTGTATACTTAAAAAAAGAAAGATTACACTTGAAATATTGTTAAAATTGTAATTGTTGTTGATTTACATAATTAACACTTTTTAATAAAATAGCAAAAAAAAATTACATGGTAGATCTTACCATCTTAATCTTAATAGGTCAATATAAGCCTTCTCATTATATTATTTATTACTGTTTTTTATTAGTGACATTTGGGGAGAGGACATATTCCAAAACTTTCTGAAAATACAGTATGACAATTAACTGCATAGTCACTAGAAATGTTTACCTTGGATATTATACAAATTTGCATGTATAAAAAAATTTGTGGGGTAAAAAAAAAGTCAAGATGTTTCCAACTCTTCCAACTTTGAAACAATTCTCTAGAATGGCCCATATAGCCTATTTGAACAGGATTTGTTTCCACGTATGACTATGTACTAAAAATGTGTATGTATGTGTATATATAAAAAAAAATTATTATTATTATTGTCCTCGCATTATTTCTTGTGTGACACACCTGAATGAAAGGCTCATTATGCGGCTCATTGTCTTCTCAGGTGTGAATCACATTATTCACGCCCTCACACATGCCTTTCCAAACAAAAAGTTTTACAAGATTGAAATCAATGTGTCGTTTTATGTGAATGATTAGGCAGGATGATTTTCAGATTATTTTGAAGCAAAAACTCTAGGCGACAACATCCATTAGACAAAAGTCTTGAGGACACATTTTTAGTATGTGTTTTGTGGCCTTATTTCAGAAACATTATTCTCTCAAAAATACAAACATGTACATACAGGTTGCTCACATATTATGGTAGCCCTGTTTGTGGTGAATAGAGTGTAATTACATCTTTGCCAGTAATATATTTATGAGCAACTGAAAAAAGCACAAATGTCAGGGCATGTCAAAACATCTCAAGGACCCCAAAAACCCCTTAGACCCCAGAGGGTTCAAATAAAGTGTAACCACACTGTAAATAAAGCAGGGTTCAACATTAACGCTTGTCAGGGACAAGTGGATTTTTTTCAGGGGACAAGTAGCCTGATTAAAACGTCAAAAACAAAAAATAACTAGGAAATAAATTACCAAAATGTGAGAATGATTCTGCATTAATTTAGTGCAAGTAGCAATTGCTAATGAATACAAAATATAGCCTAATGATATAGTGACGGTAACAAGGTTGTGCTCTTGAGGCTCGCGCAGCTTCATGAGGAGAAGTGGAAACAAGTGAGCGCCAAAAAAAATATTTAAAAAGTTTTTATATTTATTAAGCAATATCACACAACCAAGAAAGCTGAATATCATCACAATTGAAAATTTGACACTGATTTCATATGAAAGTTCAATAAACAAGTAATTCATATTAAGTCACTTACATTTAAGACGTGATATTGAATGTTTATGTTCCATTTCAGTGGCGAAAATAGTTCCAAACAAAGATCCCAGCAGAACCATAACGCACCTTACAGCAACACTTAAACGTGTTTTCATTACGGAATGATTCAGCATTTTGAACGAATTGGTTGAGTCAAAGATTCAATGACTCATTCATAAAAAAAACACCTCATTCCTAATCGAATAAGCCGTTTAGATGAATGACTCAATGACTCGCTCGCCTGCCGCCACCTACTGGCGGTTTAGTTTCGTGTTTAAAAGTATCAAAAGTAATGTTTCTTATTTGCAAGAATTTTATTTTATTTTAAGAATTTATATTTTTTATTTTATTTTCAAAAAATATTTAGAACAATCTCATAACATTATTTAATGCTGTTGTAATTTTTCAGTGTGCAGTATTTAGGCCCTAATTTGATTGGTAACAGCCCTATAGTGTCCTATCATTCTAATTTAATTTATTGATCAAATTTAAGAATTTAAAATGAAAGAAGAAGCATAGTCTATATTTAAAATGATTAGGGAAAAATGTCCTTAATAAAGATTAAAATATCATAAAAATGCAGATTTAAAAGTTTCAAAGCTGACTGAACACTGATAAGAATATTGCAACACAAAACAAATATTTTATATTTATATATTAGATATATTTGAAGTATTTTTTCTACATTGACCGATGAAGGACAATCATATGAAAAGGCTTAATGTCAAGCCCTGAATAAGTAATTGTCTTTTATTTGTTGTATATTTGCAGGGTCGTAAATCTCAAGCCCATCAGATGAAAAGAGCCATTGGTAGATCATGTCCGGGCGAGTAAACGAGGCCTAGATCACATTTCTACTCTCTTGACATGTGATGGTGGACAACAGCAGGCTAGTGTAGAGATCCACGCTCAATTTACCTGCTTTTCTACTCAATCCACAGCTCTATTCAACCATATGGCCTCACATGTTACTCAAGATAAACCAAACACAATGTACCACAATATTGGGTGAGTAGTGGCATGAGTAAATGCTCTGGATTGCAGAACATGTAGCAAAGGAATCTGCATACTAAACATTTCTCATGCACACTTCAAATAATAATACAGTTCTGGTCAGTTAATATTACAGGTCCTTAATAATTACATGTCCTTAATAACCATTTGACACAATTTACTTGCATACTTGCTGTGTTATAATTACTTGTAAAGTACTTGAATTTACACCAACCATTACCCTTACACCTAACACTAACTTTACTCCTCAACCAAACCAAAGTTACACCTTTAATTGACAATTTTTTCCAGAGCAACATGTAGTTACACAGTAAATATAATCCATAGTATTGTAAGTATTTAATGTTAGTACATAAAGGCAACCTGAGGTAAAGTGACCAAAATTCAGCTTATAATATTAAAAAAAACAATTCTGAGCCAATTCTTGACACGTTCTGCGCTTTACTACTCTAAAAAAAAGTGGCAAAAAGGCTGAAATATAAACATTGATATATAAAAAGCATTCATGAATAAGTGTTTATATTTGGTTCTGTAATGTGTTTCCATTTCTTTCAACAATTTTAAACACTTTTTTGACCTTCACTAGCCTAAAATTGACTCATTTTAAATATTGCAAATATTCCATGCATTCACTTGTTGAAAATGAGCACTTAGAAACGGTGCATAATTACAGCTAAATGCTGTTTTCGACATGACGTCAAATAAGTTACTTTGGGGAAGTTGTCAACACGTCTGTTGTTGTTATTATTGTTTTTACGTGATGCAAAAAAACCTTTCCCCATGAACAAACGAATACATCAGTCATTCTTCTTAAACCTGACCCTTTTTTTCGCTTAAAAGCTCAAATCTAAGCATCGTAAATGTCGCGTGAAATAGAGAAAACAGCGCGCTCGCGAAAGTCTAGCGAGACTCGGTGACGTCACGGGCGTCCGTTATTTTCACTGAAAAACACTTCATTTCATTAACCAAGAGTCAGAAAGCAGTAAATGTTTTAAATCTTACCTTCGTAGCACAGGATGCCAATGTTGTTGTTCATTTTGTCAAAGTACTGGTTCAACAGGTCCATTTCGGTAAAAAGCATTTATGGACTTTTAGTCGCAGAAAAACAGCTTCTCTTTTTCTCTCGTCAGGAGCGCGAGTAAAGGCCCAGCCTTTAACTTCAAACAGAGCGAAAATAACTAGTATAACCCGACCTGGTTAAGTACCTAACGAGTAGAAGTACTCTAACGCGAGTTTAAAGAAACTCTAAGAAGTTTTAGCGTATAAAAAGAGTTGTATTTAAGGACAAAGGGGTCGCGCCAGTTCTCCTCACAGCCCGCTGTAAGTCGACTGACACGCGCAGCCTTTGAGTCCTCCTCACGCTCGCCAAATCTCGCGAGAGTTCCCCCCTCCCAAACGCATGGGAATCAGGAGAAGAAATGTACAAAACAAAGAAAAGTTACTATGGAAAGTCATTTTTAACATAAAGTAACTATTCACCATGGGACTCTTGAGTTACAAATGTACCTTGTAAGATTTGTTTTTAATAGCCAAATGTATCAATCATTAATGAAATTGTTATTATTGTAATCATTCTTGTAAATTGATAGTACGCACTAGTCTACAAGTAGCTATAAGAATATAGGTACTAATAATCTACAAATAGTTACTTGTAGTCTACTAAGGAATAAAATAAAACAACATGCACAGGAAAAAATATCTCCAGATCCTTTCCTTATTTCATTTTTTTAACAACTAAACTCTTTATGGATCCACTTCTGTATTAAATCTTAAAATGAACAATATTGTCATTTTTATGCAATGATCAATATGCTATCAGCCCAATAAAAGTCACTTACTATAAAAAGTATAGAATATTCACAAGACAGAACCCAAATTTGGATACATGCTTTAATCTCGGCTCCTAAACTCAACATGAGAGCCGATGTGATTTATGACACTGCCCTCTGCTGGTGTCTCATATCATCTGCAGAAACAACAGATAAACTCACTGATGAATTACAAATGTTATCAGAATAATAACCATGTTAAAAATCCGACACTGGGCTCATATTTCTAAATATAATATCTAAAAGGATATTGAGATACGTAATAGTTCTTGAGTTGTACTTCATTGGCATATACTAATGTAACAAGTGTTGCTAAAGTCCACAGATTTAAAGTCCCCCTGTGGGGAAATCCAGCTTTTAATGTTGTTTATGTGTCTATGTGGTGTTTTTAATATGCTTTAAGACACACATGTGTAAGTTCATAAGTCGACAGCATTGCTGAGTATTTTCTGCTTAAAACTGCAGTGAACCAAAGACAGTCTCAAAAACACGCTTTGAAATCGCTGGTGTTTCTGACGTCACAAACGACCTTGTAACCAATCAGATCAACGTGTGCTCGTCAACCAGTGGATCTCTGAGTGAGGGAGGAAAAAAAGGTGTTTTTATGGAATTCATTGATTTGTCTTTCCAATTATTAAAATTTTATTAAACGATTGAAATTGAATCCAGAAAATGAAAATGGAAAACACAGAATTTGGTAAAAAAAAAAAATTGTATTTCATAGGGTTATAATTCTGATATCATTCAGTCACCATCATACAATAGTGAGAAACAGACTGTAAATCATTATTTGCTAAAAGCTTGACCAGCTCAACATCAACATTGTTACTGACCCGAATCAACACTGAACTGAACTGAATCAACACTGAACTGAATCAACACTGAACTTAACCACTGAACTGAATCAACACTGAACTGAACTGAATCAACACTGAACTTAACCACTGAACTGAATCAACACTGAACTGAACCACTGACCTGAATCAACACTGAACTGAACCACTGAACTGAATCAACACTGAACTGAACCACTGACCTGAATCAATACTGAACTGAACCACTGACCTGAATCAATACTGAACTGAACCACTGACCTGAATCAATACTGAACTGAACCAGTGAACTGAACTGAATCAACACTGAACTGAATCAACACTGAACCAGTGAACTGAACTGAATCAACACTGAACTGAACTGAATCAACACTGAACTGAACCACTGAACTGAATCAACACTGAACTGAACCACTGAACTGAACCACTGACCTGAATCAACACTGAACTGAACTGAATCAACACTGAACTGAACCACTGACCTGAATCAACACTGAACTGAACCAGTGAACTGAACTGAATCAACACTGAACTGAATCAACACTGAACCAGTGAACTGAACTGAATCAACACTGAACTGAACTGAATCAACACTGAACTGAACCACTGAACTGAATCAACACTGAACTGAACCACTGAACTGAACCACTGACCTGAATCAACACTGAACTGAACTGAATCAACACTGAACTGACCTGAACTGAATCAACACTGAACTGAACCACTGAACTGAACCACTGAACTGAACCACTGAACTGAATCAACACTGAACTGAACTGAACTGAATCAACACTGAACTTAACCACTGACCTGAATCAACACTGAACTGAACCACTGACCTGAATCAACAATGAACTGAACCACTGACCTGAATCAACACTGAACTGAACCACTGACCTGAATCAACACTGAACTGAACCACTGAACTGAATCAACACTGAACTGAACCACTGACCTGAATCAATACTGAACTGAACCACTGACCTGAATCAATACTGAACTGAACCACTGACCTGAACTGACCTGAATCAACACTGAACTGAACCACTGACCTGAATCAACACTGAACTGAACCAGTGAACTGAACTGAATCAACACTGAACTGAATCAACACTGAACCAGTGAACTGAACTGAATCAACACTGAACTAAACCACTGAACTGAATCAACACTGAACTAAACCACTGAACTGAGTCAACACTGAACTAAACCACTGAACTGAGTCAACACTGAAATAAACCACTGAACTGAATCAACACTGAACTAAACCACTGAACTGAATCAACACTGAACTGAACTAAACCACTGAACTGAATCAACACTGAACTGAACCACTGAACTGAACCACTGAACTGAAACAACACTAAACTGAACTGAACCACTGAACTGAATCAACACTGAACTGAACCACTTAACTGAGTCAACACTGAACTGAATCACTGAACTGAATCAACACTGAACTAAACCACTGAACTGAATCAACACTGAACTAAACCACTGAACTGAATCAACACTGAACTAAACCACTGAACTGAATCAACACTGAACTGAACCACTGAACTGAATCAACCCTAAACTGAACCACTGAACTGAATCAACACTAAACTGAACTGAACCACTGAACTGAATCAACACTGAACTGAACCACTTAACTTAATCAACACTGAACTGAATCACTGAACTGAATCAACACTGAACGGAACCACTGAACTGAATCAACACTGAACTGAACTGAATCACTGAACTGAATCAACACTGAACTGAACTGAATCACTGAACTGAATCAACACTGAACTGAACTGAATCACTGAACTGAATCAACACTGAACTGAATAATGACACCGTTGTCTTTTCAGAGCTACTTTACAGAGTATTTGAACGTGTCTCATATTTGATGAAGTTTGCATCATTGATGAATCAACAATGAACTGAACCACTGACCTGAATCAACACTGAACTGAACCACTGACCTGAATCAACACTGAACTGAACCACTGAACTGAATCAACACTGAACTGAACCACTGACCTGAATCAATACTGAACTGAACCACTGACCTGAACTGACCTGAATCAACACTGAACTGAACCACTGACCTGAATCAACACTGAACTGAACCAGTGAACTGAACTGAATCAACACTGAACTGAATCAACACTGAACCAGTGAACTGAACTGAATCAACACTGAACTAAACCACTGAACTGAATCAACACTGAACTAAACCACTGAACTGAGTCAACACTGAACTAAACCACTGAACTGAGTCAACACTGAAATAAACCACTGAACTGAATCAACACTGAACTAAACCACTGAACTGAATCAACACTGAACTGAACTAAACCACTGAACTGAATCAACACTGAACTGAACCACTGAACTGAACCACTGAACTGAAACAACACTAAACTGAACTGAACCACTGAACTGAATCAACACTGAACTGAACCACTTAACTTAATCAACACTGAACTGAATCACTGAACTGAATCAACACTGAACTAAACCACTGAACTGAATCAACACTGAACTAAACCACTGAACTGAATCAACACTGAACTGAACTAAACCACTGAACTGAATCAACACTGAACTGAATCAACCCTAAACTGAACCACTGAACTGAATCAACACTAAACTGAACTGAACCACTGAACTGAATCAACACTGAACTGAACCACTTAACTTAATCAACACTGAACTGAATCACTGAACTGAATCAACACTGAACTGAACCACTGAACTGAATCAACACTGAACTGAACTGAATCACTGAACTGAATCAACACTGAACTGAACTGAATCACTGAACTGAATCAACACTGAACTGAACTGAATCACTGAACTGAATCAACACTGAACTGAATAATGACACCGTTGTCTTTTCAGAGCTACTTTACAGAGTATTTGAACGTGTCTCATATTTGATGAAGTTTGCATCATTGATTCTGTTATTTTCCTGTTGATCCCTGTGAAGCTATATATTGTATAAATGAATAATGAAATAAAGCTTGAGATTCACGAGAGAAGAAGCGGCGTTCATTACATGTGTGTCAGTTTGTTCTTTTTCGGCTGATTCAGTTCACAAAACTAAATGGTGTGTTCTTTGAATCGGAGTGATCAGGTTCTCAAGGAACGAACTGATTCAATGATTCGTTCTCAGCAGTCGATCCTTCACTGAGAGGAAAACTTTTACTGAATAACATCACAAGCACAACCCCCGTTCTGGTACTTATAAGGTGCTTTTGAAGCCTGAACGCCTCCACATGAGGACGACTCTGGATTGCTCTGGTTGTGTAAAAGAAGCAGCCTCTGAGTATGAACACTACACCGCAGGAACATGATCCTCCTGAGATCGAGGCTGGCCACGTGAGCGTTTCACAGAGTTCGTCCTGTTCCAGCCACTATCCCACAAAACCGCCGGAAAAGCTTTAGTAACAGAATACACCGCACATTTCTATGGAACCTTGTTTCCGCCACAGAATAAAAAGTTGCGATTGTCTTTTAAAATGTTTTATCTCAGAATTGCGTGATATAAAGTCAGAATTGTGAGATATAAAGTCAGAATTGCGAGATATAAAGTCAGAATTGTGATATAAAGTAAGAATTGTGTGTTATAAAGTCAGAATTGTGATATAAAGTCAGAATTGTGATATAAAGTCAGAATTGTGTGAAATAAAGTCAGAATTGTGTGATATATAGTCAGAATTGTGTGAAATAAAGTCAGGATTGTGTGATATAAAGTCAGAATTGTGTGTTATAAAGTCAGAATTGTGATATAAAGTCAGAATTGTGTGTTATAAAGTCAGAATTGTGATATAAAGTCAGAGTTGCGAGATATAAAGTCAGAATTGTGTGATATAAAGTCAGAATTGTGATATAAAGTCAGAATTGTGTGATATAAAGTCAGAATTGTGTGAAATAAAGTCAGAATTGTGTGAAATATAGTCAGAATTGTGTGATATAAAGTCAGAATTGTGTGATATAAAGTCAGAATTGTGTGTTATAAAGTCAGAATTGTGATATAAAGTCAGAATTGTGTGTTATAAAGTCAGAATTGTGATATAAAGTCAGAATTGTGTGTTATAAAGTCAGAATTGTGATATAAAGTCAGAATTGTGTGATATAAAGTCAGAATTGTGAGATATAAAGTCAGAATTGCGAGATATAAAGTCAGAATTGTGTGTTATAAAGTCAGAATTGTGATATAAAGTCAGAATTGTGTGTTATAAAGTCAGAATTGCGAGATATAAAGTCAGAATTGTGATATAAAGTCAGAATTGTGTGATATAAAGTCAGAATTGTGATATAAAGTCAGAATTGTGTGTTATAAAGTCAGAATTGTGATATAAAGTCAGAATTGTGTGTTATAAAGTCAGAATTGCGAGATATAAAGTCAGAATTGTGATATAAAGTCAGAATTGTGTGTTATAAAGTCAGAATTGTGATATAAAGTCAGAATTGTGTGTTATAAAGTCAGAATTGCGAGATATAAAGTCAGAATTGTGATATAAAGTCAGAATTGTGTGATATAAAGTCAGAATTGTGTGAAATAAAGTCAGAATTGTGTGTTATAAAGTCAGAATTGTGATATAAAGTCAGAATTGTGTGTTATAAAGTCAGAATTGTGTGTTATAAAGTCAGAATTGTGATATAAAGTCAGAATTGTGTGATATAAAGTCAGAGTTGCGAGATATAAAGTCAGAATTGTGTGATATAAAGTCAGAATTGTGATATAAAGTCAGAATTGTGTGATATAAAGTCAGAATTGTGTGAAATAAAGTCAGAATTGTGTGAAATATAGTCAGAATTGTGTGAAATAAAGTCAGGATTGTGTGATATAAAGTCAGAATTGTGTGTTATAAAGTCAGAATTGTGATATAAAGTCAGAATTGTGTGTTATAAAGTCAGAGTTGCGAGATATAAAGTCAGAATTGCGAGATATAAAGTCAGAATTGTGTGATATAAAGTCAGAATTGTGATATAAAGTCAGAATTGTGTGATATAAAGTCAGAATTGTGTGAAATAAAGTCAGAATTGTGTGAAATATAGTCAGAATTGTGTGAAATAAAGTCAGGATTGTGTGATATAAAGTCAGAATTGTGTGTTATAAAGTCAGAATTGCGAGATATAAAGTCAGAATTGTGATATAAAGTCAGAATTGTGTGTTATAAAGTCAGAATTGTGATATAAAGTCAGAATTGTGTGTTATAAAGTCAGAATTGCGAGATATAAAGTCAGAATTGTGATATAAAGTCAGAATTGTGTGAAATAAAGTCAGAATTGTGTGTTATAAAGTCAGAATTGTGATATAAAGTCAGAATTGTGTGATATAAAGTCAGAATTGTGTGTTATAAAGTCAGAATTGTGATATAAAGTCAGAATTGTGTGATATAAAGTCAGAGTTGCGAGATATAAAGTCAGAATTGTGTGATATAAAGTCAGAATTGTGATATAAAGTCAGAATTGTGTGATATAAAGTCAGAATTGTGTGAAATAAAGTCAGAATTGTGTGAAATATAGTCAGAATTGTGTGAAATAAAGTCAGGATTGTGTGATATAAAGTCAGAATTGTGTGTTATAAAGTCAGAATTGTGATATAAAGTCAGAATTGTGTGTTATAAAGTCAGAGTTGCGAGATATAAAGTCAGAATTGCGAGATATAAAGTCAGAATTGTGTGATATAAAGTCAGAATTGTGATATAAAGTCAGAATTGTGTGATATAAAGTCAGAATTGTGTGAAATAAAGTCAGAATTGTGTGAAATATAGTCAGAATTGTGTGAAATAAAGTCAGGATTGTGTGTTATAAAGTCAGAATTGTGATATAAAGTCAGAATTGTGTGATATAAAGTCAGAGTTGCGAGATATAAAGTCAGAATTGCGAGATATAAAGTCAGAATTGTGATATAAAGTCAGAATTGTGTGAAATAAAGTCAGAATTGTGTGAAATATAGTCAGAATTGTGTGATTATAGTCAGAATTGTGTGATATAAAGTCAGAATTGTGTGATATAAAGTCAGGATTGCGTGATAAAGTCAGAATTGTGTGATATAAAGTCAGAATTGTGTGATATAAAGTCAGGATTGCGTGGATAAGTCAGAATTGTGTGATATAAAGTCAGAATTGTGTGAAAATAAGTCAGAATTGTGTGTGATATAAAGTCCAGAATTGTGTGAAATATAGTCAGAATTGTGTGATATACAGTCAAAATTGTTATAAAGTCAGAATTGTGTGTTATAAAGTCAGAATTGTGTGTAAAAGTCTGGAATTATGTGAAATATAGTCAGAATTGTGTGAAAATAGTCAGAATTGTGTGAAATAAAGTCAGACATTGTGTGATATAAAGTCAGAATTGTGTGTAAAAGTCAGAATTGTGTGAAATATAGTCGGAATTGTGTGTTATTAAAGTCTGAATTGTGTGATATAAAGTCAAAATTGTTATAAGTCAGAATTGTGCGATATAAGTCAGAATTGTGTGTTATAAAGTCAGAATTGTGTGATATAAAGTCAGAATTGTGTGTTATAAAGTCAGAATTGTGTGATATAAAGTCAGAATTGTGTGTTATAAAGTCAGAATTGTGTGATATAAAGTCAGAATTGTGTGATATAAAGTCAGAATTGTGTGATAGTAAAGTCAGAATTGTGTGATATAAAGTCAGAATTGTGTGAAATAAAATCAGAATTGTGTGTAAAAGTCAGAATTGTGTGTTATAAAGTCAGAATTGTGTGTTATAAAGTCAGAATTGTGTGATATAAAGTCAGAATTGTGTGATATTAAAGTCAGAATTGTGTGATATAAAGTCAGAATTGTGTGATATAAAGTCAGAATTGTGAGATATAAAGTCAGACGTGTGTGATATAAAGTCAGAATTGTGTGATATAAGTCAGAATTGTGTGATATAAAGTCAGAATTGTGTGATATAAAGTCAGAATTGTGTGATATAAAGTCAGAATTGTGTGATATAAAGTCGGAATTGTGTGTTATAAAGTCAGACGTGTGTTATAAAATCAGAATTGTGTGATATAAAGTCAGAATTGTGTGTTATAAAGTCAGAATTGTGTGAAATAAAGTCAGAATTGTGTGAAATATAGTCAGAATTGTGTGAAATAAAGTCAGAATTGTGTGTTATAAAGTCAGAATTGTGTGAAATAAAGTCAGAATTGTGTGATATAAAGTCAGAATTGTGTGAAATAAAGTCAGAATTGTGTGATATAAAGTCAGAATTGTGTTATAAAGTCAGAATTGTGTGAAATAAAGTCAGAATTGTGTGAAATAGTCAGAATTGTGTGATATAAAGTCAGAATTGTGTGATATAAAGTCAGAATTGTGTGAAATAGTCAGAATTGTGTGAAAGAAAGTCAGAATTGTGTGATATAAAGTCAGAATTGTGTGTTATAAAGTCAGAATTGTGTGAAATATAGTCAGAATTGTGTGTTATAAAGTCAGAATTGTGTGATATAAAGTCAGAATTGTGTGAAATATAGTCAGAATTGTGTGTTATAAAGTCAGAATTGTGTGAAATATAGTCAGAATTGTGTGTTATAAAGTCAGAATTGTGTGTTATAAAGTCAGAATTGTGTGATATAAAGTCAGAATTGTGTGTTATAAAATCAGGATTGTGTGAAATAAAATCAGAATTGTGTGATATAAAGTCAGAATTGTGTGAAATAAAGTCAGAATTGTGTGTTATAAAGTCAGAATTGTGTGAAATAAAGTCAGAATTGTGTGTTATAAAGTCAGAATTGTGTGAAATATAGTCAGAATTGTGTGTTATAAAGTCAGAATTGTGTGTTATAAAGTCAGAATTGTGTGATATAAAGTCAGAATTGTGTGAAATAAAGTCAGAATTGTGTGTTATAAAGTCAGAATTGTGTGAAATATAGTCAGAATTGTGTGAAATAAAGTCAGAATTGTGTGTTATAAAGTCAGAATTGTGTGAAATAAAGTCAGAATTGTGTGAAATAAAGTCAGAATTGTGTGTTATAAAGTCAGAATTGTGTGATATAAAGTCAGAATTGTGTGATATAAAGTCAGAATTGTGTGTTATAAAGTCAGAATTGTGTGAAATAAAGTCAGAATTGTGTGTTATAAAGTCAGAATTGTGTGTTATAAAGTCAGAATTGTGTGAAATATTAGTCAGAATTGTGTGTTATAAAGTCAGAATTGTGTGAAATATAGTCAGAATTGTGTGTTATAAAGTCAGAATTGTGTGTTATAAAGTCAGAATTGTGTGATATAAAGTCAGAATTGTGTGAAATAAAGTCAGAATTGTGTGAAATAAAGTCAGAATTGTGTGTTATAAAGTCAGAATTGTGTGATATAAAGTCAGAATTGTGTGTTATAAAATCAGGATTGTGTGTTATAAAGTCAGAATTGTGTGATATAAAGTCAGAATTGTGTGTTATAAAGTCAGAATTGTGTGAAATAAAGTCAGAATTGTGTGTTATAAAGTCAGAATTGTGTGTTATAAAAGTCAGAATTGTGTGAAATATAGTCAGAATTGTTGTGTTATAAAGTCAGAATTGTGTGTTATAAAATCAGGATTGTGTGAAATAAAATCAGAATTGTGTGATATAAAGTCAGAATTGTGTGAAATAAAGTCAGAATTGTGTGAAATAAAGTCAGAATTGTGTGTTATAAAGTCAGAATTGTGTGATATAAAGTCAGAATTGTGTGTTATAAAATCAGGATTGTGTGAAATAAAATCAGAATTGTGTGATATAAAGTCAGAATTGTGTGAAATAAAGTCAGAATTGTGTGAAATAAAGTCAGAATTGTGTGTTATAAAGTCAGAATTGTGTGAAAGAAAGTCAGAATTGTGTGATATAAAGTCAGAATTGTGTGAAATAAAGTCAGAATTGTGTGATATAAAGTCAGAATTGTGTGAAATAAAGTCAGAATTGTGTGTTATAAAGTCAGAATTGTGTGTTATAAAGTCAGAATTGTGTGATATAAAGTCAGAATTGTGTGAAATTATAGTCAGAATTGTGTGATATAAAGTCAGAATTGTGTGAAATATAGTCAGAATTGTGTGTTATAAAAGTCAGAATTGTGTGATATAAAGTCAGAATTGTGTGAAATAAAGTCAGAATTGTGTGAAAGAAAGTCAGAATTGTGTGTTATAAAGTCAGAATTGTGTGAAATATAGTCAGAATTGTGTGTTATAAAGTCAGAATTGTGTGAAATATAGTCAGAATTGTGTGATATAAAGTCAGAAT
>JAROOJ010000030.1:1130000-1210000 GCA_030578275.1 Meda fulgida
GACTCTTCATAAATACAGTACGTTTTTTTGTTGAGAAGTATTTATAGGAGCTATTTAATCTAAATTGTTGTGCTATTGGAGCACTGGGATGTTTTGTTGGATTTAGGACCCTTTATTTTGTAGGGACTTTTATTTTGACAGTTGGTGAGAATGTTTGGATATAAAGATGGCCGCCTCTCACCTCTTCAAACACAAGAAAAAGGATCAAGGAAGCTGTGGGAACGTATAAGCATACAGTTCTTTACTTCGCTATCGAAACGCTCTTGAATCACTATCGAACACTACTTGGACATTAGTTTTGACATTAAGTTGTGCCTTTTAACCACCATCCTTCAATCACCTATCAATCGTTTGTTGGATTACCGGAGTCCATGCTTTGTCTGCTACTATTAACCTACTTACCTGCCCGCTGCCTGCCTTGCTCTGCTTACCAACCTATTTACCTGCCAGCTGGAACCGTCTCATCCACCGCAAAAAAGGTACAATTCAAGTTTCTCTGCGTTGGATAACTTGTCAAAGAAGTTAACCAATACGTCCCAGCTAAGAGTGGTCCGCCAGCACAGTATTATTTATCCAGATCAATCACCAACCTGAAGTTATTGTAATAATTAAAGTACAAGAAACATGGCAGTTCTGCTTTATTTGTCCAGTTTTAACAGCAATAATTTCAACATGACGTCAGTCATAATAATAACAAATGCTTCTTACATGGTAATTATAGTGCAACTATATTTACAACATATGAAAGTCCAGATATAACATGTACTTGTCTCTGTTTCAGTGTCTAACAGCCGCGATCACACTAACTCAGCACACACACGTCTAGGCCATGAGGAACCAGGCTACTTTACAACGTGATATTCAGAAAATTAATAATACACACACACACTACAAAACATCTGGACACACTTGACTGACTTTGAGTCTCGGGATGTTTTGAACTAAAGCCTTTGCTGAATTGACTCGCCTTAAATTTAAAGAGAAATAATGATTTCAGTGTCATATTTTTCTCACTATCCTGTTTCAACTCATAATTGTTTAAAATAACAGATTCCAAATGATTTTTGTAGCCATGACTAAATAAGTGTTTCATGTGTGCAGATCTAAATCGGGTCAAACTGCTCCTGTTTTAATAATGATCTTATTAAAAACTACTAGCCTGGATGCCGGCCCGAACCCGCACACAACATCTTTTGTTCGGGAAGTTCGGTCTGGACTCGATCCGTTGAGGAGTAATTATGATCGGGTCAGAAACCGTCGGGCCAATCAGATGGCCAGGGCGGGCTTTATACGGTGATGGACAGATGATCTGCAGTTGCGTATTCGTCACGTCATCAAAGAGCGCTTGGGTTGAACTGGTTTACAACAAAGATGGCTGCCGCTGGAGCACTGAGATATAGATCCCGCTATCGCGTCTGTTGTAAAAGAAATCGACAGCGCATTCATTTTAAAAGACGAACAGAGAACTGCAATCAAGCATGTGTCGATCGTAAAGATGTGTTTGCCGTCCTTCCTTGCCGTTTGCTCGCTCTGATTGGTCGTAGGTCTATCCAATATATTCCTCCTGGTTCGGTTAAGACGCTTCATAATCACAGCCCTGTGGAGCAGCATCAGACTCGACTAGAATATGAGTATGACGACCTCAGGCTAAAAAACAACTGCTTCAATATCAAAACACTCCATAAGCCACAATATAACTGCAACTACATGCAGGTTATAGTTCATGTTTATTAAGTGTATAGTTCAGTGATCATGGTGGAACAACCACCAACGTTCTGAGCCATTAATGTGGTGACGACAGCAGAAATAAACCCAGTGTAAAAGCGGTTAACGAGTGATCTATTAAAGGGCTTTCCATGTGTGAGAGCTCAGATTATGGGATGGACGAGTGTTTGAAGAAAACGAGTGAGTGAAGAGAACACACACACACATACACACGTCACGATCTCAATAAAAGCGTATTGAAACATGATAGAATAACATGTTTTTAGCATTGTCCTGGGTGGTTTCTAGGGTGTTGCTATGTGGTTATCAAACCCAAATATTTATTACAAACGTGGAAAACTATATAATTATTGATATCAACTAATAAGGCAACTGTGGATCGACATTCAGTATTATAATATTTTCCTAATATTGCAATCATTACGAGCACAAGTAATCGCTGCCTTACACACTCGCTCTTTGCTTAACTGAACACGTGTTGTGAAATAAACACATAACATGCTATATTGCAGCTGTATATCACTGACATATTGATATTTCTTCGACAGATCTCTGACTGATGACAGAATCCTTCATAAACTATAACAAGCATTTGCTTTGAAAACAATATTTATTGTGAAACGCACTGAATTGCCCGGCTCTATGGTGTTTTCTAGCACAATGGTTAATGCTGCGGATGTTTGGGACACAAACACACACACACACACACACGTTTCTACACACTTATGATGTCATCATGTGCCAGAAACATCTCGAGGAGAAACTCAACTTGAATCCTGCAAGCCTTATTCCACATCAGAAACATCGTACTTCCCTTTCTGAACTCCATCAAGACAACAGCTTGTGTGCCTCAACAACAACAGTGTGTGCCCCACTTTTGTGACCTTTAACCTTTGACCTCTGGCCCCAAACCCAGGGTCAGGCATGTGTGCTGCTGGAATGAGCCAAGCGCCCCTGACCAGCACAACCAGTGAAAATGCTGCTTTTGGCATTACACTGAAACTTACGTATGGACCTTATGTATCGATTTAAACCTTTTAATAAAGACGCAATGCCTTGTTAAAGCTTTTATCCATTATTTTGTAAAGCCTTGTTCTTTCTCGGATAGTTATAAGGTATGAATAATCAGGCACAATGCAGGGGGACACAAAGCACTCGGGGACGAACGGGCAGCTGAAAGAGCGACAGCACAAAGGGCTCAGTCTATTAACACACACACATGGCCGAATCAGTCAACTCACACACACTCCAACTCGACTGCTCATCTTATTTATTAAGATTAGTTCTCATTATTAAATGTTAGTGATGCATTGAGAGTTGCTAGGCTGTTGTGGGTGGTTGCCAGGGCGTTAACATGCCGTTGCTAAGGTGCCCTGAGTATTATGTTACTATACAGTTGCTAGGGTGTTTTGAGCAGTGTGTTACTATGAGGTTGCTAGGGGTGTTGTGGGTGGTTGCAAGCGCATTGCTATGCAGTTGCTAGGGTGTTGTGGGTGATTCTTAGGGTGTTGCTATGCAGTTGCTAGGGTCTCGTGGGTGGTTGCCAGGGGTTTGCCATACATTTGCTAAGGTGTTTTGAGCAGTGTACTACTATAAGGATGCTGGGGTGTTGTGGGTGGTTACCAGGGTGTTGCTATCCAGTTGCTAGGGTGTTGTGGGTGGTTCCCAGGGTGTTGCTATCCAGTTGCTAGAGTGTTGTGGGTGGTTCCCAGGGTGTTGCTATCCAGTTGCTAGAGTGTTGTGGGTGGTTCCCAGGGTGTTGCTATCCAGTTGCTAGAGTGTTGTGGGTGGTTCCCAGGGCGTTGCTATGAAGTTGCTAGGCTGTTTAGGATGGTTCCCAGGGTGTTGCCATACATTTGCTAAGGTGTTTTGAGCAGTGTACTACTATAAGGATGCTGGGGTGTTGTGGGTGGTTACCAGGGCGTTGCTATCCAGTTGCTAGAGTGTTGTGGGTGGTTCCCAGGGTGTTGCTGTGCATTTGTAAGGGTGTTTTGAGCAGTGTGTCACTAAGCAGTTGCTAGGGCGTTGTGGGTGGTTCCCAAGGTGTTGCAATTTTTAGATGTTTTGAGAGGATTTTAGTGATTTAGTGTAGTTGTTAGTGGTTGCCAGGGAAGTTATACACAGTTACTAAGGTGCTTTGGGGGGGGGGTTATAGTGTTTAGTGGGTTTCCCAGAGTGTTGCTATACAGTTGCAAAGGTGTTTTGAGCAGTGTGTTGATGTATGAAAAATGTCAGGTGGTTGCCAGGGCATTGATATGCTGTTTGTGAGATGCTCTGATCATTGTGTTACTATGAGGTTGCCAGGGTGTTGCTATGCAGTTGTTAAGAAGTTTTTTTTTAGAGGATTCTAGTGTGTTTTAGTCCAGTTGCTATGGTGTTGTTAGTGGTTGCCAGGGCATTGATATGCAGTTGCTAAAGTGAACCGAGTAGTGCAATGCTATGCAGTTGCGAGGGTGATGTGGGTGGTTGCCAGGGCGTTGCTATGCACCTCTAGGATGTTGTAGGTGGTTACTAGGGCAAAATCATTTTTAAAAATACTTTCATTATTTAGAAGCTGAAAACAAAAACAGAATCCAAAACATCCATGTGATTTCAACAGGTGACAATGCAGAATGCTCACTAAAGGAAGGCAGAAAGCAGATCCTGACGCCTCAACAAAAGGACTAGAGTAATTATTGACTCGACTCCTCAGTGTCCGTATGTTTGGGCATTCCACAGAAATATTAATCTTTCATTAAGAGGAAAGAAAAATGGCACAGGGACTCAAAGGTCAACTTCCTGTTTGGACTGCAGGTGCGAGTGAACAGCACACACACACACACACACACACACACACACTGAGACTGTACTGTACTTCTGTTAAGAGCTGTGTGCGGTTATGATTCAGACAATTAAAAGCAAAAGAAAACTAAGCAGAGAAAAGTCTCACTGCTTGCATTTAAAAAATATGATTTGATATGCCGATGTGACATAAAACTGTAATTTTAATTTACTTACTAGTAAAATTCAGGACTATTAAAAAAAACTTAAATCTCATCAAGTTGAGGTGTATCATTACTTTGGAAATTGTCATAAAAATGATTAATTTTTAAAAATACTTTTCCATCAAAGTGTGCATACTGTTCTATATATCAAGCATAATTATTAAGAATATCATAATATGTGGTTTTTATATGACAAACTATCAACTCATTTTTTTATACTTGAAGTTTTTAAAATATTAAGCAATACAGTTACAGTAAACTACTTTTCAAAAGTCTGAGGCCAGTAAGATTTAAATGTTTCTGAAATAGTCTCTTCTGCTCAGCAAGGCTGCATTATTTGATCAGAAATACAGTAAAAACAGTGAAATATTATTCAGTGTAAATCAGCTGTTTTCTGTGTGAATATCTAGTAAAGTGTAATTTATTCCTGTGTATTTTCAGCATCATTACTCCAGTCTTCAGTGTCACATGATCCTTCAGAAATCAGGAGAATATGATGATCTGATGCTCATAAACATTTTTGATTATTACCTGTGTTGAAACCAGCTTCATATTTCTTCAGGATTCTTTGATGAATAGAAAGTTAACAAAGCATTTATTTTAAAATAAAATCTTTTGAATGTTGATAACGTAGTTCTAATTTTTTAATAAATTGAGTTGAAATCATTATGTTTTCATGACTCAACAGAGGTAAAGTTCATCTTGAAACGTTTCATTAAAAATACATTCTGAATGTGAATTTTGGACTTTAGGCATTCGACTGTTGAGTTCTATAACAAAGTAAAAATTGAATCTTTCTTGTTCAGGGTGAGTTCTTTGGCTTGAGAAACCAGCTTGCTTTAATCGCTGCTAAAAGCACGATGTGTTCGTGTAATGGCGTTCTGAACTCAGTGTAATTGTGCAGTTTCGCCTCAAGCGCCCAAAAGCAAGCCGTCACCTGAATCTGGAGGACAAAGAGAGACACACCTGCCCTGTAATTGAGCATTTCTGCACTGAAGTGAGTGAGTGTTTGCTGCAGCCTGACAGGGCCGGACGTGCGCTAGCGTGAGCAACGGATCCAAGCGCTCAGCGAGTGAAAACTATTACAAAAGCTTGCAATAAATGCAAACAAGCAGGAGGAGCTGCAGTGAAAACAGGTCAGACACACTGAGGAGACAAAGACATGACATCAGCCCTGCGCTGAACAACACACACACTCACACACACACACACACACACACAGCGGGGGCAGGGAGAGGAACAACCGCCATCACAAGCTTCTTTTTTTACATATGTGACCCTGGAGTACAAAACCAGTCACATGGGTCATTTGTTTTAATTGAGATGTATACATCATCTGCAGCTTTCATTGATGTATGCGGTTTGATAGGAGAAGACAATATTTGCCCGATATAAAACTATTTGAAAATCTGGAATCTGAGGGTGAAAAAAAATCGTAACATTGAGAAAATCTCCTTTAAAGTTGTGCATTTATGTTAGCGATTGTGCAGCATCCACTCACAGAAATACATGTTTGATATATTTACAGTAGGAAATTTACTAAATATCTTCATGGAACGTGATCTTTATTTAATATCCTAATGATTTTTGGCATAAAAGAAACATCAATAATGTTGACCCATCCAGTGTATAGTTGGCTATTGCCACTGATATCCCCGTGTGACTCGAGACTTGTTTCGTGATCCAAAGTCACATATTTGTTGAACATTAACAGAAAGGCATTAGTAACTGAAAGTTTTACGAACAAGACTGAGCTTACATTCAATCATCACATCACAATATACATACCATTCCCAACAGTTAAAGACAAAGGAAAAAGAAAGAAAAAAAAGGAAAAGAAAAGTAGGGGAGTAGGACATTTTTTCAACCCTAAAACCAAAATCTTGCAATAAGGAGTACAAATATTCCCTGCTTTAGGACTTTATCTCTCGCAATGTCTCCAAATATACTAGAAATTCCTCCTTAAAAACAATAATTGTGGAGGAATTTATAAAAATTTATATTTGTGTTTTACTTTTTTTTTAATGCAGTCGCAACAGGTTTGAGGACAGTTCAGGTGGTGAAGATCCAGCTTTTAATGTTGTTTATGTGTCTATGTGGTGTTTTTAATATGCTTTAAGACACACATGTGTAAGTTCATAAGTCGACAGCATTGCTGAGTATTTTCTGCTTAAAACTGCAGTGAACCAAAGACAGTCTCAAAAACACGCTTTGAAATCGCTGGTGTTTCTGACGTCACAAACGACCTTGTAACCAATCAGATCAACGTGTGCTCGTCAACCAGTGGATCTCTGAGTGAGTGAGTGAGTGGAGGCGGGGCTCATTTGCATATTCATAGAACCAGGGTGACAAGGGAAAAGGGTGTCAAGTAACATTCAAGATATTTTAAGACGTGAAGAATTTTTTTTCAAGAAAAAAAAGTTTATAAATGTCATTCGGTGATCAAAGATGAGTTTTAAGGGATACAATTATTGACTAAAGGGGGACGTTAAAGTCGCCATGAAATCAAAATGAACGGGTCTTGTTTTTTTTATATAATATTGTAGTGTTTATCATAAATGTGCACATTACTGTGTTAATAATCTTGAATCAGAATCAGTTCCTCTTGCAGCATCTCTTCTCTGATGATGTGGACGGGGACACCTGTCACTCACAGGAGATCAGCCAATAGCAAACCACAACCATCCAATCAATTCCCCACAGACACAATCAAGCCCCGCCCACATGTGTTCTTGTTCCAGAAGCGATTCACTCGGATATACGGCACAATAGAGGAGAAAAGAAAAGACCATGAAAATCCCTTTCATGCCGACTTTAAAATACTTCCTACTATCTCAGCTTATAGACAATTAGAAGTAAACCATTCATAGGTTGATATACAAATATCAAATAAATATATAGGCTTTTGAACACAGAAACACTGGCTCAACCAATGACCCATATGTTAGTTCGGTTTAGATACAGCTGAAGATGTTTAGCTGGGAGTTAAACCACAGTCAATACATTTCGTATTTCTAACCTAATCCAGTTGCAATGAACGAACAGGACAGCAACACGAGCAGACGCTGTAACATGTAGATGTTGCACAATGATTTCCAGCAACACTAAATGCCGACTGAGAAGGATTTGATTCTGCTTAATCTAGGAAGGAATTTCTGAGGGAAACACAGCGTGTTCATGTCAGGCCGGAGGAAGCTTTTCAAAGTCCTATTCTATCATAACGCTCGTCGTGCGACCATACATCAGTGCATTGAGCTGAGAAACAACAGAACGAGAGGCATTTCAGAGAGACGAGGGCTTTATGTGGAGCATTTCTCATGCAAATGATCACAGACTCAATGCAGACACTGCATGAGGCCTTATGGAAATCCAGCAGCGTTTCAGAGATCCCTTCCTGTATGAGGAAAACTTCCTGTACGAGGAAAACTTACTGTACACGAGGAAAACTCACTGTACGAGGAAAACTCACTGTACGAGGAAAACTCACTGTACGAGGAAAACTTACTGTACGAGGAAAACTCACTGTACGAGGAAAACTCACTGTACGAGGAAAACTCACTGTACGAGGAAAACTTCCTGTACCAGGAAAGAAAACTTACTGTACGAGGAAAACTCACTGTACACGAGGAAAACTCACTGTACGAGGAAAACTCACTGTACGAGGAAAACTCACTGTATGAGGGAAACTTACTGTACGAGGAAAACTCACTGTACACGAGGAAAACTCACTGTACGAGGAAAACTCACTGTACGAGGAAAAATCACTGTACGAGGAAAACTCACTGTACGAGGAAAACTCACTGTACGCGGAAAACTCACTGTACGAGGAAAACTCACTGTACGCGGAAAACTCACTGTACGAGGAAAACTCACTGTACGAGGAAAACTCACTGTACGAGGAAAACTCACTGTACGAGGAAAACTCACTGTACGAGGAAAATTTCCTGTACGAGGAAAATTTCCTGTACGAGGAAAACTCACTGTACGCGGAAAACTCACTGTACGAGGAAAACTCACTGTACGAGGAAAACTCACTGTACGAGGAAAACTCACTGTACGAGGAAAACTTCCTGTACGAGGAAAACTCACTGTACGAGGAAAACTCACTGTACGAGGAAAACTCACTGTACGAGGAAAACTTCCTGTACGAGGAAAACTTACTGTACGAGGAAAACTCACTGTACGCGGAAAACTTCGTGTACGAGGAAAGAAAACTTACTGTACGAGGAAAACTTACTGTACGAGGAAAACTCACTGTACGAGGAAAACTCACTGTACGAGGAAAATTTCCTGTACGAGGAAAACTTCGTGTACGAGGAAAGAAAACTTACTGTACGAGGAAAACTTACTGTACGAGGAAAACTTACTGTACACGAGGAAAACTTACTGTACACGAGAAAAACTCACTGTACGAGGAAAACTCACTGTACACGAGGAAAACTCACTGTACGAGGAAAACTCACTGTACGAGGAAAACGGAAAACGTACGTACTGTACGAGGAAAACTCACTGTACGAGGAAAACTTACTGTACGAGGAAAACTCACTGTACGAGGAAAACTCACTGTACGAGGAAAACTCACTGTACGAGGAAAACGGAAAACGTACGTACTGTACGAGGAAAACTTACTGTACGAGGAAAACTCACTGTACGAGGAAAACTTACTGTACGAGGAAAACTCACTGTACGAGGAAAACTCACTGTACGAGGAAAACGGAAAACGTACGTACTGTACGAGGAAAACTTACTGTACGAGGGAAACTCACTGTATGAGGAAAACTCACTGTACGAGGAAAACGGAAAACGTACGTACTGTACGAGGAAAACTTACTGTACGAGGGAAACTCACTGTATGAGGAAAACTCACTGTACGAGGAAAACTCACTGTATGAGGGAAACTCACTGTACAAGGAAAACTTACTGTACGAGGAAAACTTACTGTACGAGGAAAACTCACTGTACGAGGAAAACTTACTGTACGAGGAAAACTCACTGTACGAGGAAAACTCACTGTACGAGGAAAACGGAAAACGTACGTACTGTACGAGGAAAACTTACTGTACGAGGGAAACTCACTGTATGAGGAAAACGGAAAACGTACGTACTGTACGAGGAAAACTTACTGTACGAGGAAAACTCACTGTACGAGGAAAACGGAAAACGTACGTACTGTACGAGGAAAACTTACTGTACGAGGAAAACTCACTGTACGAGGAAAACTCACTGTACGAGGAAAACGGAAAACGTACGTACTGTACGAGGAAAACTCACTGTACGAGGAAAACTCACTGTATGAGGGAAACTCACTGTACGAGGAAAACTCACTGTACGAGGGAAACTCACTGTATGAGGGAAACTCACTGTACGAGGAAAACTTACTGTACGAGGGAAACTCACTGTATGAGGAAAACTCACTGTACGAGGAAAACTCACTGTATGAGGAAAACTCACTGTACGAGGAAAACTCACTGTATGAGGGAAACTCACTGTACGAGGAAAACTTACTGTACGAGGGAAACTCACTGTCAAATAATCTACATTTCAGATATGAAATGGAAACAATAAAATAGTTTTGTCAAAAGACCAAAATAAATCAACTGGTGATCAGTGGTGCCACAAAATATCACAATACAAAATGCAACAATATATATTGTGTATAGTTCACACACAATGAAAATGACTGTGTGAGAAAAAACTTCAAGTTTAGAGCATTTTAGTGTCAGGACTACAATAAACTATAATGTTGAATATAATGTTTAATAATGCAGTGGGGAATATCTGTGTGTGCTGATAATGCCTAATGTCTGATGTTACCAGTAAAAGTGGCCGACATTATTTTAAATATATCTAGTCAGTGACAGTGAAAGCATATTCGTCTGAAATAATTCTGTTTTCAGCTTCAGAATCATGAATATTGTTATTCTGGCGTCTCTATTGTTCATTGGGTTTCAGCACAAAGTCCAATCCTGTTCATTTACACACACAATGAAATATCAAATTTAGCATTTTAATCAACAGTAATTGTTCACCTTTTATCATATGTCTTGGAGTATCGCAATAATATGGTATGGTGAGTTCAGTATCGGGATGTGTATCGTATCGTGACATGAGGGTATCGGTACACCTACGTGATGCACATCGGTTATCTGACAATCAATAAACAAAAAGTATTCGGATCGATCTCTGAAACAGACTCACGTTTCTCGTCGTCTTGGTGCACTAAAGATGCGGCTCTCGACAAAACATCCAGAGGCGTCTCCATCCTGGTCCAGACCCTGAGCGGGAAAACCACAGCGTTAAAGGAGACCTCAGCCAGAGATCATCTCGTCGTGTACTCGCCCTCAAGCCATCCTGGGTGTTCATGACTGTCCTCTTTCAGCTGAACACAGAGTTCTACTGGAAAATATCTCAGCTCTATAATGGGAGTGAATGGAGCCTGAGATCTTGAAGCCCAAAAAAGTGCATCCATCATCATAACAGTAATCCATACGGATCCAGGGGTTAATAAAGGCCTTCTGAAGCCAAGACAAATATCCATATAACTTCATAAACTATAAGCACTGGCTTCCAGTAATGGCCATGACCTTTGACCTGACGCATGACGTATTAGACATCTAAAAATTGTTAAAGAGAAATGTGGGAGGAGCTTGAGTTTGTTGCTTGAACAGCGAGACGTGACAATAAGCTGAGCTTATGCTACTCCTACATCATACGTCATGCGTGGGGTCAGAGGTCATGCGTGGGGTCAGAGGTCACACTTCCACCAGAGCTCGACTCCTGTACGACCGTTAACACAAGCAGTGCTTATAGTTTATGAAGTTATAAATATGGATATTTGTCTTGGCTTCAGAAGGCCTTTATTAACCCCTGGATCCGTATGGATTACTGTTATGATGATGGAAGCACTTTTTTGGGCTTCAAAATCTCAGGCTCCATTCACTCCCATTATAGAGCTGGGAAGAGCCAGGATATTAATGAATAAACTCTGAGTTCGGCTGAAAAAAGACAGTCATAAATAAACATAGGATGGCTTGAGGGTGAGTAAAATCAGGGATAATGCTCATTTTTGGATGGTCTAACCCTATAAAGTCAGCAACACGTGAATGTAACATTCTTTTCATGACGTCGCATCCAGAAGTAAACTATACCAGTCAATACTGGGAAGCTTTGACAACACATGTTTTATCATGCATTACCAGAATAAACAGCGCAAACATGTGGAGGTCTGAAACACTGCCCGCTCTTCCCACACTTAACATTCCCAGAGCGCATTCCACACACACACACACACACACACACACACACACACAGCTGAGCGCCTTCCTACAGGAGATCCCAACTTTACAATGGGAATTATAACTTCGAGAATGCGCTTTGTGGACGCGCAGGACGAGAACGCGCCGCTATCGCTTAATAATGTTTGCGGGGCATTTGCATTTTAGTCGCGCGCATTTAAGTTAGTCATTAATGTTTTACTATCAACGCACGTTACTCATTAATGTGTCGCATGAAACTGCGTGAGCTCACATGTCCCGGAATTCTCGGGTTGTTACATTGTACGTGTTGTAGTCTTCGACTCTTTCCTTACAAGTGCTGCTGTATTTACGATTCCTGCTCCTGTATGGATCATACCTCCGCGTATATCCAGTCTTTCTTACATGTTACAGAACAAACTACGTACCACTTTCAAGCGCCACTTTGAAATCTCCTCAATCACAAAGTCGATGAGAGATCCCGAGCAAAAAAGCCCCAAAACAGCGCTAAATCCAGTGGGAAAGATCCAGGGTTTGATGCGGTAATCCAGGAGAGTGAGTGTGTGTGTGTGAGTGTGTGTGTGAAGCAGAACAGTGAGGAAGAATGCTTGGAATGATGGAATTCTCTTCCTAGCAGGTGATGAGAGCCGAGCATTCTCATTGGTCGAGCTTATGGGAATGAGATCAGCATATTTTATGCTAATGAGTGAGTGACGTCATCGTGTCCATGCAACAGGTACAACGTGAAGGGGAAGTCCGCAATTACACAAAAACACTTTACAAGAATATTTTTAGAAAGGTTTATTGACATTTACTTAGGAATATAGAGTGTGAATGGATACAGTCATTAGTTCCATGCTTAGACTGTAAATAAATATCAACTGTGGAAATATTACTATGTTTGACACGGTTATGAGTTATTGTGAAATGTGTTTGGAAATAATTGTCAGTCACGATGGTTTTCTACGCCAGCCTCTCCACATTTTCTGCAGCTTTCTTGCGCTGTATGACACCGTTTTGAAGAGACCTGTAAAACAAGTTTCAACATCAGTGTGTCACTAAACCGGAATCAATATACAAAAAACATTTATGCAAATCACAATGTTGTAAACATCAAAACTGATTCTTGAGGGCTGAGATGAGAGAATATTAAACTGCAGAATACAGATCAAACATCAAAACATGGAGGATTTCAGCTCTATTTACTGTAACAAAGATAGGCTTACAGTATGAGCAAATTAAAAACATTTATAAATGTCTAATAAATATCTGGTATTATGTAAAAAAAATTATATATATATATATATATATATATAAAAATGAAACTCATCCTGTTATGCTTTGAGGACATGATTATATCATACTTTTGATTAAGAATAGCACATATAACACATGTGATCTAAGTTTTGAAATGTTTCGTGCCACATGTGACGAATAAAGGGTCAGGTGACCTCTGAACTCTGAACTCTCACCCGCGGTGGCGATTCCTTTGGCACTCTGTGTGAGACTGGAGGTTTTCACTATCGATGAGATTCCTGCGAAAACAGTGTAATTATGCATGATAACAAATCATAATTTGCCAATTACAAGAAGTATATCAAGTAGGGATGGACAATACATCAGCCGCCATATCAGTATCAGCCGATATATGATCATTTTTAAAGTTATCGTTATCGGCCCGATAATAAAATGTGGCCGATATATTAAAGCTGGTAAATACTGTAGTATTTCCTTCAGCTGAGACTCTTCAGATGCGACTGTTCAACATGATGGCTTTCAATTGCTTGAAATATGATTCAAATCACTTCAAAAAGTAAAATACAGTAAAGAGCAGCACAAGTCTGTCATATCGGCCACACAACATTATATTGAGAGCATCATTATAAATGTGTTTGAGACATGGATTTAAATGCTGAGACTTGTGTTTTAGTAATCAGACTCTCAAAAAATAAATCTAAATCCAAATTTTTATTTATCAGCCAATATCAGTGCATCCCTAATAACAGAAAACCCTCAAGCAGAACTGCTGTCATTTTTAAAAGATATTAGTGAATAAATATATTCAATCTAAGTATTATATAATTGAAAAGTGAAATAACTTAAATATATTTAAGTTAAATTACATGTATGGTGACTTTTGCTTTATGTTGTGAGATATTGTCCTGTTTCATTCCTTACTAAACGACCAGTATGCACTTCATTCTCAGTGTTGATGATTGTATTGACAGAAGTGGTCATTTCCCCGAGATCGAGGTTTCTCTCAGTGAAGGCCAGAGAAGAGTAAGATTGTGTAGGAACTGGCAGCAGCAGATCCGTGAGGTGAGGTGTAGGGCAGACACACACGCAGGTGTGTGTGAGAAACGCTGGCGGTTATTATGACAATGAGAGGTGAGGGTGAGGCCGTGGAGAAACTCAACACGACGAAACCCATCCGGCCGGTTTGGCGAGTCTCTTTACCCTTCATCTCGAGCAGTAGATCTGCAGCTCTTCATGCGTTTATTAGACAGAGTCAGTGTTGAGTTCCTGATATACTCACAGCAAGCGTCTTCACGCTCTCCGCTCCAGGGTGAGAGCCAGTTGGGAACGCGTGAGAGCGGAACAGTTAGTGCAGGCGCTCAGGCGAGTGTGTGCTGCGCTACACACACCATGAACATGAGACGCATACAGATGCACTGATATGAGCATTTTAGTTGATTCCGATACGATAATTCTTTATATTTGAAAGCCGATAACCGATATATTGGCTGATAAATCTAAATCCAAATTTGTATATAATTTTTGAGAGCCTGATTACAAGTCTCACCATTAAAAGTAGTAGTTTTATTTATATAACGCCATAGCTCAAGGTCGCTTTACATTGTACATTACAATACATTTAGACACCCACACATACATTACAGTCACACAGGATACATATAGTCACAATATCCAAAATGCATGTAAATAGATGTGTTTGTAGCTGGGTCTGGAGAAGGTCGATTCCAAGAAAACACATCCAAAAAAATACAGGAACCAGCGTGAAGCGGCAGCACAAGCGCACCTAGCGCTCTCACACCGGATACAATCCATGTCCCAAACACACAATTATAATGATGTTCTCACACACACACACACACACCTGGTTGTTGTAGCGTTACCTTGCTGTAAACACACACACACACACCTGGTTGTAGCGTTACCTTGCTGTAAACACACACACACACACACACACCTGGTTGTTGTAGCGTTACCTTGCTGTAAACACACACACACACACACACACACACCCACACACACACCTGGTTGTTGTAGTGTTACCTTGCTGTACACACACACCCACACCTGGTTGTTGTAGCGTTACCTTGCTGTACACACACACACACACACACACACACACACACACACACACACACACCTGGTTGTTGTAGCGGTACCTTGCTGTACACACACACACACACACACACACACACGGTTGTTGTAGCGTTACCTTGCTGCACGACGGATCCGCAGTCCGGGTCCTGGGCCACTTGCAGGAGGATCTCCTCCACGTCCCGGTTCTTCCCGGGCCGGTCCACCAGAGCCGTGATGTTCTGCTGGAGCGTGCGCGGGAGGGCCATGAGCTGCGTGAACTGGCCCTCGGGGCTCTTGTCCACCTGACACGCAGAGATCACAGTTAGAGTTAACAGCGTCTCGCTGAGTCTGCGTATCTCAGGCACGATCTGTGTTTGACCTGCGATTCCGGCTTTTACAGCGGTGTCACAATATATCGCAATGCGGAAATGCTACAATATGAGTGGTGGATAGTTCATGCACAATGAAAATGACTGTGTGAGGAAAAAATGCCGGTTTTTCAGAGTTTTAGTGACAGTACTACATTAAACTACTCTATATAATGTATAATAATGCAATGGGGGAATATTTGTGTGTCCTGATAATGCTAAATATCATGTTACCAGCTAAAAGTGGCCGACATTAATATTGTTTTATTGTTGTGTTTGCCAGGCAACATTATTCAATTATTTTTGAGCTCATCATCTTCCTAATTTGTCTTTAAACAAGATGTGACAGGAGTGCTGAGGTAAAGATTGAACACAATAAACGCATGATCTAGTTTCATAAGATACGGCACCAGTAATGCTGATGCTATGAGCTCACAGGTGTGTGTTAGTGTTTTACAACAGCTTCAAATGCAGCTCAGCCAATCATCACTACAACTATCCATTTTAAAACATGTATTTTCACCCCAAAATTGTATAAAAAAAAAAAAAGTTGCAATAAGAAAATAAAACAGATTTTTGGCATACTGACATTTTTATGAAAATAACACGACAAAAAAAAGCCCTTTTGTGCCAACCACATAATTGAGAAACGTATACACTTTTGTAATATTAATGCTAGTATCTCGGCATGTAATCCTTCTTTGGATATGCAGCAACTTCATTGCAAGTGTCGATTTCTTTTTCAAGAATCTAATATATATATATATAAAGATCATCATCAAGGCAAAAACCCCAATTACGCCTGTAGTTCCTGTGACATGTTCACAGGAGATGTGGAGCACACGCAGAGCTGCACGATTCTGGATAAACCGAGAATCAGTGCTGCAGTCTATCTAAAAATGTTTAATGAATCGGAATGACTCTTTAAAAAGAAAAATGTGTGAGTGAATGATTCAATGACTCACTCATAAACACTTCACTTGTTTCATTACTGGATGAAACAAATCTCTTGAATGAACGATTCAATGACAATTACATTTTTACCCACATTTTTACTGTAATCGTGATTTACTGTATTTTGACCTCTACCGTAGACATCAGTGTTTATATCTGCACTATAAACTTTTATCCCAGTTCTTCTATAATAAGCTGAATGATTGTAAGACAGTAATAATGATACTGTAGGAGCCATTTATGTTCTTGTTGGCTTGATATTTTATTTTATTTTTATATATTTAGTATTTTGGCCACTGGGTGGCAGTGATTAGATGCACATAGTTGTATATAGGGGTCATAGGTGACAGGAAGTGGTAGGCATAAGAAATAAACCGGTATGTTCATCTCTTTGTACTATTTACTGCAATAAAACACAAACCTCAACTGCAATAATCTCTGGAAAATCGTGTGTGTGTAAAACCTTCAGTCAACCTGTGCATGAAGGCAGAGATCAGCACTGGATACAAGGCTAGAGGACTGCAATGCAAAGAAGCCATAACAGATACTGTGTGTTGAAAAGCTGTTTTATATCTAAACATGACAACGGCGCTCTGAACGCAGATCTGAACGCTCACAGTGATCAACTTAGAGCTGTAATAGAGCCGAATCACTGTTTCAGGAAGGAGATTGCGTTGGATCACAATCTTGTAATGATTAATCGAGCCGCTCTATCCACATGTAAACTCACATTTGAAATGAACTGAAAGTTTAGTCTGTATAAACAGGTGTTCTGGAATCTATGAACACTCGGATTGATGAGCGTCAGTGCATGTAAGCATACATGTGAACGAGGGAGAAAATATGCACATGGAAGTCAAGTTGCAATGACACTAAAAATATCCTTAATGCAAAAGCACCTGGACGTGTTTTTGAGGGATTCGCCACTTTACTAAGAAATCAAACATTAAAAACTGATTTGATAAACATATATGCTTTTTTTTTTTAAATCGGGATAGGAACAATTCTTGGAATCGGATACTTGTCATAAAATAAACATTTTGATTCCTCTTATCGATTCCTTTGTGAGCATTTCAACATGACTTTTCACAATTCAAGCGCGAGACGACTCGCTGTTTTCAGAGCTACACACACACACACACACACGCACACACACACAAACACACACACACGGGCACGCACGCGCACACACGCACGAACAGCTGTGTTTTTGTGATTTGTGAGGACATTCCATAGGCGTAATGGTTTTTATACTGGACAAACTGTATATTCTATCCCCTTACACTGCCCCATCCCTAAACACACACACACACACACACACACACACACACACACACTGCCCCTATTCCTAAACCTACCCATCACACACACACACACACACTGCCCCTATTCCTAAACCTACCCATCACACACACACACACACACACACACACACACACACTGCCCCTATTCCTAAACCTACCCATCACACACACACACACACACACACTGCCCCTATTCCTAAACCTACCCATCACACACACACACACACACACACACACACTGCCCCTATCCCTAAACCTACCCATCACAGGAGACGTTCTGTATTTTTACATTTTTAATAAAACATTGCTTAGTATGTTTTTAAAGCCATTTGAAATATGAGGACTCAGGAAATGTCCTCATAAATCACGTTCAAGTTGTAATACCAGTGTAATACCCATGTTATTATACACATTTGTGTCCTCACAAATCACAAATACAAGAGCACACACACACACACACACACACACACACACACACACACACACAGAAAAAGTGATTTTAATGTGATTTTAAACCCTTCACTGCAGGCGTGTGTAACTATTGGACATCTCTCAAAGTGACATCAGACTGATATTCCTGCAGCTAATTATAACACTCATTTTTTTTTTAATTTATTTATTTTTAAACAGGGACAATATAAAATATACATTAACCTTAGAAAGGAGAGATGCATTTTACCAGGTTGTAGTACTTTTAATTAATGAATTGTAACACAATTAATCAAACGACAAAAGACAGAGAAAATTCACTCGTTCTTGACTGAATAACTTTCATAACTATTTAATTTATAAAATGCCGTGTTATATTACATTTGATTACAGTTTCTGTCCCTAAATACCTGACAATCTTAAAACACTGTTAATTTCAATCGTATCTTTGTTCAGTTGTATCTTTTGTTGCCATTGCTAATTCTGTTCTATTTTAATTACTGAGTGTTTATTTGTCTTCAATAATGCTTGAAATGTACATTAGTTAGGCTAGTTGTTTTTCTATGGTAGCCCATTTTTAAACCACAGTCCCTGCGTAAGTGTTTTAGCCTGTTGATTTCTGTTCAGCTACAATTAAATGTTTTTGCAATAAGACTAGATGTGAATGATATCTAAGTGTTTTTTTTTTTTTACCTTACTGGAATCGAAATTAGGAATCGATAAAATTCACCTGAATAAATACCTGAACCCTACTTTCAAACAATCTCTAAGCTCTCCTGTAGCTCACTGTAAACGGCAGGACAGGTATTCTGTTGAGGTCAGTGTGTAGAGAAAGACACACGCCTGCACACATATATTCAAACGCGTATACCTATAGACTAAACACGTAATGCGCATGTGCACGCCGTCAGCGTTTCACAGATTCACGTTTTTGAAGTTTGCGCAGAGATTACCTTTTTTTTTTTTTTTCACAATTTCTCACCGCTGAAACCCATTAAAGGTTTGCGTTCTTGAGCACCAAACACTGTTGTTGTGCGAGTGCACGTCCAGAACACATTAAAAGTGTTGTTTACCCCTTGTCATGTTAGCGGCCCCTGAGTTATTAACTAATGATGTTAGCAACGGAAGTGAATCAATTCGTAACACCTTATAATAACTGCACACTATTAATCATTAATTAAACAGTTAATTCATTATTCATAAAGCATTAATAGACATTAATAAGCAGTTGTTTTATTCTTGATTTATAAGCCCAACTATAATGTGTTTAATAATTGTATTGTCATAATTTATAATTTCTAAATTAAGCATAGCATTATTTACAAACCAGTTATTTAGGAGTTGTCAGTGATTCATAAGATCACTTAGAAATTGTAAGTAAATGTAGTAAATACAGGTAGTTATAAAGTATTTAGTAGAGGTCAATTATTGTGAGCTCATCTAAAGTGAGGACAAGTTATGTCTTGTAAAGCATACCTGTATTTACTACATTAACTTACATACAACTTGCTATACTTCATTTAGAAATGATAAATTGATCATTAATAAAGTATGACAATACAATTATTAAACACATAGTTATGCTTAAAAATCAAGAATAAAGCATTCATAACTGTATTTATGAATGCTTTATAAATGATGAATTAACTGTTTACTAATGCTTAACTAATGATTAATAGCGTGCAGTTATTATTAAGTGCTAGCGATCAATCAAAACGGCGTTTCGGATGAGCGAGCGGATGTGCCTGATGTCAGAGGAACAGTGCTGTAGAGCAGCGCCTCTCACCTCCAGCCGGCCCTGCTGAGGCTTGTACACCACCTGAGGACACTCCTGGAGAATCCTGCTGTATAACCTGCGGAAATCATGCATGTTGTCCTTCACGATGTTGGAGACCTTGGCTTTATCCTCACCGATCACCATCCTGAAATCCCCTAGTCACACAGAAGAGAAGTCATGAAAGAGATGCTTATTATAGATATCAACATACTTCCACATTTGGTTACATTAAGAATTTTTTGTAATACAAGTTTACTGAAAAGCTATGTTTGAAAAGATGCAAATTAGGTATTGTTTAATTAAATATGCATTGATTTGCATCCATTTTCTAAACAGAAATTATGCATTGGATAAAGCCAGGTTCAAAATACTTGTTTTATTTTAATGACGTTAATCTTCTGGTGATGCTCGTGATTTTTTGTTGTTGTTGTTTATTAATCAAATGAATGTATTATATTTAAGTTCGACAATGTTTATTTGTTTACTTGATATTTTGTATTTTTAGGAGATTTTATGGTAGTAAATTTTATTTATGCAGTAGTTATAATCCTTTTATTCAGTTTTTGAGCATAGACTTAAACGGTCATAAATCTTGAGTGTTTTGTAGTTTCAAAGTTCTTCTTTGTAAAGACGACACTTGGCAGATTATTGCTGAAGTGAAGAAAAGTCTAACCCTCTGGTGCAGTTCTGTCATTTTTTACCAACATTTTACGCTTTGGCACTTTGCGTGAACACATACAAATGATGGACATGATTCGAAATGGAGTGTGGAGTGTGTAACAAAAGAGTGTGGAGTGTGTAACAGAAGAGTGTGGAGTGTGTTATAGAAGAGTGTGGAGTGTGTAACAGAAGAGTGTGGAGTGTGTAACAGAAGAGTGTGGAGTGTGTGTAACAGAAGAGTGTGGAGTGTGTTATAAGAGTATGGAGTGAGTAACAAGAGTGTGGAGTGTGTAACAGAAGACTGTGGAATGAGTAACAGAAGAGTGTGGAGTGTGTAACAGAAGAGTGTGTTATAGAAGAGTGTGGAGTGTGTAACAAGAGTGTGGAGTGTGTAACAGAAGAGTGTGGAGTGTGTAACAGAAGAGTGTGGAGTGAGTAACAGAAGAGTGTGGAGTGTGTAACAAGAGTGTGGAGTGTGTTATAGAAGAGTGTGGAGTGTGTAACAGAAGAGTGTGGAGTGTGTAATAGAAGAGTGTGGAGTGTGTAACAGAAGAGTGTGGAGTGTGTAACAGAAGAGTGTGGAGTGAGTAACAGAAGAGTGTGGAGTGTGGATACTCTTCTGTTACACACTCCACACTCTTCTATTACACACTCCACACTCTTCTGTCACACACTCCACACACTCTTCTGTCACACACTCTTCTGTCACACACTCTTCTGTCACACACTCTTCTGTCACACACTCTTCTGTCACACACTCTTCTGTCACACACTCTTCTGTCACACACTCTTCTGTCACACACTCTTCTGTCACACACTCTTCTGTCACACACTCTTCTGTCACACACTCTTCTGTCACACACTCTTCTGTCACACACTCTTCTGTCACACACTCTTCTGTCACACACTCTTCTGTCACACACTCTTCTGTCACACACTCTTCTGTCACACACTCTTCTGTCACACACTCTTCTATTACACACGCCACACTCTTCTATTACACACTCCACACTATAGAAGAGTAATAGAAGAGTGTGGAGTGTGTAATAGAAGAGTGTGTAATAGAAGAGTGTGTAATAGAAGAGTGTGTGACAGAAGAGTGTGTGACAGAAGAGTGTGTGACAGAAGAGTGTGGAGTGTGTGACAGAAGAGTGTGGAGTGTGTGACAGAAGAGTGTGGAGTGTGTGACAGAAGAGTGTGGAGTGTGTAACAGAAGAGTGTGGAGTGTGTAATAGAAGAGTGTAATAGAAAAGTGTGGAGTGTGTAATAGAAGAGTATGGAGTGAGTAAAGATGTCAAATGCGTGGGAAAGACTCACCCGAGTAGGACAGTCCTGCTATCTGGAGGAACAGATCTTCTTCTGAGCAGCTCTCGGGCAGCATGAGGAGAGAGGCGATCACGGCACTCTTCAAGTTCCCCATGAGAGCGGATCGCAGTTTCCCACTCTCGTTCTGCAGCAGAACTCGAACCTGTGGAGAAACACCACGAACCTACTCACACTCGAGGAGAACATGACGTATCTCACACTGACACATCACACCGCATACAGACTCCTTCAACATTTCTCTCATTATCACAGTTCATTTAGATAATGGTATTAAATATGAGCAGAACTCAGAGTTATTAGTTGATATTTCACTGCTGTTGTCCGTCCTTCTGTTAGACTCTCACACATGAATTATGATGAATATCTGTCAGCTGGTAAATTTAACTACACAATTAGATAATACCAGTTTAGCTCCACCAGTGACCAAGCAATGCTTCATGTTGTTCAGCCTGTGTGTAAAAAGAGCATTAATTACAGAAAAACACTGAAGAAAACATGATCAGCTCAAACTGTCCGAATCATTTCTGGTCCCAAAGTTTTACTGGTAGACACTGTCTGAAGAATGATGGGTATAATATGTCACATTTTACTGTATTTTGCTCTCCTCATTTACATAAATTAACTATAGTGTCCTCACACACTAGTAAAAAAAAAATATATATAAAATGATATCTGGTGTCTGAATGATTTTTGGTTTGACTGTAAGTTCCCAAAATTAACCATTTCACCGACAGTCAAGAAATTTCTCAGTTAATTTACTTTATTTCCAGATTCGTTCTTACACACTCGAGCTCGTTCACACATGCGCACTCTTCAAACACGACGCTTTAAATCTCTTGACAAACTAAAAAACGTAAATGACATTTGTATGTGTTCTAAATAAAAGATATAGATTGTACTGAATGTCAGCTTGCTTATTTTGCTCAAGATCAGGATTTATTGAGTCCACATGTCATGAAACATGAAACTCTGCTTCTAACCGCAGGAGATCTGTCGCACACACACACACACACACACGACTCTGCGACGCTGTTTGCGGATGTTAGTTAGAGCGATGGTTTCGGGAAACACAGACTCGTTGAACTGCTGATAACACTCACAGGTTTGTGTAACCGCCCTGCGACGTACAGCGTCTTCCAGTGGAGTAAATCATCGATCAGAGCTTCAGTGCTGATGACGCCGTACTTGATCAGCTGCAAACACAACAGACGTCACTCACTGCATTTAGGTGTTTTTCCTCTCCAATGCTGCATTTATCTGATCAAAATTACAGCAAAAACAGTGAAATATTATTCAGTGTAAATCAGCTGTTTTCTGTGTGAATATCTAGTAAAGTGTCATTTATTCCTGTGAGTTTCAGCATCATTACTCCAGTCTTCAGTGTCACATGATCCTTCAGAAATCAGGAGAATATGAGGATCTGATGCTTTAAGAAATATTAATGATTATTATCAGTGTTTTTTTTCAGGATTCTTCAAAGAATAGAAAGTTCAAAAGAACAGCATTTATTTAAAAAAAATAATCTTTTCCTACATTATAAATGTCTTAACTCTGACTTGACTTTTGATCTTTTCTAAACAAAATAATTAATTTCTTTTTAGTCCCCCTGTGGTGAAAATCCAGTTTTTAATGTTGTTTATGTGTCTATGTGATGTTTTTAATATGCTTTAAGACACACATGTGTAAGTTCATAAGTCGACAGCATTGCTGAGTATTTTCTGCTTAAAACTGCAGTGAACCAAAGACAGTCTCAAAAACACGCTTTGAAATCGCTGGTGTTTCTGACGTCACAAACGACCTTGTAACCAATCAGATCAACGTGTGCTCGTCAACCAGTGGATCTCTGAGTGAGTGAGTGAGTGGAGGCGGGGCTCATTTGCATATTCATAGAACCGCGCATACTAAATGAGGCAAGGTTGTCGAGTTACATTCAAGATATTCAAAAAACTTTTAAATATGTATTTTGGTGATCAAAGATGAGTTTTAAGGGATAAAATGAGTAACTACAGGGGGACTTTAAAAACAAAACATGAGTTTGATACCCGGTCATCCGCAGGAATCAGTGTGTTGAAGTAAACTCCGGCTCCGCACTCGCTCTGGATTCTGCTGATGTGTTTCGGCCCCAGGAATCTCAGGAACGAGTAATGCTTGCGGTTCTCCATCAGGTTCATGGTGTGCCATGTGACCGGATCGTCCACGGCAAACACAAAGTCCAGCATGTTCCTCTGAAACACACAAAACACAAGCACTTCTTAAGAATAAACACACACTACCAGTCAAAGGGATCGGTAAGATTTTTAATGTTTTTGAAAGGGTCTCTTCTGCTCACCAAGACTGCATTTATTTGATTAAAAAAAACAAGAAAAAACAAGAAAATTTTGAAATATTATTCAGTGTAAATCAGCTGTTTTCTGTGTGAATATCTAGTAAAGTGTAATTTATTCCTGTGAGTTTCAGCATCATTACTCCAGTCTTCAGTGTCACATGATCCTTCAGAAATCAGGAGAATATGAGGATCTGATGCTCAAGAGACATTTATGATTATTATCAGTGTTGAAAACAGTTATTTGCATTTTTATTCCATTATTCTTTGATGAATAGGAAGTTGAAAAGAACAGAATTTATCTGAAATAGAATGTTTTGTAACATTGAACACCACCGTTAAAAGTTTGGGGTCAGTTAGAAATGTTATTTTATTTTTTTGGGGAAAGAAATCAATACTTTTATTCATCAATATAAATTGATCAACAGTTACAGTAAAGACTTTTATAATGTTACAAAAGATTCTATTTCAAATAAATGCTTTAGTTTTCAAGTTTCTATTCATCAAAGAATCCTGAAAATAAAAAATGCAAATAACTGTTTTCAACATTGATAATAATAATAATGAATTAATGTTTTTTGAGCATCAGATCATCATATTAGAATGATTTCTGAAGGATCATGTGACACTGAAGACTGGAGTAATGATAAAATAAAATAAATGATAAAAATAGACAACGGTAATTTTAAATTGTCATAATATTTAACAATATTACTGGGGGGGGGTCAAATAAATGAAGCCTTGGTAAGAATGAGACACTACTTTCAGACAATTGACTGATGATGATTCACCAGGGTTGCTGTTCTATATATTAGGCAGAAATTAATCTACTTTAATTCCAAGTGACAGACTTTCTTCAGATCATAACATTCGCATCACGTGAGGCGTTTCTTACCCTCATCTGACCTTGACCGCCTCCATTCTGACTGAAAACTGCAGATCCATAAGCGAAGGCCAGACTGAAGTCCTGAGGAAACTGGCTGAGGATCTTCCTGAAGAAAACACTGTTTTTCTGAAGAGCTGGAAGAGTCATAGCGGAGAATAAACACACAAACTCACGATCAGCGCGTGTTTACATCGCGTTCACAGCTACAACACCTCACGGTTCCGCACTACAACTCACAGCCGTCATGTTGACAACGAATATTATTAATCGTTATATCGATAACTAATTGATTTGTGTCTTCTGAATCATTTAAAGTGTCAGCTGCAGATGCTTTAGGCTGGTGTGTTCCCCGTGGAGCTCTGAGGAGTGTCGGTGTTCAGGTGACAGTTCGCGGGCGCCACCGTGCGGTCTGGTGCAGCTAAAATAGCCATTTACGGACAGTTCACCCAAAAATGAAGATTTTTGTCATTATTTACTCACTCTCAAGTAGTTCCAGCGCCGTATGAGTTTCTTTCTTCTGTTAAACACAAAATAATGTATTTTAAAGAAACCGAAGCCCCTTGGTATGTTTTTTTCCTATTATGGAAGTTTATAGTTGCCGTCAAATGTCTGGTTAGCAACATTCTTCACAAAATATAATATTTTGTATAAAACAGAAGAAAAAAATAATACGACTTTGGAACAACTTGCGTGTGAGTGAGTTATGACCATAGACAGTAAAAGCAATGGACACAGCGACCCCGTTGGTTTCAACGGAGAGAGTTGAAGCCCAACATGGGCACTCACTTCCTGATAGCCAAGCGTTCTGCGCAGGCTCAAACTGAGCTTGATGACGTGGATGTCACGTGAGCAACCTGACTGACAGTTGTAAATCTTCTAGTAGCTGTGCCAAAACAAATCTGCATCACCCATAGACAGTCACACAACGTTAATCGTGCGAATATACTAACGTAACCTCTGTAAAAACATACTACAATGTTTATTAATATATTACAATACTATTAATAATTAAAAAATTAATTTAATATAACATATTACGCTATATAATTACAATATGACATGATAAAAGAAGTGGCTGAAATCGACTTTAAAATAGCCTACTTTAGGATTGTAATCGTTTGAGTAGCCTATCTGCAGTTATAGTCATTTTAGTTAGTTAGTTTAGTTTATTTTGAACATGTTTATGTATATATCCATTAGATTTAAATATTTGGCTAGTACACACACACACACACACATAATACAATAAAAAATAACAGATAAATAAATGCATGTAGGCTACAGCACAATCTTCCAAAATTATTAAAAATGATTCAAATATAGGCACATATGCAGATAATTTGTCCCTTCTTTTTCGTTTCCTTCTACATCAAACAGAATAACCCATCCAAAAATACTTCTTAGTATGAGCCCAGGAACCATACTATAACATACTGTCCCCTCGAGTCATTCTCGTATCCATTCAATATTACATGACCATATAATATTCCAATATATAAAGAATTGTGAGCTAGGTGTTAAATCATGTAGTTTTGGCTAATAAATCATGGTCACAAACACTTGAACAAACCCGTTTTTCTTTATTTCGAGTTATGTAGACAAACCCTACCTCTAAAATGCTGTTTCCATCAACAGCCACCAGAGAGCGCTGAAGGATTGAGTGTTGGACTGTTATTAATTTATATTTTTAAATAAGGATAAATCTACTATAGAGCGATGACGTGTCTGAGAACAGCAATGACAACACCGGGATTCGTTCACGTGATGACGATGATGATGACGATGATGATGATGATGATGACGACGATGATGATGATGACGATGATGATGGTGACGATGATGACGATGATGATGAAGATGATGATGATGATGACGATGATGATGATGATGACGATGATGACGACGATGATGATGGTGACGATGATGACGATGATGATGAAGATGATGATGCAGCTCTGTTGAAATTATTATGCAGATACAACAATTTTGGTCTGCCGTTGGTTCTTACATATTTGATTCTACCCATGTAACATTCTTTCAGTTTAAAATAAATTATTTTTTTATTATAATGACGATAAAAATAATCCCCTAGAGTACCCCCTTCTTTATTTCATATGGCAACTTCTACATTCATTAACAAAAGTTTGCAAATAGTATTATATGCTTATTTTGATACTGAATTAATCTCACTTCTTTAATCTCTTCATTATATAAATAATAGTACAAAATCTCTAAGATTTATTTAATATTATGAAGAAATATTTAAAGAAAATACATGTAGGCTACTCAAAAGCTTTCCTTGTATATTAATATGTTATTGCATCAATACAATTGTAGTGTATGGCTTCTTGTCATATCTTTTTTTTTTGTATAATCATTGTTTTTCTTTCTTTCTTTTGTTATATTATGTATTTGTATGTAATTCCTTGACAATGTTCTTATGTTATTGCGCATAAAAAGGGCTGATTAATGAGAAAATAGTTTCAATTCAAAACCATTTTCACGCGTGTCATCTTTACATGTAGTGCTCATTATAATGTCCAGTGAGAGAGATCATCGCCATCATCAGTGCCCAAAAACACACTGAATTAATGGCACTGGTTTCTTCATGTTCTGTGTGTGTTTATTGCTAATTCGAGGGGGTAGTTGGTTTAGGCGCTGATAATCGAGGGCCTGATGATTATATGTGCATCTGGACCTCAGCTCTTTTCTCAAGCACACAATACACAATCTCACACTTTACTGCAGTTGCCATGGAGACGCATTCACTTCTTATTCCTGCGCGTTCTCTGTTTAAAGCCCAACATCTGAGGACTGTCGCATCTCGCTTGGCCTGCAGTTAAAAAGCACACACTGCTTCCCTGAATCATTCTGATCAGCACAATGCAGAGCTCAGAAATATGACATTCAGCTTAATAATTAATGCAGCACTTATCGTTGGAGGGAGACACAGAGCACATTAGCAGAGAACATGACAGGTTTATACAGACTGTAAACAATAGCACAACAAAAAGCATCTTAATCATATTTTAGCAACACATATTTAACACACCCATATGTTAGAGCTGGTTTAATATAGCAGATGGGTTGATATAATCTCCTTTTAAAGCGGCATTAATTCATTTTCATCTGGATCATTTTCAACAGAATGTCTTTGGCAAATTTGTAAACTAATAATTTCACAAAGTTTGCACATTCGCATTCAAAATTATAAAATGTCACTAAAGATATTCTTATGAAAGATGGTAGATCCTATTAAATACAAATAAAAATAAAAATAGGAAAATGAATAGAATACTCTATAAATCAGAATGCATTTAGGGAGAAATGCAAAATCATATCTACTAATATCTAGGGCTATAAAAATAATCACACGTTTCTATATAATGTTACAAAAAGCAACTTAATCATATTCTAGCAACACATATTTAACACATCCATATGTTTACAGTGCTAGTTTGATGTAGCCGATGGGTTTTCTTCCTTCTCATATTAAAGATGCACAAAATAAGCATTTTTAAATCCAACATAAAAACTATTTTTTTTAGGTTAGCTTTTTTATTTTGTATTCCAGTGTGTTCTTTAATCTCCTTTTAAAGCTTCATAAATTCATTTTCATCTGGATCATTTTCAACAGAATGTCTTTGCTTCCTTGGCAAATTTGTAAACTAATAATTTTACAAGTGTTTGCACATTCACATTCAAAATTGTATAATGTCTCTAAAGATATATGGAAGATTTCCGGATTCTGGCCGGAAATAGCAGACCATCCGGGTCTCTGTGGAACACTCGTTTCAACATACTATGATTTGGGATGTACTAATTCTATTTTCGAAAACTATTTAGGACGGAGAGTATGCGAACTGGGACGCAGCACATGTCTCAGAGTCTGTACGTCTGATGCATACGGCACACACTTCAGGAGTTTCGAAGCTGCGATCTGATTGGTTGAATTGTACAGGATGTCCGTGTGTGTTGCGTTCTTTATCGATCCGCCTGGAAACAAAATGCTGTGACGCCAAAACCCCTCGTGGAAGAAGAAAGCCGAGTACAACTGTGGCACTGAGCACTTACTAGGATCATCTAAACGCTGGATTTTCTATGTATGTGAAGTTCGCGGCTCCACTGTTGCAGTAAACTTGCACAACGTTCTTGAATGAATAATTTATTAGATGCAAGCCGGTCTGTTATTTTAGGGACATCGACATTATATTGCCACGCCCCTAAACATGACGCAGAACAAAACGAACTGTGATTGGTTGCATCAGTCAAACGTCCTTTTGGCTGGTGCTTGGCCAAGAAAAGCTGCTAGAGTCCAGACCTTCTGCCGTCAGCCTAAAGGTATCGCTACGCTACATTAGCACTCGCCTAGACCCTCATCTCCACCGGCGGGACAACACAATCCCTCGCCGGCGTCTTCCTGTCTCTCCCCAGTCCCAACAATTACACCTATTGGGAAGTGGACAATAGTAGGATTGAGACAAGCGTTGATAAATGCATAAGGCGTAACTGTACCATATTAAGTATCCTTGCAATCAGCTAACCTCTCTACGACACAGCCTCCAAGATGGCCAATAGGCAGAGCGAAGTCAAGTCGTCACCTTCATTTATACAGTGTAGCGTGTTTCAAAGCAGCTTTACAGTGATAATAGGAGATTACAGTAACAGATTGTTTTGGCTTTACAGCAGCTCTAGAATAAAGTTATTGACCAGCTAAAGTTAGTTTAAATTGATTCACTTCCGTTGCAAATATCATTAGTTATTAACTTAGGGGCCGCTTGCATGACACCGTTTTACTGTAACAGAAAACCCTTAATGCGCTCCGGCTGCTCATCCGCACGATTTTGAAGTTTAAATATCGTTTCCGTCCAGCGAGGATTGTCAGCAGGAACAAGAGTCAACTATGTTATTTTGGAGATTCTGCTTAAAGGTGGAGTTTGGGATCAGAGACGTAAGTTTCAGGGTGTTTTGTAGTATTTTCTAGTCATGTACTTCTGCGAAGTGGAAGGCATTACATCCAAAGGTTGTAGAAGTAGGAGGGGTACTAAACTTCATAAAAGGACTTGAGCTTGTGTGATAGGTGTTATGAGCGGCATGAAGAAGAGATGACAGATAGAGAGGTGTCTTGCCCAGGACTGTCTTGTATATGATGGAGCCGTGAGTATGAAGGGACGGCCAGCCCACCAGTTTACACAGGTCACAGTGATGAGAGTGAAGGGTGCATTAGTGGCAATACGGATGTCTGAAAGATAGAGTGAGGCAGAGTTTTTTTTAGGTCTGTGTTTCTCTTTCCATCCAGCGAGTAATGAGCTGCTCCCGTCAAGAGCGGCGTGAGCCCTCCCGATCGGGCATTTCCAAATCTTGCTGCTCCTCATTCGTCAGCCAGTGGCGCGGTGAGCTGCTCCCTTCAGATTCAACACGGGCCCTTCTGGTCAGGCGGCTTAAAATAACACTATGTCGTTTTTCAACCTTCATAATATATTTCCAAGACCCTTGTGATGGTACGTCGACTTACAATAGGTAAAATAACACGTCTGCCATAGCCTGACGGGGTCTGTATCGCTTTTACTGGCACTATGTAACATCGGGGTTCGGGTAGTAACCCGAGCACGAAAAGAACTACAAAATTCGACTGCTTTACGGCATACGTCACTTCCCCCACCACTTCCTCAAATTCGGACGTGAGAGGCCAACCAGCGTTTGTTTTCCAGCTTTCGTGCTTATGTTTTTGTCATGGGCGAAGCAGTAACAAAAACTAAGAACAAAAAGATTTTGTCTGAGGAGACTCGGAAGATTCGTTTGTGATGTCTTTCATAAAATCATGCATCATACTGTCCCTTGTCCATTGTTGATTCCAAAGCCCGTGCTGGATAAACAGCTAGCGTGCACGTGCGACAGTAGGATGCGGTAGGCTAAATTATTTACGACAGCGGTAATGGACAATTCCACTTCCAACCTGTAGGGCGACTGCAGAGGAAAAGTTCTGCTCCCCGTTCATGGGCCAGCAGGGCCCGTCCGCCCGAGCTGCTCCCGTCGAAGGCAACACGGGCCCTCCTGGGCAAGCGACCAGGCTTCTTCTCAAAACGCCAGCCCGCCAAATCTCTGCGTTTTTGGGGGGTCTTTAGTCTGGCGGCTGTCCTTCTCTCTTCTTGCTTCTGGGGGAGTACTCTGGATTCGGGCAAAAAATCCAAGCTCGGAGCCCTCCCCCCGGACAGCACGCCAAATACGCATAACCTTTACTCCACTTAATTACATGCGAGTGTGAACTCGTGAAATTATGTTTTATTAACAAAGTTTGGGAGGAGCACAATCAGATAATTAAAAACGCTGTTTCTTTAAACCCCGCCTTCTGAATAGCCCAGCCTGTTCTGATTGGTCAGCCGGTGATTGAGCTACATTGGTCTATGATGTGTGGTCAGCATCTTATCTGCATTACAAACTCAACGATGAGCTAATCAGAGATCTCTGAGTCTCAATGTGGTTGAAACACTGCATGATGTCAGTCGGTTCTTGTATCAATTGTGCACAAATTGAGCTGAACAGCTGAAAACCTGGAACATCTCATTTGGATTCATCTCTCTAATTACACAAGACACAATGTAATTATGTTCATATTGGTTATAATTTTTCCTGTTTGCCATCAGCATGTAGTTGTTCCCACTGAGCTTCACACAGATCGTCATCTAATTTAACTTGAGAACTCATGCTTATTGAGCAAACATCGATTTTACCCTTTCTCTCTCTAGTTGCTCTTTCTGTGTGTGTGTTTGTGGGATTTTTTCACCAGTTTCATGGTCCAGCATGATCTTCTCAATCACACTCATCTTGCAGGATTCATTTATGCCTGTTGCTGGATTGTATGCTGAAGTTTACAGTAATGCATTGTTCTTATGACTTACACTAAGAATAGTTGTAGTAGCCACTAATAAAACCTGTTCACATCTCCTTATCCTGTTAAGTCAAGTCACCTATATTAACAAACGTACACACTCGCACACTCGCACACACACACACACACACACACACACACACACACACACACACACACACACACACACACACACACTCACATGCTCACACGCTCACACACTCTACTCACACATATGCTCACACAGGCTCACAAGTCAAGTCACCTTTATTTATATAGCGCTTTTTACAATACAGATTGTTTCATAAAACAATTAAGTTAATTTTAATCTCTACATAAATGCATTAATAGTGTCATATGTGTTGCTTTGGACGAACACCATCACCGTTGAACCCTTGAGCAAATCTCATAACCTCATGTTACATTTCTGTTGCTTTCAAATGCCTCTCTTGATCATGATCACCATTCCTCATCATGCAAGTTGTTGGTATTTCCTGCAATGTATAACATGGGCTTGCCATTTTTGAACTGAACGATGGCACAGGATCAGTGTTTATAAGACGCTCTTAGAGCCGTGTCTACACCATCTGCACACCTATTCCTCCATCCCATCGTCCCCCCAGTGTTCGCAGGTCATCCCGATCCCGAGGAGAGAGAGAGAGAGAGAGAGAGAGAGAGAGAGAGAGAGAGAGAGAGGGATTGCTGTAGGAGCCTCCCCTCCTTTCACTGGAAACCCCGTTCAGCAGCTGCGGTTCAGCGTAAACGTAATACACTCACGTAAGCAGTGATACAGGAAATCGTGAGGGACGGGGGAGGGGGAGAGAGAGAGAGAGAGCGAGAGAGAGAGAGCGTGTGAGAGGAGGCGAGAGGAGGGGAGAGAGAGAGAGAGCGAGCAAAAGAGAGAGAGAGGGAGGGAGAGAGTAAGAGCAAGAGAGAGAGGGAGAGAAAGAGCAAGGGAGAGAGAGAGAGAGAAAGAGCAAGAGAGAGAGAGTGTGAGAGGAAGAGAATGAGGGAGAGCGAGAGACACAGGCACAGTGTGAGCATCTCTTCCTGGCATTCGAGCTGTCAGTGTAGGAAGAGCAACATCAACACACACACACACACACATCTGATCTGAGAATTTAACCGTCACCAGCCATGAACTTCCTCCGCCGTCGTCTCTCCGATAGCAGCTTCATCGCGAACCTTCCCAACGGGTACATGTCGGATCTCCAGCGCCCCGATCCTCCTCCTCCTCCTCCTCCCAGCGGCCCGACCCCGACTCCATCAGGCCAATCCCCTCCCGCGACACAACCGGCCCAGTCCAGCGGCTCCAGCAGCTCCACCGGGTTCTTCAGCTCCATCACCAATGCCGTCAAGCAAACCGCGGCATCAGCGGGACTCGTGGAGCAGAGCCCGTCCGCGGCGTCCCGCAGGTTCAAGATCCTCCTGGTCATCGACGAGCCGCAGCACGACTGGTGAGTTCACATGCAGGAACGACACCTGTTGATCGTGCATGAACCCGTGCGCACGCCGCTCATCCATGCTTGTTTTAGAGGCACGTTTCGATCTCAGTGTCGGGTTTTCTTCACAAAACGGGCCTGATTCCAGTCAGAAGTTTTTTATTTATTCTCCTCTGCATGCAAACTGGCTTGATTTACAGCACTGTTCGTCACAACGCAGATCTACTCTCTATATCACAATTTCAACCTTTTATTGATATCATCCTGGGTTGTGTTTGAGACGCATCACTGATGATGAAAGGTTAGGCTGCTGGTTGTGTGGATGAACTGCAATCTTTCCATCTTTTTGCAGTGTTGGTCACCAAACCAATCCTACTTGCTGGTTATGAAATGCCTGGTTACTATAGTCTCCACTACAGAGCTGCGATTGATTGGCTGTGCAACATTGCATGCATGAATAAGTGCATACGTTACTCACCCATGCTTGTATTAGATCTTCACGGCACGTTGTAATTTCGGGTAAGGGTTTTCTTCAGCAACGGGCCTGATTCCAGTCAGAAGTCGATTGGCACCTTGAACGCCTGAGATTAAGCAGATGGCTGCATGCAAACTGGCTTGATTTACAACAGCGTTCGTCACGACGCAGACTGAGCACTAGATCTGCTCTCTACATCACAATTTCAACCTTTTATTGAGATTCTCCTGGCTGTGTTTGAGATGCATCAATGACGCTATTTTCATCAAGAAACAAACTCTGTTGCATTATTTTTCTATTATCACTGTAAAGCTGCTTTGAAACACTCTGTATTGTAAAAAGCTCTATTTAAATAAAGGTGACTTGACACTGATGATGAAAGGTTAGGCTGCTGGAAGTGTGGATGAACTGCAATTTTCCTCTGTATCGTTATCATTATAGTTGTGGTGTGGAATCTGCTATTCTTTTAATCAAATCAATTGCAGTCCAGTCTCGGTTACTAGTCTCCACTCCAGTGCCGAGATTGATTGGCTTGGAAAACCCCGTCCAATGGCACCTGATGAATGTTCGGGTGCATTACATTAATGAGCTTAGCGCTTTGAGCGTGCCACAGAAGATATTTATTCACAGGATTTGCATAATAAAAAACCCAGAGTAGAGGAATCACAACTTACTTCCCCTGGTTACAAACATGAATATTTCAGTGGCGTTTCTCCAGGAGAGTCAGCATGTGTTCTCTCTAAGAAAGGATATGTGAAGACTATTGATTTTCCCAGTGCTGGGGGAGCCCGTAAGGCTCACGACTGACTTAGCCCAATAAGAGCCTTGCAAATGTTTTGCATTCATTTTGCGTTTTACACACTCATGGACGTTATGCTAAGTTTTTAGATTGTTCACTCAGAAAAAAAATGGTACAAAAGCTATTACTAAGACGGTACCCTTTAAAAGGGCTCTAATATGTGCCATACAGATACTAATATGTATCTTTTGGTACCAATATGTGCATTTGAGGTCCTAATATGCACTCTTTAGATTAAATGTGTGCCTTTTGAAAGGGTTCTGCCCCAGTGTCAGCTTTTGTACCTTTCTTTCTGAGCTTGCCAAGCAGAAAACAGCAGGACTGATGTGCAGAGAATAATGACACAGACATCATCTGCAATCTGTTTGTGTTTATCTCTTATAATAAGATCTCATCCCTGTGCATTTCACATAATCACCCGCATTTAAGTCCCAGCATTAAATGAGAAAGGTTCATTATTGAAGGGGATCTGGAAAGTGTCTTGTGTAGCACTGAAGAGCGAGGATGACACATACATGAAGCTTACATAACCGCCAGCTTCCATCTTCTGCGTGATGCGCCACGTCCAGTCCTCTGAGAAACACCATGCTTTATTTCCCTCAAGACTGTGTGCTTTTCTCTTTTGCTGGAGATTTCTGTGGCACTTGTGCTACTAGATTTCCTTGATTTTGCTCAAGAATTGTGGGAAATCTGTGGTTTTCTAAATGTTAGTTTTCTGCAAGCTGGTGGATGTGTGAATACGGAGCTGTTCTGCCCTTGAGTCTCCTCTGTGTGGCTCGGGAGAGAGTGTGTGAGGGCAGTCATGTGTTGAAGTGACGAAAAGAGACATGGTGAATCAGCACAGTGAGCCCGAGGCTTGCGTCTGAGCGTTGTGTGTGTGAGTGTGTGTGGTGTGTGAGAGGATGATGTTATTGCTGGGAAAGCAAAATGTCGACATGCAGGACAGATATTTCCTGCAATTATGTTTATGTGTATACATGTGTGTTAACTGCCTCCCCACCAGCATTTTATTTTTAAGTTGCCAGCCAGAGTCAGCATCACTGATCATATTCACAGAAATGTCATGGCCCCCATAATATTTTGTTGTATGTTATATTGTATATGTTATGTTATATTTCATAAATGATGGAAATTCTCTTCAGTACCGAGGAAAGAGTTAATATGTATTATTTTACTTTTAGCTGTTTGTGGATGTAAGCAACATCTGTAAAGTTACAAAGCACAAAGGAAGTGAATTCCACAAAGCGAGCCACTTCACGTCGAGCCCACCTATTATCAGACTTAGAAGGCAATACTGACGTCATAGATGTAATATTTGTAATGGTAAAGAGGCATTACAGTTCCGACACACACTCTTAGCGGTGGACCAATCACAGCAGGCTAGGCAATGCAGCTGACCAAACACAGCAGGCTATTCTTTTTGGAGAGACAGGACCTAAAACACAGAGGATTACAACATGAGAAAAACTATTGTGTTTCGAACTTTAAAGGTGATGTATTAAGCCACTTTTCACAAGATGTAATATAAATCTATGATGTCTCCAGAATTTGCGAAAATTTAGCTCAAAATACCAGATCATTTATTATAGCTTGTCAAATTTGCCCCTTTTTGGGTGTGTGTCCCTTTAAATGCAAATGAGCTGCAGCTCCGCCTCCGTCCAGAAGAGGGCGGAGTCTTTCTACGAGCTTCAGAAACTCCGGCAATAACAACACAGGCCAATCAACACACTCTCAGCTGTCCATCGTGTTCAATGATGACGCTTCCTCCCGGGGTGGGGGGGTCAACGACCTTGCCGTTTGTGCCACTTCTCGTGGGCGTTGAGTCCGATCCTTGAGCCGCACACTCAACCGCAGATGGAGCAGGGGAAACCAGATGCCAGGGGGGTACCAGCAGCCCATTGGTGTCTCTTGATGCGCCTCTCGGATCGTCGGTCTTGGTTGGTTTGGTGTATTTGAGAGACTATAGTGGCACAGGTGACCTGCCAGGCAGATCTGTTGAGTGCCAGAGATTCAAGCTGTGTAAAGGGGATGTTCGCTCGCTTTAGGATGTCCCTGGTGTAGTCCTTAAAGCGCCGCTTTTGCCCTCCAGCGGACCGCTTTGCGCCCATTAGTTGGCTGTAGAGAACTTGGCGGGGCAGGCGATATGCAGGCATGCGTATGGTGTGCCCTATCCAGCGCAGATGTTTTTTGGCCACAGCAGCTTCCATACAGATTGAGTCAGTGTTGCTAAGGATGACTGTATGGGGGATTCTATCTTCCCAGGACAAATTGAGGATCTTCTGTAGGCAGCGGATATGGAAGGCCTCTAGGTTGAAAATATGCTGGCGGTATGGAGTCCATGACTCTGCCCCATAAAGCAGAGTGGAGACACATACCGCGTTGTAAACAGTGACTTTGGTGCTGACCCTCAGGTTACGGTTTTCAAAAACCCTGCTGCGTACGCGTCCAAAAGATGATGAGGCTTTATTTATCCGGGTGTGTGTTTCTGTGTCAAGGGACCAGCATGAGGACAAAGCAGAGCCGAGGTAGGCAATGTGGTCCACTGTTTTCAGTAGAACACCGTTTATGTGAAAACTGGGGGGTGTGGGGGCGTGGGTAGTGAGATGGGACATGACCTTGTTTTTTTTTATGTTGACCTGTAGGCCAAAGGATTGGTACAGACTGGTTATTGTATTAAGGGCGTGCTGCATAGAGGCCGGGCTATGAGCTAAGATGGCACAGTCATCAGCATACTGAAGCTCACGGATTTGGCGGGTCTTTGTCTTTGTGCGGGCCTGAAGCCGACGGATGTTGAAAAGGCTTCCGTCAAGTCGGTATTCCACGTGGACACCGTCTTCATGTCCCATGACACGGTGGAAGAGGTAGGTGATGGCAGAGAGGAGGATGTTAAAGAGCACCGGAGCCAAGACACAGCCTTGCTTCACCCCAACGTTTAACTCAAAAGACTCTGATTGGAGTTCTCCAGTGAGCACTCTGGCTTGCATCCCATCATGCAGCTGCTGCAGGATGCTGAGAAACTTGGGTGGTACCCCAAGTTTGGAGAGGTGTTTCCAGAGCAGTTCACGGTTGATGGTATCAAAAGCTTTGCTGAGGTCGATGAAGGTGACGGAAAGGTCTTTGTTACTTTCTTGGCTCTTCTCCATCAGCTACCTCAAGACAAAAACCATGTCTGTCGTAGATCTGGTCTTCCGGAAGCCACACTGCGTTTCCGGAAGCACAGCTTCAGAGATGTGCTCAACCAGTCTGCTGAGCATGATCTTGGCCAGGACTTTCCCTGCGATGGAGAGGAGAGATATCCCGCGGCTGTTGCCGCAGACTGCTCGGTCTCCTTTCTGTTTGTAAATGACCACAATGTTAGCATCCTTCCAGTCCTGTGGGAGGGTCCCATGGTCCCAGATGTTTTGGATCAGGAGGTGCAGGCGACGCGTGAGAATGTATCCTCCGTGCTTGAAAACCTCTGCTGGGATTCCATCAGGTCCAGCACTTTTGTTGTTCTTCAGCCCTGCAATGGCTTGCCGGAGTTCTAAAGTGGTGGGGTGTCCAAGTGCATGGTTGGTGGCAGATCTGAAAGATTATCCAGAATATTTGGGTCAACAGGGTTGAAGTGGTTGAGGAGACTCTCAAAATTATTTGTCTAACGGGCAAGAATCTCGTGGCGGTCCATGAAGAGTATGGCGCCGTCAGCTGATCGGACTGGGGCAATCGCCCGCTTCCTGGGGCCGTACAATGCTTTTATGGCATCGTAAAAGCCTTGAATGTTATTGGAGTATGCCAGGCTCTGGATTTCTCTCGCCTTTGCACCCACCAGGTGTACTCCATAGTCCTGAGGGCTCGCTGGGTTGCTGTTCTTGCAGCAATGAAGGAGGTTATAAGGGTGGGAGATCCAGGGCAGGACAGGGGAGCTTTGTGGGCCTCATGCTTGGTTTTTAGGAGTGACTATATCTCAGCTGAGTTACAGTCAAACCAGTCCTGATGGAGTTTCCTTAATTGGCCGAGTGCCTCTGAGGCTGCGCTATGAATAGCCTGACGCAGAGCTGGCCAGTAGGTTTGATTCCTCCGGGATCTTGTTGAGATTTTCAGCAAGGAGCCGCCGAAGGTTGTCTTTGGTGGTGAGGCTCTCAGCGCTTTACAGTTGAGTTTCTTGTTTTGAGCTTTCCTCTGGCCATGGGGCTGAATACTCATAAGTAGTTTGGATCTGACCATGAGGTGGTCAGTCCAGCACTCAGCTCCGCGCATAACACGGGTGGTGAGGACATCTTGTCTGTCCTTTTGACGGACAATCACATAGTAAAGAAGATTCCAGTGTTTTGACCGGGGGTGCTGCCAGGTGGTCTTAAGCCTGTTCTTCATCTGGAAGACGGTGTTAGTAATTACCAGCTGGTGCTCTGCACAGAGGGAGAGAAGTCTGAGTCCATTTTGGTTCATTTTTCCCACACCGTGCTGGCCAATGACTTTATTCCATACCAGGTGCTCCATGCCCACTCTAGCACTGAAATCTCCCATGAGTATGAGCCTGTCCGTAGCTGGGGTTTTCTGTAAGATGGCATCAAGAGCTCTGTAGAAATACTCTTTGATGTTGTGCTCGGCAGCAAGAGTTGGAGCGTATGCACCGATGAGAGTGGCGAAGAGTGGCGCATTCCCTTTGCCAAGGGAATGCGCCATGTCATCAGTCTTTCATTGATGCCGACGGGGGATTCGGGAATGCGCTGCAGCAGTTTAGATTTTACAGCAAAGCCAACTCCATGGTTATGGCGAGTGCCTTCGGGGACCCCCTTCCAGAAGAAGGTATACCCAGCACCAACCTCTGTCAGGGAGTCCTCTCCATGTAGTCTGGTCTCGCTGAGAGCTGCTATTTTGAAGTTATATCTTGTGAGCTCCAGGGCCAACAGTGCTGTCCTGCAATGGGGCCAGTCAGGAGTGTCAGCCAGGTCCAGCAGTGTGCGAATGTTCCATGAAGCAATACTTAGCTTATTTTTCAGTTTGATTTTTCGACCGCAAGGGTGGATGCTCCAACGGTTGCGGCTTACCGTCCAGAGTGTGGGGAGCAGACAATTTTTGGATCACCTTTTCCAGGTCCTTCCCCATCACAGGGGTGAGCAGTGTGGGTCTGCTCAGTCGCAGTGGAAACTGCCGAAAAGACGCGCTGCTCCATCCCGCAGTCCTAGCGACCGTCACTCCATTGCCGCCTTTGTGCATGGTTTGGTTAGGCACTCCCAGCCACATCCTTGGCCTGTGCCCGCCACCATTCCACATCGCCACAGGACTTTGAGGGAGAGGGGGTGGGGGTTGGGGGGCAAGATGCTAGCGCATAGGTGAGGATTAAGGTGAGGATTAAGGTGAGGGTGTGGGTGCGCAGACCTCACTCCCACCATCTTTACTCCTACCAGATGACCTCCAGTGGCATGAGGGAACCCATGACGACCTTCGTCTGGCAGGAGTTGCAGGGGGCTGCCGGTGGTCCGATCAGTTGGACTCCGCCTATGAGGGACTTCGACTCCGACTCCTCCGGACTTCGACTCAGAGCACACACAATCAACACGCACACACACACACACACACACACACACACACACACAGAATCCCAGAATAACCAGTAGCGGGAGAGGTTGTGACTTTTAGACGCTCCTGGACGTTTTTGAATGTTAGTGGAGACATTTATGTAGTTGTTGTGGAGTTACATTGATCCTCTCATCATCATGTTTAAGTTAACTTTTACACAAGTTGACTTTTCACGTTTTCTGGGTTGGTAGATGCACCGGGGACCCGATTAACATCACTCATACACGGAAAAAAGTCTGTTCGTAAAATATTATGAACATTAAGGCACTTATTTTTGTGCATGTTTCAACTCTACATTGATGGGATGAGCCGTGCGCCGCGTATGAGCCGTTGTTGCATGAGGAGTCGTGTCTGTCATACAGATGTGAGTCAGTGTTGCAATGATCGTTCAGACAAAAACTGATAAAGGGCTCGTGTACAGTCTCTCTCAGATCAAGCGCAGGTGTGGTTTAGTCTCTGAACACGAAGAATAATAACTCTAGTGTAATTTAATCATGTCTTCTGACCTTTTTTAACAGCATCCAAACTCAATCAGCCCGGCTCTGCTGAACATCAGCACAAACACAACACAACTCTCTCTTTAAGCTCTTTTAATGCCTTAGTTCTTTAGCTCATGGGTTAGTAGATATGCAAAAAGTATATTGCTTTTAAGAATGAAATGGGTAAATATTGAAATAATAAATTGAAAAATATATGAAATAATAGTGAAAGCAGTTATACTTATTCTAGTAACACTTTACAATAAAGTTTCATCTGTTAACATTACATTTAATCTTAGTTAATATTAATTTCAACATTTACTAATATACTATTAAAACAAAACTTGTATCTGTTAATATTATTTAATGCACCACTGTAAAGCTCAATAACAAATTCTGTTATGAGTGTTCAACTAAATGACACATAAAAAAAACATTTTTAATGCTGGAATGTTACATTTGCCGATGCTTCACTGATCAATCAGATCAATCCTGAAACACAGGGAACATGTGGGACATTTGATAATGGATAATCAAGCTATTTTAATTTTAATAATGTCGAATTAGTTTTAATTTATTATACACATAGCCCACTGCCTGTAATTACACTGAAATTAATGAATTAATATCATTAGAAAAGTCCTAAACTGGAACTACATGACCATCTTAAACTTCAGTAATGCATATTAATATTAAATATAATAAGTGGCCAGTCCTCCAGCCTCAAGGGAAACTTCTGCGCGTTTGCTAATAAAACAAAGATGTCTTCTATAATTTGTCCTGTGCTCGTTTGCTTTAATGAGGCTGTTGATGCTCAGTGATGAAGCAGATTAATGACAAGAGCTTTTATTTCTCTCAGCGCTAATGAGCTTTTACTGAACATTTTCCTTCACAGGTTTGACAGATGAAAAACTGATGCAATTATTAGAAACTCTGGACTTTTTAATAGTCTTCACTACTGATTTACTTCTCAGCGTTACCTTGCACCAAAATTACTTTACATCATTTAAAAAATATATATATTATGAATTATAAAACATTGCCCAGATTTTTTCTCTGTTTAACAGAAAATATTAATATTAGAATTGTAATGATTCGTAATTGGAAGGATATTAACTGATTACAGTACATTAAACGACTTATTGCCGGGAAAATTAATAGTAATTGTAATAATCGTAATAACAGGTCAAAAACTACAACCAATATTTGAGGATAAATACTGTCATCAAACTGACAAATAAAGTCCTGCTGTTTAGCTCTCAACAACTGTTTCCATTCGAGGTTGCGAATTTAAAGGCCCCCTGAAATAAAAATGTACGTTTTTTTAGCTTTTAGTATGAATATGTTAGCCTTAAGGTTATGAATAAGCTGGTGTGTTTCAAAACAACGGCAAAATTCGCATTTAGGAGATATAAGCATTCAAAACTACAGTCTCTCACATACGCAAACATGGATCAGGGATTTTATGACATCACCGCAGACTTCAGCTCTCATCACATCTTCTGTCCAATCAAATGCTCTGTTGAATCTGAAGCTCCGCCCCCTCTGCTATAAACACCACCTGACTAAAGCGACCGTTGACAAGTCACTGAGCAATGTGTGTTGCAGATGTTAAATGTGTGTGTGTTCAGTTGCTCAAACGCTTGAGTTTTATTCGGTTCTCCAACTGTACGCTGGTTAAGAATGAAATGGCTAGAATTTATTCACATCTCTGTCAACTTGGTGGCTCTTTCTCTACTGTTCTAACCTACTGAAATGCTGCTCTTGTCTGTATTTCATTCTATTGGTTGAGTTTCTGGAATAAAAAATAGCATTACAAGAATACTTTCGGTTGCACTGAAAATTCACTTCTATGCACAATAACACACATGGGATTATTCATTGTGTATGTGCTATATGAACAAGTAAATGAATGTATGTTGTGTGTGCACAGTGTTTTATATGCATGTGCATGTACTGTAAAATACTGATTTTGCTAAGTATATTTTACAAGAAATTACTATTTTAGTCTTTGTAAAGTTCATGCTTATTTACTCTTTTTTGTAATTATTAATGATTGTTTTACTAGCAATGTCTGAGTGTAAACTGGAGAGAAAGCGAGTATGTTTACTGTATGTGCAAGTGTTTCCAGCTGTGTTTCAGTGATGAATGAGCATTGAAGCCGAGCTGATCACACACTCTCTTTATGAACAGACACTGGCAATATCGCACTGTATTGACACATCGGACCAATATAAGCTAATATTGTTATATTCCAGCAAAGAGAAACATCCTTTTGTGTCCATTTTAAATCCCCACATATATTATTTGTGTCTTCAAAATGCATCAGCACAAAAATATTTTTAAAATGTTACTCTGCAAAAAAAAATAGATTTTCTTCCTCAGTATTTCTCTTGTTTTCCAGTACAAATTAAAACAATTCTTAAATCAAAATACATTTACTGGATAAGCAAAATGTCTGAATATATATACGTCTTGCTTTCAAAAAAAAAGAGAAGAAAATGAAGTGAGTTTATGATTAAAGCAAGAACAAATGTCTGTGGTGACAGATATTTCTTCTTGTTTTAAGCACAAACTCACTTATTTAAAAAAAAAATTCAGAAAGCAAGACTGAATATTCAGTCTTCAGTCATTTTGCTTTTCCAGTAAATGTATCTTGATTTAAGAATGTCATATATTTGTACAGAAGAATAAAATGCTTTTTTTGCAGTGTATCATAGAAATCATGCATTCAATAATGTCTAAATTTGAGTTCAAATAATCAAACGTTCTTTCAAACTTTCTTTATTTGAACAGTAATAGGTGTCATCATCTAGCCTCATCACGTCACTCGCCAGACTTCATCTTTTCCAAACAATAAAAATACGTCTAGGTAAGAATGCATTTCTTCAAGAATGCATTAAAAAAAATGCATGTTTGACGTCTTCATTCATTCATAAATCATGTATAATTCATACTACAATATTCAATAAAAATAATTGTCCATCTTGATTAAATGGTGGATTTAAAAAAAAAAAGTGTTACTCATAAATGTCCAATGTTTCTTTGCTCTGAAGCTTGGCGAGCGCTGGACTAAAGTCTGTCTAATATGAAATGTAAAACGTACCAGGGCCTGTGTGAGTTCTCCTCATCTCTGTCTCACGCTGTGTGTTGTGCTCTCGCCCTCGAGCCATCGGCACAAATAATACCCATAATGCTTCAGTTAGCTTGCATGGTCAGTCATTCGTCTGATGTGGAAGAACTCACAGCTTTTCCTATATCTGAAGAAGACGAGCTGCAATAACAAACACTCACACTGTGCACTTTAGTACACAAACAACCTGAAGTCTTTCCGGTCCGGACCACACACACACACACACACGCACGCACGCGCACGCACACACGCCTTGTGTGTTTGTCAGCAGAAATGCTTCGTGGATCTGTTTTATGTGGCTAAAAATAAAGCACCAGCTCAGTGTGGAAAGAGGATTGTGCATTATTCTTTCTACAATCCATTATACATCAATAATCAAGATTCTGCATTGAAATTATTTGCATAGACAAATTCATCTAATTGTATCATAGTTCTGTATATCTCACAGCATGTCAATCATTTTACCATTGAGAGGTGAAGAAATCCTATATTTGCATTACCGTGATTAGATGTGTGTGTGCGTGTGTGCGCGTGCGTGTGTGTGTGCGTGTGTGCGTGTGTTGCTGTATTGACTGAGACACAAAGCACTGAACGACAAAAACATGCTGGTTCTGTGTTTGTGCATTTTGCTGCAAAATAATGCTTCTCTGTAAATGAACATTAGAAATAACTCACATAAAAACTAACAATGAGCAACAGTAATATGCATTATGAAACGTATGATTTCTTCCCATCTGCTGCAGTAAATGAGAAATGAGAGGTCAGAAAACAAGCACGCCAGAATTTGTGCAAATTTCTTTCATTACTGTCAGGAATGGACTCATGCTATCTAATGTTGGACATCATTCCTTCTTCTCAGAAGCTGGCAGAAATTAAATGGTCATCAAATAATCATGGAATATAAACGTGTGTTTGATGCGTTCAGAGAATGAGGAACTGCACTACGGCTCTTCGTAAACGCAGTCAGAATCAACGGCTGGAGCTCAAGCGAAGTCAAACATGTGGCATAATCATCAACAGGTTCCTAAAGCCATAAAGAACCATTTCTGGTTCCCAAAAAAACTTTGATCGTGGTTTTCAGTGATGACAAGTACATTTTAAAAATCTAAAGATCCTTTTCCACTATATAGAACCTTTTGTGGAGTGAAAATGTTCCATGGATGTTAAAGGATCCTCATGGAATCATAAATGCCAAAGAGTGTGTGCACTGAAAAAAGTAACTAATTCCTAAAAATAAAAGTACAGTACTGCCGCTTGGCATAATCTGGCATACATTTAAGAAGTAAGATTGAAATGAAGAGGTTCGATGGTAGACTAATTTTAATGGATGTGAAACGCAGCAGGCAGTCGGTCAGAACTGTGTTAGCTGACACTTAGTTGAATAGACACACCAAGCAGAGTTCAAACTTCACTTATTTACTGAAGAGCTGGTAGATTTACACATGGGGTATGTGGGTGTGGTTCTATAACAAATCAAACAAAGAAATAAACATTAGCATACATAAACATTATACATAACAAACATTATTAACAGCATTCAGTCTACATACAAACCCATTAAGGGAGTACTATTAGACAGAATAACTATTCTAAACGTCGCCACAAGGAGGCGCTGATAGCACATAAATGCGTTCAACTAGACATGCCATATGCACAGGATAAGACGCTGATCACCGCGTGATAATCATCATCTCCAAAGTAACCGTACAACCAATAATAACATAATGTCTAATACATAAACATAAAGTAACATGCAGAAACTCAGAAAAGGTACTGAATAGGATGTAATACAGGCAGATTAATGCTAATCGGTTACCGCTCACGCTGATGAATATAGACTAACAGTTTCTGTATTCAGTTACAGAATACCAACGGAACAAACATGGAAATATGAACTTACTTGGCATGTACGCACACAGCAACTCAATGTATATGTATACCAGCTGAATAATCGTCGAACACTACAGATTAACTAAACTGAAATTGTCGAGCATTTCCACTAACATTTGCGATGCATCTTCTCTCTCTCTCACACTTCGCCTCAGCACAAATGTCACTATGGCAACCTTGTGCGCTGTGATTGGTCGAAATCGTCCAGGCCATTTAAGGGCATCCGGGCCTTTTAAACAGCCGGCCCCGAATTCAAGAATTGAATTCGATCATCTCGAAAAGGCCTATATTTTGTCCTGGTCATCCTCAGGTAGAGCCGGAAGTAGGATGAGGCGAGCCGCGATCCACGTGTAAGTCCTACCCTTGACATCTACGCCGGCTGTCCGGACCCGCCCATCGGCGCCTGGAAACACCTGAGTGATCTTGCCTACTGGCCAGAGAGCACAAGGAAGTTGGGGGTCGACGATCATGACCACATCTCCACTCTCCAACGACATCTTCTCGGTCCTCCACTTCTGACGAGCTTGGAGACTAGGTAAGTAGTACTTGAGGAAATGCCTCCAAAAATGGTCGGACAGCAGTTGGCTGTGGCGCCAGCATCTGCGACTCAGGATCTCGGACTCTTGGTAGACTACCTGAGGTAAGGATGAGTCTCGACGGCCGATTATGAAGCAGTATGGGGTTATTGGATCGTGATCAGCCACGTCCGAGGAGGTATACCCAAGGGGTTTTGAGTTGAGAATACCTTCTACCTCGACCAGAACTGTTCTTAGGACTTCCTCAGTGACAGTCTGAGCCCCGATAGTCACTCTGGGGGCTGTTTTGATCGAGCGGATCTCCCTCTCCCAGCAACCGCCGAAGTGCGGGGCGCCTGGTGGGTTGTAAACAAACTTTATCTGCTGGCTGGGGAGGTGACTCTGTAGCTCATCTTGGAGGGTGGCGAAAGAGTCATCTAATTCCCGTTCTCCTCCCTTAAAGTTGGTGCCTTGGTCGCTCAATAACTCATACGGTTTCCCTCGTCGTGCAATGAACCGTCGTAGGGACATCAGGAACAAATCAGAGTCAATACTGGTGAGAAGATCGAGATAGACTGCCCTGGTGGTCATACACTTGAAGATTATGCACCACCTCTTCTCGTTACGACGGCCGATCTTAATTATGAAAGGACCGAAACAGTCCATGCCAGTCGAGTAGAAGGCTGGACGAAAATATCTCTGTCTGGTCAGGGGAAGGTCAGCCATGGACATGAACCCAATTTCTGGACGACCTTTCCATTTTCTACACTCTAAACACTGGCGCTGGTGTCGGCGGACAGCTTCTCGGCCTCTCAGAATCCAGTATGTCCTTCTGATCTCTGTGAACAGTCTCTCTGTTCCGGGGTGACGCAATCTCTCATCATAATCCTTGATAATTAGCTCTGTAGTAGGATGTCGAGGGTCGAGGACCACTGGATGAGCAACATCCGCTTCTAGTACCTCACAGTGTCGGAGACGGCCTCCTACATGAATCAATCCAGCAGCAGCGTCAAGCTCAGGGGAGAGTGAAACTAATCTGCTTGAGGCTGACACTGGTTTGTCGGACTTCAGAAGTTTCAACTCATCGGGAAAGGCCTCTGACTGAGCTTTGCGAAGGACTGCTTGTTGAACGTCTCTTTGGAGATCAGCACTGGAGGAGGAGTAGGCCACCCCGTGAAGCTCCTGCCCATAGGCATTCAGACACTCTGACAGCATGTTATAGTGAGGTGACTGAAGTGAGTGTGCAGTTGTGGTCACTAACCCAGAGAAGGTTGACTGTCTTAACACAATGCTTGGCTCTTCAAACGACACAGGGGGCTGCCCGGGCCAACTAGCAGGTGGCAGCTTGAGGAAGGCCGGTCCCTGGCTCCACCGGCTCCCTGTAGCAAGGTCACATAGAGGCTTGCCTCGAGTGATGTCATCCGCTGAATTATCTGCGGATCTGACATAGCGCCAGATGGCTGAAGCTGTTATCTCTTGGATCTCCGCCACCCGTGTTCCTACGAACACCTTGTAGCGACATGAGCTGGAAGTAAGCCATGTGAGCACGGTGGTGGAGTCTGACCAGAGTGTGGTAGAGTGAATGGGAATTGTAAGCTCGGTAGTCAGGAGTTGGGAGAGTTGTGCTCCAGTAAGAGCGGCACACAGCTCTAAAACGAGGTATAGATTGCTGCTTGCGGGGCGCAACGCGGGATCTAGCGGCGATAAAGATGACTTCTACTTGATCTTCTTTGTCTTCTGTCCGCAGATAGGCCACAGAACCATATGCCTTCTCAGATGCATCACAGAAAACGTGGATGTCGTATCTACAGGACGGTTGATCCATCTGTGAGCTGACATAGCATCGAGGTAAGGATATCTTCTCTATTCCCCTCAGCTCTTTCTCCCACTCGAACCATGAAGTAAGGAGTTCCTCAGGTAACTGCGGATCATCCCACTCACGCTTCTTATCCCATAATCGCTGGACCAACACCTTCGCTCAGGTGGTGTAAGGGATAATATAACCGAGAGGGTCATATTGGCTTCTAAAGTGTAGGAACTCAGAAGCGAAGACCAGGAGACGTTGGGATATCTTTCAACAGGATTCTTTATTGGGAAGTCGCTGTTGCATCGCTGTAGAGCATTTCATCCAAGTCTAACTAAGGGAACTTTCCGTTGCAGTTTATATACATTTCAAGGGGGTGGGATTAATTACATAGAACAAAACAATGGAAGTACATGATTCAGCTGATTACCTGATTTCATCAGGTAACAGTGTAACTAAGAGCCTTGAGATGCTTATCCAATCAGCCTGATTAGATCAGCAAAGGGCCCAGCTGACCTTTGAGATGTGACAAGAGGTTAATGTCCGAAACTTTGATTGCCTCAAAATGGAAAACAGTGTGTGCACTTTCTCAGTTAAAAAATACTGTTGTATCGGAACCTAAAATTAAACATTTGACAAATTTGTATTCCTTCATAACGATGGCGTGGGTTTTGGGTCATCTGTGAGCTGACATAGCATCGAGGTAAGGATATCTTCTCTATTCCCCTCAGCTCTTTCTCCCACTCGAACCATGAAGTAAGGAGTTCCTCAGGTAACTGCGGATCATCCCACTCACGCTTCTTATCCCATAATCGCTGGACCAACACCTTCGCTCAGGTGGTGTAAGGGATAATATAACCGAGAGGGTCATATTGGCTGGCCAGCACGTGGTAGATACTGCGCATTGTCACAGTAGAGCAGCGACTACCTCTGTGTTTGTAACGTAGGGTGTCAGACTGACAATGCCAGTGTAATCCGAGCGTAGACTCATGGACGTCTTGTTGGCCGTGACTAAGCCAGAGGTCACAGGTATTTGATCTCCACTCAGAAGGGAGGTGAGTAATCACTGACGGGCAATTGCTGGCCCATTGTCGAAGCTCAAACCCTCCGGTGGTTAAGAGAGAACATAATTGATCAACTAGGTCTCTGGCCTCTGTGGGGGAGTGAAGACTATGTAGACAATTATCAACATAGAATGATCTCTCGATTACCTCTCTGACTGGGTCTCCAGACTGTCTGTGATCTATGACGTGCCTCTGCAGGGCATAGGTGGAACAACAGGGACTGCAGGTGGTACCAAAGGGGAGGACTTGCCACTGGTACACGTCAGGGGGTTGTTCTGGCTTCAGGTCACGCCACAGGAATCTGAGTAAGGGCATGTCATCAGGGAGCAGCCTCACCTGGTGAAACATACCCCGAATATCACTGCTTATGGCTACCGGATGCTCTCGGAAGCGGAGCAGAACTGCTAGCAGGGATGAGCCTAGCGTGGGTCCTGGAAGAAGGAACTCGTTAAGACTGTGACCTTCATATTGGAAGGAGCAGTTATAGACGACCCGATTCTTGTTATTATGTTGCACCATATGGTGGGGAATGTACCATGACTCTGCAGAGCTCATCATTTCCCTTGGTGGCAGCTTGGCTATGTAACCTGCCTCCTTCAGCCTAGTGATCTCCGCCTGGTAGGCCGTAGCCTGATCTGGATTCTTAAACAGTCTCCTCTCGACACTCCTAAGCTGAGGGAGAACGGCTTCTTTGGCCATGGTTAGGTGTGGCATGCTCTGACTCCTCAGCAGCGGCGTAGCATACCGCATCGTCCCTTCCACCTCCACTCTCACAGTCTTCTCCTGCAAGAGCCTAATAGCTTCTTGGTCTAGCTTGGATCTTGTCACAACCTTGTTGCTGCGGTACGGAATCACATCCATCTGCCATAATCTCTCTACGTGAGCAAACAGATCTGCGTTAGGGATGACAGAGGTAAAGAAGCACTGGTGCGTGTTAATCTCACGACGAATCTCATGGGTAGGACCTTGAAGAGTCCATCCTAAGCGGGTCTTAACTGCAGCAGGTCCACCTGATGGGCCTAACCGGACTGGATCAACAGGTGTAATGAGGTGTGGGCAATCTGACCCTATCAGCAACATCGGCTGCACTTTATCCATCTGCTGCAATGGAAGGCCTGTTAGGTGTCGATACCTCTTCTTTAAGGAAGCCACTGAGTATGTGTGTTCAGCAAGACCTAGTTTTTCAGCTGTAAAGGCATGTTGGATGAGGTATTTTTTGTGAGGATGGGACACAGATGATACTGTGAAGGAAACGGCCGCCCCATGAAGCACCTGCTGATCCTGTCTCACAGGAAACTTATAGATATCCCAGGAGGCTTGGGGTTGTAACGACCTTCTCGCTTCCTAATAGCTAAGGGTGGAGCATAAGTAGCTTTCTTGGCAGTGTCATCTTGGACCTGGAGCTCATACTCTAACCAGTCCGCAAAGTCGATAAGGGTGGGGACTATGATCCTAGATGGGTGGACATATCTCTTAAAGCTGATCTGGAGCTCGTGAGGGAAAACTGTCTGGGATCTGCTGCTGTCAGACGGGGGATGGTAGGCTTAGGGCCTCGGTATACTTGCTCATAAACATGCTGCATTTCTGCTCTAGGCGTCAGCTCTGGGCATAGAGTCTGGCAGAAGTCTCTATCACTTTGGTGACGGCTGCTTCTGGCACTAGGCAGCTCGTCGTCATGCCGAACAGCTGTTACAGGCTGTGCTGAGTGAGCGTAGGACCTCTGAGAGGGGACAGGGCGACTCCTTCCAGCATACGGGTGCTCTGACCTGGGTGAAAACGTGAAGTCTCCCATCTGCTTTGTCAGCTGCTCACACTGGGCAGATCGATCTAGAGAAACCTCTCCAGCATACTCTGTAGAACCTCTCTGTCTATAGACGGATGGTGGCACATGGGTGTGAGGGGCTGGAACTGGCGTTAATGGTCGACCAGGAGTCCCTCTTCCTGTGGCTATCTGCTGAATCTCCTGCTTTAACGTAGCATTCTCCACTTGGAGCCCTCGCAGCGTGGACAGTATCTCAGGTAGAATGTGACTGCGAAGCTCGTTGCTATCTCTTTTCATCTCAGTCCACATAGATTTAATATCAAACAGCTGCTGGTCTTGGAGGCGGAGCTCATTATACTCTGGTGCCACATCTTCTGCTGGATCTAGCCATTCATCACATAGTAGTAGATTATCTGCATACGGTGACTGGCTCTCTGGAGAAGATGATCGTGATACGCTCTCAGCCGTAGGTGGAAACAGAGGTAATGCTCTCTTTATATTCGCTGAATCAGTAACTTGATAATCTGCTAGATGTGCAGGTAGCCTTATCTGTCGTCTAGGTCGAACGACAGGAGTATCTAGCTCAAAGTGGGATGTCATCTCTCTGCTGTGATTCACAATCCGGCTCGAAGGACCATTTGAAATGAAGAGGTTCGATGGTAGACTAATTTTAATGGATGTGAAACGCAGCAGGCAGTCGGTCAGAACTGTATAAGCTGACACTTAGTTGAACAGACACACCAAGCAGAGTTCAAACTTCACTTATTTACTGAAGAGCTGGTAGATTTACATATGGGGTATGTGGGTGTGGTTCTATAACAAATCAAACAAAGAAATAAACATTAGCATACATAAACATTATACATAACAAACATTATTAACAGCATTCAGTCTACATACAAACCCATTAAGGGAGTACTATCAGACAGAATAATTATTCTAAACGTCGTCACAAGGGCGCTGATAGCACATAAATGCGTTCAACTAGACATGCCATATGCACAGGATAAGACACTGATCACCGCGTGATAATCATCATCTCCAAAGTAACCGTACAACCAATAATAACATAATGTCTAATACATAAACATGAAGTAACATGCAGAAACTCAGAAAAGGTACTGAATAGGATGTAATACAGGCAGATTTATGCTAATCGGTTACCACCCACGCTGATGAACATAGACAAACAGTTTCTGTATTCAGTTACAGAATACCAACGGAACAAACATGGAAATATGAACTTACTTGGCAAGTACGCACACAGCAACTCAATGTATATGTATACCAGCTGAATAATCGTCGAACACTACAGATGAACTAAACTGAAACTGTCGAGCATTTCCACTAACATTTGCGATGCATCTTCTCTCTCCCTCACACTTCGCCTCAGCACAAATGTCACTATGGCAACCTTGTACGCTGTGATTGGTCGAAATCGTCCAGGCCATTTAAGGGCATCCGGGCCTTTTGTACAAAGATGTTCAAATGTTAAGTTATAAAACCCATAAAAACATTGTAGCATGATAAAGATGATGTTTTATTAATTATGAATTACTAAAGTGCCCCTATAATGCTATTATAATGTTCCTAATGTTGTTTTGGCATCTCCTCCAACAGGTTCACATTCATCCAAGGTGAAAAGCACTGTAATATCTACTGTAATAATAATATGCACTGCAGCATCAGCTCTTTTCTCTCAGTGTCTGAAACGCTTCCATCAAAGATTCAGGCTCTCTAAGCCCCGCCTCTCGGAGAGCTGCTCTGATTGGTCAGAAAGCAAACGCTCAGCTCTTGATCACAGTGATACGAACAGTAACTGTTGTAAACCTTTTTTCTTCTAAAGTGTAGGAACTCAGAAGCGAAGACCAGGAGACGTTGGGATATCTTTCAACAGGATTCTTTATTGGGAAGTCGCTGTTGCATCGCTGTAGAGCATTTCATCCAAGTCTAACTAAGGGAACTTTCCGTTGCAGTTTATATACATTTCAAGGGGGTGGGATTAATTACATAGAACAAAACAATGGAAGTACATGATTCAGCTGATTACCTGATTTCATCAGGTAACAGTGTAACTAAGAGCCTTGAGATGCTTATCCAATCAGCCTGATTAGATCAGCAAAGGGCCCAGCTGACCTTTGAGATGTGACAAGAGGTTAATGTCCGAAACTTTGATTGCCTCAAAATGGAAAACAGTGTGTGCACTTTCTCAGTTAAAAAATACTGTTGTATCGGAACCTAAAATTAAACATTTGACAAATTTGTATTCCTTCATAACGATGGCGTGGGTTTTACCGTATCAATCTCAGAAAACAGCGTCTTCTCGACACGAACAACACAAGCCAAACTCTTCAGTCTCAGATACACTACAGTGAGGGCGGAGCTAAGAGACGCTGATCAGCCAATCAAGACCACAGGCTGGCATTATGCAAATGAATTACAAACCTATGCAGATTCAGCAGGAAGTGAGACTGTAATTACTGACGACTCTTTTCAGTTCAGAATCACTTTCTTTTAGGAGTCGAAAATATGATATGATATGAGAGAGAGAGAGAGAGAGAGAGAGAGAGAGAATAAATGAAGACAAGCTTGGCATTTTAAAACAAACTGTTTGTAAAACGATCTCACACATCATTGATGCGGCGCTCGGGGAAATCCTGCCTGTCTCAATCTTCATGCAAGTCAAGTGGAAAGAAATTGAAGGAAAGTATTGATCCTCAAAAAAATAGGTCTCTGACAAAATTCAATATTTCAATGTGACTGGTCTAATAAACTGTTCACAAAGACTCTCAGTGAGAAATATCGGCTGATTGTCAGCTTTTGCTCCAGTGAATATGTATCAGGCAGGCCTATACTATATTTTATAAAACTACAACTTTTAAAACTAAATTTTCCTACAACTTAACTTCTCATCCAAGAACAAGGTTCAACATATGCGTTCAACTCTGGTCTTAAAGAATGTCAGTGTGTTTTGCTGTATTCACAAGTTACCCAACAGATATGACCTTATAATTTTAGATTGGAGGACCGACAACGTTTTGAACTAGATGTTTGAAACCAACTCTATTGGAATCATGTAAGTAGCCTATAACTTATCAAGTACGATGCCATTAAAAAGTTTGGCATCATTATGATTTTGTTTTTAAGAAATCGATAATTTGACCTGCAAAGATGCATTAAATTGATCCAAAATGGCAGTAAAGATAAACTAAAAGATTTTAATTTCAAATAAATACTGTACTTCTGAACTTTCTATTCATCAAAGAATCCTGAAAAATAAAATGCATCACAGCTTCCACAAAAATATGAACGTTTTCAAAACTGATAATAATGAGAAACATTTCTTGAGCATTAAATCATCATATTCTCCTGATTTCTGAAGGATCATGTGACACTGAAGACTGGAGTAATGATGCTGAAACTAATAGGAATAAATTACACTTTACTAGATATTCACACAGAAAACAGCTGATTTACATTATAATAATATTTCACTGATTTACTGTATTTTTGATCAGATAAACAGATGACGACTTTTTTGTACAATTGTGAGGCAACAAATTCAAGCGATCAAAAGACTGCAATTGATAAATTAAATGAACACATTGATAGGCTTTGTACGACTGACTTCTGTTGGCAACTAGAACTACATATATCAGCGTGGAAGAGGTTTTCATATAATCACGTCAGGTAAAATTCCTCCGTTCATGAGTCCTGCGTGTCTCCATGCATTAGGAGTCATTATATCTCCAAAGCCTGTGTGTGTAAACATCATTGATCCAAGCTATTGGGATTCAAATGAATCTTTGAAGCAAAGTCTTTGTAATTCACTCCAACTTACACCATCAGCAATGTCAATCCTTACATATCCTACGTGTACAGTCATGTATTTTTACACAATTTCCTCAAATCTGATTGGTTGACGAGCGTTCCAAGACTGCTGATATTGTACTTCTCCACTTTGCGTTTGCTGCAGACAAATTGTCAGTCTGTGTGTTTTTGGTGGGGATGTTATAGTGACTCAGTCGGTTACATTGTTATGCCTGTAGGTCTTAGGATCTTCGTGAATGAGTCGTTGAATGATTCACTCAGCCGATTTGTTCAAAATTACTGCAGGCTGAAACACTTAGGGTGTTTCTCAAAACCAAGAATGCAAAGAACAGACTGGTGTTCTAGGGGAGAAGGCTCTTGCTAGTTGTTCTTGGAAAAATGAAGTCACTAGATGACGAGAACACAGAGTGCTGCCGACAGTTTGAGACGATGTGTTCTTGCTGGTATCGCGCAATAATACCCCCGCACAGACGCCATCTGCAGAACCCAAACATAACGAGAATTATTGACGATAAAAGCCAGGCTTTATCGCCCAAGCCTACCCTCAGCTCAAGGGATTACTACTCTACAACTGTACAGTACAATGTAATGTATTCATAACAATAAAGCAACGCCTGTCTCCTTTTCATTCTGCTTCTGTTGTTTGTTTGTGTACATCACTAGCCAACGGCGGGGTAAAAAAAGCCGGTAATATTGACCGGCCTCTCTGCTTCCCGCTCCTTCCTCGAATACCGAAATGAATGCTGGGATATTTCTGCCGTCAAGTTCACACAAGTTACCAACCGATGCATCCTGGGTAAAATGGGCGTGTCGAGAACACTTCCGGGATTTTTAACCGTTCTTGCCAAAATGCAAACTTGTGTATTGGGACAGTACCTGGGCCACAAAAGATGACGTTTCACAAGAGCATAAGAACAGACAAGAACACAGATTGAGAAAGGCCCTTATACTGTGTGGTGCACGAGACTCCAACAACGGTTACATGAACAAAGCTAGACAAGGAAACATGCCGGCTACAGACTAATGACTAACAAGGAACACCTGTGAACAATCCAATAATGCACCAATGAGAAAACAGGACATATAAGCAGAACAACCAATCAGAACACGACACAGAGACAGGGGAAGCACATGAGGGCACGAGAAACACATGACAGGAAAAAGGAACAAAACTACAGAATAAAAGACATGAAAGCATGAACACAAAACAAAACCACAACCAGACGTGACACATGCTGCCTCTGATTTACTTCTAAACAAGCCGTTTGAAGTTCTAAGGGGACATTTGTGAAGTAAAGCTTTCAGTAAGGCATCTTTTGATCTACTTTGAACTGAGTTCCACACACGAGTCTTTGGGACCTCTGCCTCTGGGGTCGTTATCAGCTCGCTTTTTTCTTATCAGTGCAAAAGAGACTCAAAATACTCTGTTGTTTTGATCTTACATATAAGTGTTATGCATTATTCGATCCATTTAAGTGTATTTTTTTGTCTATACTCACAATAAACAATAATTTTGCTTTTTGCCAAATAAAGAAAAATAAACATGATGCATGTTCTGCCTTCTCTCTGTCAGTGAAGTCCATTCTGAAACGCGTCCGAAAATAAACTAACTCAGCGAATACTCAGTCAAACAGGCATACAGACACACAGGCATGAAGCTTGAATTCTCTTCTTTTAAACAAATATTCTCAGTTTATGTAATGAAAAGAGAGAGATGTCAGTGGTTCTCATCTCAGCTCATTATCTTTTAATCATGTGACCACGCCCACGGAGAGTGCGCGCTATTCAAACGCAAATGATCTGAGGCAACACATGCAAACATGTGAACGCACATACGAGCTCGATAAAACACACAAGTTTATTAAGAATCATGTACTTTACGTCGTCTTGTTATGCTGTGATGAATAATACTATTATAATCCTGGGAAATTTACCTCAGAAGTGCTGTTTCATTTCGAGGAGCAAGGATCTATCTGATGTGAATAGTAAGTTTTATTCTCAAGTGCTTTGTTCTAATCGCGATATGGAATAGTGTCTGTAAACCGCAAAAGACTGTTTAAAAATCGCGTGTCTGTGTGTGAATGAATGAATGAATGAACGGCACGTTCACGTTAGTAAACATGTTATTTTTACATGAACACATCTGCTAGTTTAGCTTTTACCAAACTATATTGCTATAGCCTACTGAGATGAGTAAAAATAGACTGACATTTATTTGTATACAAAACAAACTGCAAATTAACATTTATATGCTAATATATCATAAACAAAATATGTTACAGGCATAATATGAATGTTTAGACAAGATTTCGTTGATTACTTTTGGATAGATTATATATAAAGTTTTTACTGTAAAAAAAGACTACTGCCACATCAAATAAGCTTTTGTTCACCAATTTCTGCGCAATGTTAAATATTTAGTATGACATGCTTTGTCAAAAATAAAGTAGGTATATTGAATTATAAACAAAGATGTTTTTATAGTGTTTGTTCCAATATTCAAACTAATGAATCCTTAACTTTGAAATCCGTACTTTTTACAAAGAAAGATTACACTTGACATATTGTTAAAATTGTAATTGTTGTTGTAATTGTAACCTTTTTAATAAAATAGCAAATGTCAATATACGCCTTCTCATGAAATTATTTGTATTGTTTTATTAGTGACGCATTTAGGGAGAGGATGCATATTCCAAAGCTTTTTGAAAATACAGTATGAGAATAACTGCACAATTACTAGAAATGTTTACCTTGGATATTATACAACTTGCATGCATATAAAATTTGTGGAAAAAGACACATTTTTTCAAGATGTTTCCAACTCTAACTTTTAACCAATTATGTGTGTGTGTGTGTGTGTGTGTGTGTGTGTGTGTGTGTGTGTGTGTGTGTGTGTGTTGTGTCCTTGCATTCTTTCTTGTGGTACCCAGTGACGCACCTGAATGAAAGGCTCATTATGGGGCTCATTGTCTTCTCAGGTGTGAATCACATTATTCAGCCCCCACATATATTGAACTTCCAAACAAAAAGTGTTTTACAAAATTTAAATCAATGTGTTGTTTTATGTGAATGATTAGGCAGGATGATTAGAACAAAGCACTTAAGAATAAAAAACTATGACAATCCTCGCTGGATCCGTTGCTCCTCAAAGTGAATCTAAACCAGCACTTCTGAGGTAAATTTCCCAGGATTATTCCTCACAGCCTCAAGACGACATAGTACATGAATCTGCTTAAACTTGGTGTATTTTATCGAGCTCGTGTGTGCGTTCACATGTTTGCATGTATCATTTGCGTTTGAATAGCGCGCGCTCTCCGTGGGCGTGGTCACATGATTAAAAGATAATGAGCTGAGATGAGAACGACTGACATCTCTCTCTTTTCATATCTATTACATCAACAGAGAATATTTGTTTTAGTGTTGAATTAGATAATTTAAAAGTACACACTTAAATGATTATAAAGAAATATTGCTCATGCCTGGGTGAAGAGTGTTCCCTGAGTTTTGCTTAAGTTTAGAGACGTGCTCCAGAAAAAAATTTCACGGAGACGGAGAGGCAGAAAGCACAGCCTGTTTATTTTCTTTATTGTACAAAAGCACAATGTTTTATTTCGATTGTAAGTGGACACATAAAAAGTAGACATTTAACAGTTTATTTTTTCATATTTCTTAAGTCTGTATGATGAAAAATGACGTCTATTTTGCTACTATGTGGGTTCATTATTAGCTGGTTAGTTGAACTGCTTTGATTACACCTGCTAATATAATTTTGTGTCAAGTTTGCTTTAAAAAAAAGTAAATTACTTCCTTGATACATACAGTATTGTACCTTAAGGATTTGACTGACATTAAATATTGAACATTTCCACCATTATGAAGCATATTCTAAGATAGGTTTACTGAACACAGGTAAGTAATAACATGTTATTATAGGCTTTGCATCTTAATTTAAACAGTAAAACAATTTTATGTTTTACTACATGCCACTATAATGATGATACAAGACATGATCTTTATGTTTTGTCGTTAATGGAAGCTAATAATTGGCTTTAACTGCTGGTGAGTTGTGGACTCATTCTGCCGTACAGATCGAAGGATTTTTCTCTATAGACGAGTTATGAAAGGCAGCTAATAGCAGCTCATGCTGTCACGCTCTATAACGGCTCCGCAGGGCCAGTGTTTAATAGATCGTGTCTTTGTATAGTGTCCGTAACTCTTGCCCTCCTGAGGACTGCAAAGTCACCGGGCACGGCGGGCAGCTACTTGCTTTCTGGTAATATTCCAGTCAACAGACTTTAGATTCATGGGCTTTTGCAACCCATTCTTTCCATCACAGCGAAATGTGTTTCCTGCCAAAAATGTTTCAGAGTCAAATAGAAACAATAGACACTGACCACTAAATAGGACTCAATATAAAGCAATTAATTGATCTTAATTGTGCATACATCAGTCTGAATTGTAAGGGTAACAGGTCAATTTAGCTCAGAGGGAATTATTTAGGGATTTTTAAAGAATCATTTACTTTACAGACGAGCGCTGAAATGACTCGTCCAGCGTTCACTTGAACGGGCCGTAACTATCAGCTCTGCAGCGGATATAAATGTCCAGACTATAGTGAAAACACTATTTAGCAAATTAACTGATCAGCAGTTTAAGAAATTAAATTTGTAAGCACATAACTCAAGAAAGACTTTATTGATTATTCTAACACATTAAACTAATATCGAACACACACACACACATTCATATGAGTTCCAGAAAGAAAGAAAGTGAGAAAATAATGAGTTTTAAGGGTGAGATGATGAAATCCAAAGTTTCTGGGTTACTAGGCGGGTGCTCCGGATGTTCTAGGATGTTGCTAAGGTGTTCTGCCTGGTTTCTAGGGTGTTACTAGGGTGTTCTGCCTGGTTTCTAGGGTGTTACTAGGGTGTTCTGCCTGGTTTCTAGGGTCTTGCTAGGGTGTTCTGCCTGGTTTCTAGGGTGTTACTAGGGTGTTCTGCCTTCTAGGGTGTTACTAGGGTGTTCTGCCTGGTTTTTAGGATGTTGCTAGGGTGTTCTGCCTGGGTTCTAGGGTGTTGCTAGGGTGTTCTGCCTGGTTTCTATGATGTTGCTAGGGTGTTTTGGCTGGTTGTTAAGGTCTTGATGCATTATCGATAGATGGATAAAGGGATGGACTGGGATTTAATTTGATTATCCTAGAAAAAACGACAGTAATCCCAAATATTGGACTGAACCGAGCTTGAAGGCTCTAGAACTGAATCTAGACACAGTTTAGTGTGAGAATAAAAATAATAAAAAGATTTGTCAAGTCAACATAATGACTGTTTACAAATAGGTTTTCCAAACACTCCCATTGTCTGCAAATTGGTCGGTCAAACTGGTACACTATTTGGTTGAAGTGTTTTGATGAATGGCTTACTCACAGTTGTCTGCACACTGAACTCTTCTGGTCTCAGTTACGTCATAAATCCTAAAAGAGATTCTGATCGATGCAGGCAGAAGCTCCAACAGTGATATACAACTATAGGTAGCCACATATCACTGGTGTTCATTGAATCAGTGAATGTTTAACCATTTAAAATAGGCAAACCAAATCAATGTGTATATACTACAACAAGCTGACTGTCATGTCAAAGAGTATTTTAGCATTAAAGCTGCCAGTCTGAGCCTCTCGAAACTCAGGATTGGTGGAGCGTTGATCTAATTCACATTTCTGTTACAGACATGGGATGGATATGCGTACTTGTGCCACAATTGGATTGTCTGTAGGATTTCAATATGCTGTGATTTGATTAGAGTGTGCCTGAGCTTTCTTTCTGTCATGATAATTGTCCTCTTTTCTTAGACTTCGTAGCACAATTACATTTTACCTATAACAGTCTCCGAGGGCTCATGGGATTCATGCCAGGAATAAAAAAGACAGAACACTGTCTTTAAATAACACAGCCCTGACTGGTTCAACTGTCACCGAAATTTCCCCATGAAAAATAAGCATATCACATTCCAGTATATTTCTAAGTGTCATTAGGGTAGGGTTATGGACCAGTTTGGCCCATATCTTCATGGTTTGGCCTGCCAGGGTGCATTTTATTTTATAGAATGTGTACTTACAGCGTAGTTACCCAAGAAAGGATATAAGGTAACTGCATGTGTTAAGGTTAGGTTAAGGGATCGGTTCAAGGTTAGTGCCTAGTTATAACCCATTATTGTAAGTGCTATAATAAGTACATAGTACATACATGCAGAACAGGGCTGTAAAATAAAGTGCCTCCATCAGCTCACTGAATGATCAAGATCAAAGGTTGTTGAACATGAGGGCAATAATTGAAAAAAAGAAGTGAGCCCAGGGTCCTCATTTGTAAAAGGCAGGTATGATCGGATTTTATCCCAAATAGCATGGATTTTACCCTGTTTCAAAATTAAGGAAGAAATTGGGATTGATAAAGACAGAAACTGTGAAAATGTTCTTATGTGTGTGCCAAGAGCATGCAAACTTTTTGGCGCTCATTTGCCAGTAGTCCATTAGATTCTACATATTTTAATGAAAATGTAAAGATAAAGTCAGGGTTAGGTTCAGTGAAGGAGAGGCGAGGTAAGCATACAGAATACAAATCAATCTCAATATAACAAGTTGCCGGGGCACTGGAGAAGAGCGAACCAAACCATCAAAATTCAACAACGGACTATACAAAGCACTATACACATAGAAAAATGTGAAACAGTTGAGCCTAATTAATGAACGAATGAGTAACCAAGGTCATAAATGAACAGGTACTAAACAAGCAAGGAAACTTAGGTGGAGGGGTTCAGAGGACAGATCTGGGCAGGTGGAGCTGGGGAGGTGGAGTGATCAGAGGACAGATCTGGGCAGGTGGAGGGTTCAGAGGACAGATCTGGGCAGGTGGAGCTGGGGAGGTGGAGGGGTTCAGAGGACAGATCTGGGCAGGTGGAGCTGGGGAGGTGGAGGGGATCAGAGGACAGATCTGGGCAGGTGGAGCTGTGGAGGTGGAGAGTTCAGAGGACAGATCTGGGCAGGTGGAGCTGGGGAGGTGGAGGGGTTCAGAGGACATATCTGGGCAGGTGGAGCTGGGGAGGTGGAGGGGTTCAGGTGACAGCTCTGGGCAGGTTGAGCTGGGAAGGTGGAGGGCTTCAGATGACAGCTCTTGGCAGGTTGAGCTGGGAAGATGGAGGGTTCAGAGGACAGATCTGGGCAGGTGGAGCTGGGGTGGTGGAGGGGTTCAGAGGACAGATCTGGGCAGGTGGAGCTGGGGAGGTGGAGGGTTCAGAGGACAGATCTGGGAAGGTGAAGCTGGGAAGGTGGAGTGATCAGAGGACAGATCTGGGCAGGTGGAGCTGGGGAGGTGGAGGGGTTCAGAGGACAGATCTGGGCAGGTGGAGCTGGGGAGGTGGAGTGATCAGAGGACAGATCTGGGCAGGTGGAGCTGGGAAGGAGGAGTGATCAGAGGACAGATCTGGGCAGGTGGAGCTGGGAAGGTGGAGTGATCAGAGGACAGATCTGGGCAGGTGGAGCTGGGGAGGTGGAGGGTTCAGAGGACAGATCTGGGCAGGTGGAGCTGGGGAGGTGGAGGGGTTCAGAAGACAGATCTGGGCAGGTGGAGCTGGGGAGGTGGAGGGTTCAGAGGACAGATTTGGGCAGGTGGAGCTGGGGAGGTGGAGGGGTTCAGAGGACAGATCTGGGCAGGTGGAGCTGGGGAGGTGGAGGGGTTCAGAAGACAGATCTGGGCAGGTGGAGCTGGGGAGGTGGAGGATTCAGAGGATGGATATGGGCAGGTGGAGCTGGGGAGGTGGAGGATTCAGAGGACAGATTTGGGCAGGTGGAGCTGGGGAGGTGGAGGGGTTCAGAGGACAGATCTGGGCAGGTGGAGCTGGGGAGGTGGAGTGATCAGAGGACAGATCTGGGCAGGTGGAGCTGGGAAGGAGGAGTGATCAGAGGACAGATCTGGGCAGGTGGAGCTGGGAAGGTGGAGTGATCAGAGGACAGATCTGGGCAGGTGGAGCTGGGGAGGTGGAGGGTTCAGAGGACAGATCTGGGCAGGTGGAGGTGGAGGGGTTCAGAAGACAGATCTGGGCAGGTGGAGCTGGGGAGGTGGAGGGTTCAGAGGACAGATTTGGGCAGGTGGAGCTGGGGAGGTGGAGGGGTTCAGAGGACAGATCTGGGCAGGTGGAGCTGGGGAGGTGGAGGGGTTCAGAGGACAGATCTGGGCAGGTGGAGCTGGGGAGGTGGAGGGTTCAGAGGACAGATCTGGGCAGGTGGAGCTGGGGAGGTGGAGGATTCAGAGGACAGATTTGGGCAGGTGAAGCTGGGGAGGTGGAGGGTTCAGAGGACAGATCTGGGCAGGTGGAGCTGGGGGGTTCAGAGGACAGATCTGGGCAGGTGGAGGTGGAGGGGTTCAGAAGACAGATCTGGGCAGGTGGAGCTGGGGAGGTGGAGGGTTCAGAGGACAGATTTGGGCAGGTGGAGCTGGGGAGGTGGGGGATTCAGAGGACAGATCCGGGCAGGTGGAGCTGGGGAGGTGGAGGATTCAGAGGACAGATTTGGGCAGGTGAAGCTGGGGAGGTGGAGGGTTCAGAGGACAGATCTGGGCAGGTGGAGCTGGGGGGTTCAGAGGACAGATCTGGGCAGGTGGAGCTTGTCCATTAAGCATCAGTTGCACTTTTCTTGCAATGTTCTTGGTACATCTAGAAGAAACGTGTTTCACGACTGAGAAAAAAAGGAGCTGCTGGCTGTTTTTCAACTAGATATCTGAAACAGATTCTCAAAATATGAGCAAATGAAATGCAGTCCTTTTGCTCCATTTTATCTTATACAAATTGCCTGAAGCAAACAAGCAGAGATAGGATCACAGTCTGCAAAATTAGCAGCCTTGTTTTTTCAATAGACTTGAACAAAAACATCCGTTTCTGAGAGAAATTACACTACAAACTTTGATTTGAAGTGTTCAAAAAGGGATTTAAAAAAAGGACTTTAGACTGTGGAAACATCAGAGCTAAATCAAACAAACATGAACACGAATTGATTAAAAATGCCAAAAATATTATTTACACAAATATATAAATATGCAGCATAATTTGTGGTGCTTCATTGGAATGGCTGAGCTCTTCAATTCCCTCATTGGCCGATCTCTCTTCAGGATTATAGTGTGTAATACTATTGAACACAATTGTTACTCTACATCAGGAAATAAACCCTGAACGCATTCATTGATTGTTTATGGCAGAAAAACGCAGTTTGAATGGTCTCTGTGATTTATAGATGTACATGTGTTTGATTTCAGAGGATAATATTGCAGCAAATGTTAAGAGCACTATTTGAAGTCACGATGACCTGAGCTCACAGTAAGGTGCACATATAACCTCCACATTCGATGGGTGGCCATCACATAGAGCAGCTATTGAGGAATCGCCATGGAGACCGTAGCCACGGGAACCGAGAGACCGAGAGAAACCTGCCATCAGGACCGTCTGACTGATCTCATGCATCGACTGTAGTCATGACTGAAATCCCACAGCTCTCAGATCAGATCAGATGCTCAAGGGTGTGATATGAATTCTGAAGTCATTTTATATTGGCAGTCTAGAAACAGCCACATCACAGGAGTTCTGCAGAAATACGTTTACATAAGCAGCTGAAGGAAGAAAAATAATTTAATATCTTCCAGTGGTTTCTCTGAGGAGGTACAAAAACAAAACATATAAAACGAAAATATAAGGCTGAACAATTTATAAACCACTCATTTTTCTCAAATAACACTGTCTAACAACGGCACCGGCGGGTCAGAGGTTACCGGGCATTTGCTATGATTGGCTGGATTAAATATGCACATATATTATTGGCTGCTTGTTGCTTTAAATGTGTAAATGTCAAACGGAACACGCATTTATACTAGAGTAAAAAAGAGAAGCACATCATGCTACTGTATTATACCATCAAATGAACATAGATGAATATGAAATAACGTGCCTAACATGCAAATTTAGAGCTATACAGTTTTACTAATGCTCCTGTAACCAGGCTTGTGTTGCAGCTTTGCCTAGAGATCCCACTGATTTAATGAGTGTGCCCGAACAGACGTCACTTATCAATCACACAAATTCACAACGACAGTGTGTAAGAAACATGGTCATGTACATCAAACTGAAGGCCTTTAGACTTGGATTAACCATCATGTGTCTAACTCTGAGATACAGCACATTTCAAGCCCAGTCAGTCAGTCAGTCAGTCGTGCGAGTCCTGCCCATCTGAGAGAGAGCCCAGTGTTCTTTAGGAAATCAGTGCTTCAAATAATTACACACACACACACACACACACACACACAAACACTAGTAATTTGGCTCATAGTCTTGACAATCTGGGGCTTAGGTCAGGAAGCAGACTAAAGGTCACCAAGGTCAGATAAATCCCATCACAAGAGAGGCTTTAAAAGCTGCTAGAACTGCTTATTTCTCAACCCTATTAGAAGAAAATAAACATAATCCTAGGTATTTATTTGAAAAAGAAAGCTTCAAGCACAGAAGTGTCCAAGCAACACAGCAGTAATGACTTTATGAACTTCTTCACTCATAAGATCGATAATATCAGGGACAAAATTATAACTATGCAACCGTCTTCTACAGCATCGCATCAGGGAGTGCATTGTAGTATCCCTGAGGAAATTTTTTATTCATTTGTTGCTTTATGAGAGGAAGAATTTTGCAAACTCGTTAATTCATCTAAATCAACAACATGTATGTTAGACCCTATACCGACTAAACTACAGAAAGAGATGCTTCCAGATGTCACAGATCCTCTTCTAAATATCAATAATTTGTTTTTGTCTCTAGGATACGTACCAAAAACCTTTAAGCTGGCTATAATTAAACCACTTGTTAAAAAAACGCAACTTGATCATACAAAATTAGTCAATTGCAGGCCAATCTCGAATCTGCCTTTTCCTTCAAAGATATTGGAAAAGTGTTCCTTTCTAGAAAGAAATGATATCTGCGAGGATTTTCAGTCAGGATTTAGACCGCACCATAGTACTGAGACAGCTCTCAGAGTTACAAATGATTTGCTCTTATCATCCGTTCGTGGTTGTATCTCTCTATTAGTGTTACTTGATCTTAGTGCTGCATTTTACACCATTGACCACAACATTCTTTTAAATAGACTAGAAAACTATGTTGGCATTAGTGGAATTGCACTAGCATGGTTTAAATCATACTTATCTGACCGTTATCAATTTGTAGCAGTAAATGAACAGATGTCTTATCGATCACAAGTTCAGTATGGCGTACAACAAGGCTCAGTACTAGGACCGCTGCTGTTCACTCTGTACATACTACCATTAGGAGACATCATTAGGAAACATGGAATTAGTTTTCACTGTTATACCGATGATACTCAGCTGTATATTTCTTCAAAACCTAACAAAACTTACCAATTCACAAAATCAACGGAATGCATAGCTGATATAAAAAATTGGATGACTAGTATAAGGATGACTATTTCCTACTACTAAATTCTGAAAAAACAAAGATTCTAATTATTGGACAAAAAACTTCCACACGTAATAACCTAGAATACTGTCTAACACTTGATGGCTGCTCTGTTAAGTCCTCGTCGTCGGTTAGGAACCTGGGTGTGCTCTTTGATACCAATCTTTCATTTGAAAGTCACGTGTCTAGTATCTGTAAAACCGCATTTTTCCATCTTAAAAATATATCTAAATTACGCCATATGCTCTCATTGACAAATGCAGAACAATTAGTTAATGCGTTCATGACATCAAGGCTAGATTATTGTAATGCTCTACTGGGTGGTTGCCCTGCACGCTTAATAAACAAACTACAGCTGGTCCAAAACGCTGCAGCTCGAGTTCTTACCAGAACCAGGAAGTATGACCATATTAGCCCGGTTCTGTCAACACTGTATTGGCTGCCTATTAAACATCGTATAAATTGTAAAATATTGTTGATTACTTACAAAGCACTAAATGGTTTAGCTCCGCAGTACTTGAGCGAGCTCTTGACGCATTATAGTCCTTCACGTCTATTGCGATCTCAAAATCCCGGCCAGTTGATAATACCTAGAATATCTAAATCGACTGCTGGCGGTAGATCCTTTTCGTATGTAGCACCAAAACTCTGGAACAGTCTTCCTACCATTGTCCGGGAAGCATTTCCCGCAGCCTGCCAGATCCAGGCCGTATCCAGATCTGATTAGGAGCTTCGCCTGGACACACACACACACACACTCCAGATCTGACTAGGACCTTCGCCTGGACCCGATGACAATGCAGAGCTGAAGTGCCACTAGCCTCTCCCTATGGAGGATCCTTTCCCACTCTACAGATCAAGCGTTGTGGGGAATTCGGTTTGCGTCCCTAACCCGAAGTGATAAAATAAAATTCTGTATCAAAATTTATAGACAAGACAAGTAGTTTCTTTAGGCATGGTTTGTAGGGAATTACAAACCTGCGCACATATGTTCAAAAGCACATGACTATAGAATCAATTCTTAATGCGCATGTGAACGCCATCAGCGTTTCTCACAGGTTCAGTTTAAAGTCTGTTCAGAGAGAACGGCGTCGTCTTAGCGGCCCCTAATTTAATAACAAATGATCATTTCGCCGGAAGTGAATCAATCAAAACTAACTTTAGCTGGAAATAACGTTATTCAAAAACCGCTATAAAGCCAAAACAATCTCTGTTACCTTAACTTATCTGTTTACCTCTGTAAAGCTGCTTTGAAACAATCTACATTGTTAAAAGTGCTATATAAATGAAGATAACTTGACTTAACACACTCACACACACACACACACACACACTAACCCCACACTATTGTAGAGATGCTGCTGAGAAGCATGGTAGAGACACAGATAGAGAATGGTAGAGACACTCTCTCTCCTCTCTCTCTCTCTCCCTCTCACTCTCTCACTCTCTCTCTGTCTCTCTCACTCTCTCGCTCTCTCGCTCTCTCTCTCCCTCTGTGACTGCGTCAAAGCATCTTTTACTCTAGATCTAATATGACCTTCAGCCATTAGTAACGGTTAGGCTTGGGTAAATAGCAACAATGGCTTGGGCCGTTTCGAAGCAAGATGCTGAATCTGTGGTATAAGAAAGCAGATACGGACTGTAAATGGTTTAACGTCACATCGTGATTTTACCAAAAAATAAAGTCAAGAGTTATGTTTTTCAAAGCACATACAATTAATTACAATATAATTTATGGTGAAGTCACATATTTTAATTCGATCATATTTTAAGTAAATATTTTTGTTTCTACTTATTCTTGATAATGTCTATTTTCTGTTATTTATTTAATATTTACTGCATTATTGTAGAATCGTGTGTGTTGCACTGATGGTGTTTTGACCGTGTATTTGCGAGTGCTGGCCATGTTTATTATGGTGATTCATCATATGGCTTTATACTGTACCACCTGTATTATCATGGGGATTATCAGTTCGTTTTAATATAAAAATCAGATTTTGGCAGTTCAAGTGGATAGGTATATGAACATATATTTACTTACAAACTATTGAGTTATTGAAAATTAAGAGTTGAGATGTCATGAAATACCACCTTGGGTTATGTAGGCTGGTAATGTTCAATAATTCAATGGTTTGTTGTTTATTATTTATTACATAACACGTTTCAAGTGCCAGTTTGTTCATATATTGTGTTGTGAGAAGGAAAACATTTCAAATGAAGCCAAAGCAACAAAGTTTTGCGTGGCATTAAGAAGGAAACAGACACACACACACACACACACACACACGCGCGCGCGCGCGCGCGCATCCACACACACACACACACACACGCGCGCATCCACACACACACACACACACACACACACACACACACACACACACACACACACACACACACACACACACACACACACACACACACACACACACACACACACACACGGTGGCATGAAGTGTAGGATTCATTAGCACGCTCGTCATGACCGCGGGCAGGGCGGTGAGCAGAAGCTGAGCATGAAGAAGACTCTCGCTGGTCTCATAATTGGATCAAGTCTGTGCTGAAGAAACGCTTACTGTTAACTGTCCCACCTTTAATTGCACGTCCTAAAACCTTCATTATAGATTCTGTAGTGGTTCGAAACAGAAAGTGCATGTTGTGCTCTTGTTCCTCTCAGTGTAAGATCTGTTGGCTGGTGAACTGTAGACACACTGGCTGTTACTGGGTCTTTCTGACGGCGCTGATTCGACTGCACTTAAGCTGCTCAGAACAATTATATACTCTGCATTGATCGAAATGAATAAAACATAAAAAAACACGACTAATGAAGTAGCTTTAACAGAATCAATTGCTTTGCATTGGTGTGTTGTTTCAGAACAACACTCAATTAAAAAATGTCTCATTGATGCATTCTTATTACTATTCCACCGGCCTCATTATATTCAAGATTGTAACAATGTTGTTTGTGTTATGGACGTGAATGTTCTGAAACGGCTTGTTGAGGAGAAGGTGCTGTTGGTTTACTAAACAACTAAACTGCTGCATACATTTTTCGGCTAATGGAATAAAGCAGAGGAAAAAGTCCCATATCGTTTTTGTTTAACGCTCTCTTGCAGTGTCGCCATGTCTTCTTAAAAGCATTTTTGGGCTTGTTGTTTGGGCTAGGCTCAAAAACGTATCCAGTTTATGAGGTTATTAAAATGGGCAGGTGCGGGTAATGATATCTTGGTCTTAATTTCAATATAAAGTGATTTATTTTAGTTTATTATGGGCTTGTTCTGTTCGCTGTTTTTCATAACAAGAACTGGCTGCAGGAATGAGTCGAGGCTCGTACCTCTTTCCCTGTGACACATACAGAAGAGTATGGAAGTCAATTTCTACCACATAAGAAAAAATCATGCATTTGTAAATCATAATTATGACATAAATAGATAAAATTATGACATTCTAAGGGCCAGATTTACTAACAGCTTGCGCAAACCCTCTTTTAGCATTAAAAAACTTCTGTCAGGATTTACTAAAGACACGCAGTGAAACATTAGAGTGAAAAGCATAGACAGGGCTGTTTTTGCAGCTGATCTTATTGCTTATGCATTTGTAGCAGAATTTAAATTATTCATGCAAGGTAATTTACGAAGGTTTGCAATCTTCAATGTACTAGTATTTGCACCATTATGTACCGCTCAAAATAAGCATGTCTATAAACAGATGCTAGTTTGCGTTGCACTAACTAGATTGTGTTGGTCATTATGGAATGATCCGGCTGCATCTCAGTTGATTAATGTGTGCATCGTCAGTAGATCACGCTTTTTTCACATACTTTTTGGGAATTGCGCTCTCACGCTACTTTGCCCTGTTTAGTAAATCTTGCCCTAACTCATATTTATGAGGTTAAAATCTGTTAAGGCATAGTTTCGACCTTATATCTTAATTTTGACTTTTTCATCTCATAATTATTACTTAGTATGTAGAAAACGTAGTATGTAGAACATGTAGAAATTGAAGTGCAGCTGGTAGAAAACAAAACTAGAGGTATTTCGCATTTTGTGGAAAGACAGTGTTACTGCATACAGAAAGGCTTACTTTTCAGAGTGCTTACTCTCACAAGAGAACAAACACAACCCTAGGTACTTATTTGATTAATTTGACATCGTGCTATAGAACCCCTGAGGAACTATTCCATTCAGTCTTTGCTATAGGAGAGGAAGATTTGTCTAAACTTGTTAAATCATCTAAATTAATGTTAGACCCTATACCGACTAAGCTTCTGAAAGAGATGCTTCCAGGAATGAACCCCAATGAATAATGCCGAAATGAACTCTTTGCATCATTGAATCATGTTCCTGTTAAACTGCTTTAAAACAATCTGTATTGTATAAAGGGCTATATAAATAAAGGTGACTTGACTTGACTTGACTTCAAATCTCAATTTCATTTTTTCTATCTCATAACTATGACTTAATATTTCATAATTTTGACTTTTTCGCATAAAACCTGTCATAAAGTCAACTTCATGTTATTATTAAGATTTACCAAAGCATGATTTTGTGCTTATATTATAAAATATGTGCTAGAAATGCTCATCTATAGAAGAGAGACGTGTCTCTGATGTGTTAAAATATCTCATTAACAACTAATTGTTTAGTTCAGTTCCATTCACACTGTGTAGACAAGTGTAGACTATTCTTTTGTGACAACCGAATTTAGCCTATGTGTCATAATACATCACCGTGATTGTGTTGTTTTTTCCAAATCAAAGCCTCATGACAGACTCCTCTATATAGAGTTAATAGCCATAATGATGTGGCTCATAATCAGTAATATTGACGCTTCCCCCAGAGCACAGATGAGATTCACGGCTCACTAGGACACTTCCCTCCTCTCATTCATACACACAGATGATGGCAGGATCAAAGGAGTCGACGCTTATTAGTTTCCTCTTGTATCTGCGGTTGGTAAGCTGCGGTGACGCAGAGGAGGGCATCAAATCACTTTCCCGATTCAGAGGCTGGAAACTGGGAGGGGAAATGTGCCCTTTTTGCTAAGGGACGTCCTGGAGCTTGAAACAAGCTTGACACTGTCTTTATTCCTGCAGGGTTTCTAAGTCAAATCACTATATTTTCTACACATTTCATACACGTTTAATTATAAAACCTCCAAAATACATTGGCTTAGCTGTCCTAAAATACACTGTATAGTAACAGCTAGACACTTTTACAGTCTTAGGGCACCATTTTAACGATCTGAAACGCTAGTACAAAACGTGAAACACAACGCAAGTAACTTTGTGTGCGGATCTCGGCGCTGTTGCTGTTATACCGGCGGGATAAATGACTCTTGCGCGACGCAAATCTAACATGTGTTGGTCTGAGGTCGCTGCATTACTCATAGCTGTGGTTTGGGAATGACGTGCAATAAACCAATCAGAGCGTCATCTCACATTCCCTTTAAGAGCAGGCGTGCTTGTTCCATGTTGGATTGCTATTATAACGGCGGGTTTGCCGGCGCGTGCCAGGAGCGGTTCCCAGCGAGGAGACCGGTGTTCTTGTCAGGGCCGTAAAACACAGAGAGTGACATTGTATGTGGATGGAGAAACACACACAAATTAGCTTCGGTTAAACAGGCGTATAATAATTTGGGTAAATGTGTAAGCTAGATTTATGCCTATTTTTTCACATCTTCATGGACATCACAATGATTTCCCTCATATGGTAATATTTTTCCTTGTAATTATGTATGGAACTGCTGCGTGTGTGTAGATGAAAGGAGCAAAGTGTATGTGCGTTGTGCACACGCTACATTATGGCCAAGCATGCGCCCTTAAAATAGCATCTAAATATCGCGCCACTGACTTTAGATGAGGTTTTTCCTGGTCAGTGGAGGAACTGTATTCTGCAACTGTTGAATATCACCAGGGAACATTTGCGCCGGAACACGCCTCCTCTTTTCCTGAACCGCGGTGGGAGCGCAAGTTCATTCCCTAATTTACCGACGTGCGTCTGTGGAGGGAAATGTCCCTGTGCGTCGGGTGCAAAATAGGAATTATACATGCGTCACTGTACAAAGTCAATTGCGCTGGGTGCAAGATAGGGCCCTAACTGTTGTTTTTGTGCTCTACTAGAACAGGTTTTCCGGTTTCACTTCATTTGGATGGTCCCTTTAACCCATTCTGTTGACTATAAGTAACGTTGCACCTACATGTCTATAACTCTCATTAGAGTGTTAGTACAGTATTAGTAGGATGGTAGGGTTAAGGTTAGAATAAATTGACATGTAGTTGCATAGTTGCTTATAGTCAGTAGACTGTCTGTTGGAGGACCATCACAATAAAGAGTTATCAGATATTAAGCGGACAGTACACTAATACTCTAAGGAGAGTTAGTTGACATGTAGTTGCAAAGTTACTTATAGTCACCAGAATGTTCAAAAGGGACCATCAAAATAAAATGTTACCGGTTTTCCTGCTGTAATGTTGATTATATCCTCATATTCTCTATTGTTGCGGCTCCTCTCTTCCCAGTCTGTCAGTAACGCTCTGTTTACTTCCTGTCTCTATGAAGCCCCTCCTCCTGAAAAGCACACTGTGCTCTGATTGGTCGACTGGAGCAGTGTGTTGCGATTGGTCGAGCGCTTCGAGCGTATTTGGGGAAATGCCCCGCCCCTAATGATTTGGAGGGACTTTGAAATTTTGCAGAGCTTTTTCATTTTCTGACCCTGGACCAAAAACTGCATAATCTTCACAACACTAAATAACCAGAGGAGTCATTCAGCTAGTGACCTAAATTCCTCTTACTATCAATCAGTTAAAGATAATCCATGTGTATCCATATATTCATATCACGCTTGTTCTGCTCGACTGCGCTCTTTATTCCCTGACACTCTGGAAAGAATAATCCAAAAATATTTCAGAACGACAATGAGCTAATATCTTGTAAATCTGCAGAACTGGCAATGGACCAAAGCGAAAATGGGACAACCTTTCCTTTCCATTTTTTCTTTCAGTTTTCCTCCGCTAGCCTGCAGAAAAATGATGACTCAATTACAAAATGTTCAGCAGGACTCCTTGAGCGCGCCATCAAACATCCACGTCAGTGTGAACCTTAACCTGAGTGATTCATAACGGCTGTCAGAGCTTCTGCTCACTCTTCATTCTTTAACCGACACAAGAACATCTTTCTGTGGAAACATTATGATCCATTACAGATGTAGTTTTAGTAGTTCATTTGGCTGGACTGATGAACCTATATGAGGATTTAGATATGAATATCTAAATGAGATCAAATAGTAGCATTTATAACAATCATTTGTAAAACTCACAATTTCTCGCCTATTTCATGGTGTGTCCGGTCAATTAGCAGACCCCGTCGCACACCTGCAGGACAGGTGATAGCGTGGGAAAAAGACCATATAGGTCAAAAAATGGATATGCCTGATGAAGGTCATGAGATCGAAACGTTGCTAATAAATTTTGATTATCATTTGCGGATAGTGTGCGGGAGTTTTTTTATGGTGTGTCTGGTGAAAATCATTAGTCTGATCAGCTGATATAGTGCCAGCACACCTGTCCTCAACAAGCCATGATCTGAGGAATCTTTCATATCTGTAGCACAAATGTGATAGAGCGAAAAGAGCAATAGTAGCCTTATCGTTCAAATAAACATTAAATAGTCATATATGATCAAATTATCCAGGCTTATTTGTTTTTGGCTAATGTTCTCTCAAAGTTATGAACAAACACTCTTCCAGTAACCTTCATAGAATATTTGTTCACAGTAATCTGGTCTTTAAAGGGGTGGTTGATTATGATTTCACTTTTCACAACATCTGCAAAGTTACAAAGCTCCAAGTTCAAAGCAAAGGGAGATATTTGCTTTTAAAGAAATCGCTTTTTAAGGACTACAACAAACGACTGGTAGGGACTACACGACATTCCTCCCGGGTTAGTGACATCACCAACCCTAAAATGTACATAAGCCCCGCCCCGGGACACGCAGTGCATGCTGAGGAGAGGAAGAGTTGTTGTAGAAGAGGACATTTGTGATTCAGCTCAAACTTTAGCATTCGTCTCTTCACATGCAACAGAAAGTCACTCTGTGTGCATCTCACAACAGTTCCTATACGAGCGATTTATAGATTATCATGACAGAATATGCTAATTGAAGATGGTTAACACCACATCAGCAACATATATTCATCAACTAACCGTTCAGAGACGTCCTTTTGCTCTACATTCTGTCACTTCTTCTTGAGTCTCTCCATCATTAAAGGCAGAACAGTTTCTGTTATTAACACACACTGCTAACACACAGGAGCTGTTGAAGCTCCGCCCCCTGTTCCAGGAGCAGCAGCTCATTTGCATTTAAAGGGACACACACAAAATGGTGAGTTTTTGCTAACCCTCAAAAAGTGACAACTTTAACATGCTATAAAAAAATATCTGTGGGGTATTTTGTGCTAAAACTTCACACACACACTCTGGGGACATCAGATATTTATTTTACATCTTGTGAAAAGGGCATTATACCACCCCTTTAATGATGTTCTCTATTGTTTATAAAACAATTGTTTTCAGAAATGTTCTAGTTGGATGTTCGTCTAACATTTTTAAATATTACTACTTGTTTCAGAGAACATTCAATAGTAACATTCCAATTATGTTTGCAGAATGATACAAAAAAAGCTAAAAAAAGCTACAGAAGCAGAGCTGTTTGCCCGACGCCGCTGGGAATGTTGCCACTCGCTTAATAATGCTGGGTCAAAGATAACCCCACGAGTGACCCAACTATGGGGTGGTATAGCACATTCCCAACTGTTAAGTTAACTATTTATTTTTATTTATGACATTATTTTAATAAATAAATTACACTTTGTTTTCAAATATATTGTTTATTTGTATAAAACAATAAATATGTCTGAACAAAAATATATTTAAATTACAAACAACATTTTGGGGAGTCTAGAATTTAATTTAAATGTCCATAATTGTGTACATAAATTTAAAATACACAAGTGTAGTGTACATACAACATACGTATTTAACCCAACAGCTGGGTTATTACTAGAAATGACCCAATGATTTAAAAAATGACCCAACATTTGTTACAGTGCAGACTCGCTGCTGTAGCTGATGGAGACGGCCTGAGGAAGAGTCACTGGTCACGAACACCATCACATATATGTGACCCTGGACCACATAACCAGTCACATGGGTCACCGTTTTGAAATTGAGATTTATGCATCATATGAAAGCTGAATAAATAAGCTTTCCATTGAAGTATGGATAGGAGAAGACAATATTTGCCCGATATAAAACTATTTGAAAATCTGGAATCTGAGGGTGCAAAAAAATCGAAACATTGAGAAAATCTCCTTTAAAGTTGTGCATTTATGTTGGCGATTGTGCATCATCCACTCACAGAAATACATGTGTGATATATTTACAGTAGGAAATTTACTAAATATCTTCATGGAACATGATCTTTACTTAATATCCTAATGATTTTTGGCACAAAAGAAACATCTATAATGTTGACCCATCCAGTGGCTATTGCCACAGATATCCCCGTGCGAGTGGTGATCAGGGCCACATATATGAGCTCCTGCCCAACAGAACCTGCTGCTTTTATTAGTGCGTGAGAACGGCCATCGTCCTTCAGGATCACTTTATAACTGCTTGTGTTCATTTTATTTGGCAGAGCTCTTGTTCATTACATTATCCTATCCATTCCACACTAATTTTAATGCTTCCATTTTAAAAATTGAATATTTCTGGCTTCCGGTGTCATTCACTTCCAGTTATTTTAGGTTTCGCGTTGAAAAATAAGGTGCAGCTCCAGGAATAATTTTGCATTTTATGACACATTTTCTGAGTAGTTCTAACTGACAGCTGGCACGTTATTTCTTTATCTCCTCACAGATGCTTCCACTGACACACAAAAGCACATATCTAGCGGCTCTGACTGGTGCTTGTCTGTGGGTGGCTGTTGCTAAGTGTTTTTCTCTGCAGTTGCTAGGGTGTTATGAAGGTTACTACTGCTTTGTTGTTCAGGTGTTGTATTATTAACCAGGGGATAGCACTAGAAACAGTGACACATGCCATGGCAAAGACCACTGATTGTCCTGTATTTTGAAATGTAGCAACGCTGGACTATATCACACGAAGAGAAACTGCATCATTCCCCTTTTAATGCACTGAAGAAAAAACACAGTTTTCACTCAGAAACTGTACGCTGGAAGAATTCTCACAGCTGTTTTTGCATGGGGTTATTTCCAATCGGCTTCAGTTTTGTGTCTGATAGGTGATCTGAATTCAATACTGCCTAAAATCACCCAGACCGTGCAGGCTTCACTGCCACTACACATTTAACAGCTTTATTCCTCTTCTTTAGTTGTTTTGTGCACAAACAAAATGTGCATTGGAGATGCTGCCATCTAAAGGAAATGCAATATTACATGACATAATAATGTCCTTCCTTTAGATGGCAGCATTGAATGATCATCACAGTGGTGTGTGTCCAGCGCTGTACAGCACTCAGACGGTTCCTTTCACACGTGGTTTGGGAACATTCTGCTGTGAGATTTTGTTAATTGTTATTTCTTTACATCAACCGTATGAGCTTGAAAGTTGCAAAAGCAAGGACACATGCGCGGAACGAGATGTTGATGTTGAGATTCTGTGTCACTTCTTCTGCGTAGTAAAAGACACTGATTGAGATGTCAGCCATCTTTTCTTCTTTTATCTCTTTCCTCCAGTGTGTTCTCGACCCTGCTGTGCAGTCAGATTTCTTTCTCTCGAAACGCTCATATAGCAAACAAACACAAGAGAGTCAAAGAGATGTTCAAACTCATCCACCCATCCAGTGACTGATCAGTTTGTTTCAGTCATTAAAGCTGCAGGGATGGAAATGATGTTGGATTGTTTATGCATAAAATGACTTAACATTACAAGCATGCATGAAATTATACCTTTTTTTTTTCAGGGCAAAGATTTTTCGTGGGAAGAAGGTCCAAGGAGATTATGACGTCAAAGTTGAACAGGTAAAGCATTTATTTAGCGTTAGACCTGTGTGCTATTCTCGGTTTAATCACACACACACACCATTTAACTTCTCTCGGGTCATTGAAATTGAGTGTTCATCAGAGGGGTCCAAGACCACAGGACTTTTGTCGCACTCGAATACACACACTCACACTATTATTAAAAGGGTTATGTATGAAATTGTGAGTTATTTTGAACTTAAGTTGAAAGAATATGAGTAATGTGATTAAATTACAATGTATTTATGATTTATTGATCAAATCTAGTAATTGAAAGGTAAATAAAATTAAAAATAACCAAAAATTAAATGATTAAATATTGATTTGGTTGTTTTCACAGTTTTTCGTTGATTTTTATGTTACATGCACACAAACAAGTCTCTAACACTGCATCCTAACTAGCTGTCATGCGCTACATTTCCACGGAGTAATGTATCTGTCCAAACACTGTTACAGTAGACGTTATTATTATGGTATCCTAGAAATGCCATAAGTTAAGGCTGACTGGTCTATTGTCTTTATGCAGTCATTTTAAATTGCCTTTAGTCACGAAATAAAAAGGTTTCCTGAGCATTTTGAGTCATAGAGGGATTGGTTCCTGATCTATAACAGGTAATAGCTGAGGTGGATTTCACTAACAATCACAAACGCCGGTAAAGCAAACCGTTCTAATTAGGACACAGTGACTGAGAAAGCCTGCAATATAAGTGGACGCTTCATTACCAATGAACTTTATGCATATACAATATGAGATAGCTTCACATAGCCAGTTTTATTGGGTCTGTGTTTAAACCTCAGATTGCATTACATAACATCACAAGCTTTACTTAAAGTGAGCAATGTGATCATCAGGGCATTATTCTACTGTTCAATTATACAATATACATCATTAGAACATCATTTACTATATAGAAAATATAGTACAGCAAGGATATTTTTGCAATGTCACATTTTTTTTGTTATTATTGTTTCATTTTCCTCTGAAGTCTAGTTTAGTTCGCAAAACCATGGACATGTTTCCAGAAATTCTGAATGAAATAAGATGTTCACTAAGAAATATGTTTGCCTGTTTTCCCCATCGATGCTGTCAGATAAATATGAAAAGAAATGGAGCTGTTACATTTATGTGCACTTATTAAACTTTAAAAAGGACCTTTTACAAAGTCCTGTAGTTTCAGGCTCTACTAGAGCAGGTTTTCCTGCTGTAATGTTGATTATTTCCTCATATTCTCCATTGTTGCGGCTCCTCTCTTCCCAGTCTGTCAGTAACGCTCTGTTTACTTCCTGTCTCTATGAAGCCCCTCCTCCTGAAAAGCACACTGTGCTCTGATTGGTCGGCTGGAGCAGTGTGTTGTGATTGGTCGAGCGCTTCGAGTGTGTTTGGGAAATGTCCCACCCCTTACCATAACCGCCAGTTTACTACTAACTAACACACTACTAACTAACTCACCCAGGCCCCGCCCCTTTATTCTGCGCACAAGTGCTCTTTAAAGAAAATGAACTTTGTTCAGAAGGATCTTCACAGAAGCAGCACACAGGCATGAACTCCTGTGATCCTTCATTGTTCAGGTGTTTTGTACATATTATAATCTTAATCCTACTTATGACCTCAGTTTGACTGGGCAGATTGTGAATGCTAAACACATGCATATGGTATTTGAGACCCTTGTCATGATGATAACTGCAGATTTGTCCTGTATATTCCCAGGCCGAGTTCTCTGAGCTCAACCTCGTGGCGCACGCGAACGGCACGTGCAGTGTCGACATGCAGGTCCTCAGGAACGGGACCAGAGTGGTTCGGTACGTGTACAGTGGTTATCACGGGCCCGTGTTTGGTTTATTATGTAACTTATGGTAACACTTTATTTTGATGGTCCCTTTTGAACATTCTGGTGACTATAAGTAACTTTGCAACTACATGTCAACTTACTCTAACCCTGACCCTACCAGTCTACTAATACTCTACTTACACTAATGAGAACTAGTAGACATGTAGGTGCAACGTTACTTGTAGTCAACAGAATGTGTTATCGGGACCATCCAAATGAAGTGAAACCAAACTTATTATTAAATACTCATTTGCATATAGATCCACGCTCAACTCTCCTTACCCGCTCGCCCAGTTTACCTGACACACACTAACCTGAGCTCAGGTTTTAAGATTTTTAGCTTTCTCTTGCAAGTACATTCACCAAAAATTTAACGCACTCACTTGTTCAAAAAATAATTTATTTTGTTACGAGAACTGGAGACCTAAAAGACCTCCCTCGAAATCTCAGTGGCTTCGGGTGGTAAAGCCGCGGTCGTGACAGTAAGATCTGAAGTTCTGAAGTGATTTACTGTCACGACGACCACAGGTGCAAAGGTGTGTGTGTGTGTGTGTGTGTGTGTGAGTGTGTGTGTGTGAGTGAGTGAGTGAGTGTTTGTGTGTGTGTGTGAGTGAGTGAGTGAGTGTGTGTGTGTGTGTGTGTGTGAGTGAGTGTGTGTGTGTGTGTGTGTGTGTGTGTGTGTGTGTGTGTGTGTGTGTGTG